>VMDO01000134.1:271376-423810 GCA_007922755.1 Pedetes capensis | reverse complement strand
ACTGGGTCAGCACGCAACTTCACAATAAATGGAGAAAAGATTGAGGTTGTCCAAGATTTTGCTTTGCTTGGCTCTATAATCAACACCTGTGGAAGCAGCAGTCAAGAAATCAAAAGACGCATTGCTCTAGGAAAAGCTGTGGCAAAAGATCTCTTTAGAGTATTGAAAAGCAAAGATGTCACATTGAAGATGAAGGTGCGTCTGACTCATGCCATGGTATTTTTAGTGGCATCATATGCTGTGAAAGCTGGACATTGAACAAGAGAGACAGAAAAAGAATTGATGCTTTTGAATTGTGGTGCTGGAGACATCTATCGAATATACCATGGACTGCCAAAAGAACCAACAAATCTGTCCTAGTAGAAGTGCAACCAGAGTGCTCCTTGGAAGCAAGAATGGCCAGACTGCATCTTACATATTTCGGATATGTAGTCAGGAGAGATCAATCCCTGGAGAAAGACCATGTTTTCGAGAGTGGCAGGCCAACGCAAAAGAGGAAAACCCTCCACCAGATGGATTGACACAGTGTCTGCAACAATGGGCTTAAACATAAATAAGATGGTTTGCCTGGCACAGAATCGGCAAGTGTTTCGATCTGCTGTACATAGGGTCGCTATGAGTCGGACTCGACTCGACAGCACCTAACAACAACAACAACATTTTCTTGCTTGTATTCTGTAACTGCTTGCACAAGCTAGATTATTCTAGTTTTCATGATTTAAAATCACTGAGCAAAGTTTTTTTCCACTTTCAATGTCACCAAGCAAAGTATAAAAAGCAAAGTATCCAAAGGTCAAGAATTCTTCATATTTCCCCACGTGAATCCTTTAGTTCTGCCTTTTTAGCTGCTATTTTTCTTGCTCAACTAATTATGTGTCTAAGTGTAGGCTTAGATTATATATTTTTTTTAATTTGGAAAATTTGCCCCTATTTTAAATACAAATCCCCATGACTCAAATTTTTCATTTACTATCTTTAGGATTGCTCAACGGGGATGTTTTTATAATAGAGACTCCCTAAAAATAAAATGGCAGTTACGATTTGAAATTCTATGACTCCCTCTCTCTTCTTTATTATAATGGTTCAATGTGAATAGATTATCCTCCCTCGTGACATTAATTTTCTATTGGATATTTGCACATTTCTGTGATTGAGGTATCCTAAATATTTGGCTAGGGAAATGCAAATTAAAACAACTCTGAGATTTCAGCTTATAGCAGTAAGAATGGCCAAGATCAATAAAACAAATAACAATAAATGCTGGCAAGGTTGCAAAGAAAAGGGAACACTCTTACATTGTTGGTGGAGCTGTAAATTGGTCCAACCACTGTGGAAATCAATATGGACATATCTTAAAAAACTAAAAATAGATCTACTGTATGACCCAGCTATAACACTATTGGGAATTTACCCAAAGGGAGATATGTCATCATACCACAGAGACACCTGCATCTCCATGTTCAATGCAGCACTTTTCACAATAGCAAGGATATAGAATCAACCAAAGTGCCCTTAAACAGAAGAATGGATTAAAAAACTATGGTACATATACACAATGAAATACTACTCAGCAATCAAAAAAAATGAAATAATGCCATTTGCAGCAAAATGAATGGAATTGGAGAAAATTATTTTAAGTGAACGAACACAAGTTCAGAAAGAGAAACACCACATGTTCTCATTCATAGGTGGGAGTTGAATCAAAATTATAAGAAGGAAAAAAATCCTATACAAAGGTCGGTTCATAATAAAAGAAAAAAATAAAGCTAAGAATGGTATTAGTGCAGATGGTCTAGAAAATGCATGTAATAGTTCTGACAAGGTAAAAAGAAAGTTCACTACAGAAAAAGTTTCTATCTTAAACAGAACTGGAACCCAAGGGTATATAGAAAAATATTACCATAAAAATACAAGTAAATGGAAGAGAAGTCTTTGATGGGGTGGGTGGGACAGGGGGAGGAAGCACACAAGAGAGTAAGGGGGAACCTATATAAATAATGTACAACAAAATGAGTATATGGAAATGTCACAATGAAAAGCATGTCAGAATGAATCACATTAAGGTGTACATTAAAAATTTCCAATAAAAAATATTTTGGCTAGTGAGATACACATGGGATTGTTGTTGTTAGGTGCCCACTAGGTGGGTCCAACACATAGTGACTCTCATGGGATTTTCATTGGCTGATTGTTTTCAAGATTTCTTTGGGAGTGGATTGCCACATCCTACTCCTGTTTTTGCAGTGCTTGGGAATGAACCCAGGTCCTCACAGAATGCAGAGTAACACACTGCAGACTGAACTGAACCCCAGCACACATGGAATAGTAGATATGGAAATCAGTTTGGGTTTTATCTTACTTTGAGAACTTGTTTAAGACCCAAGGAACTTCTGTGTGAGGAAAAGAATGTTCATGATTTGCACATTGTCTAAAGTGCAATTATAGATCTTTGGCCAATTAACATATCTCCAAGTATTCACACATTACCAAGATAACTTACAAATTAAAACTTCATACATTTAACAAACTAAACTTCTGTATGTAAATGTTGCTAGTAAACTTGACGTTCTTTCATTCAACTGAAAGCAAAATATAATATATTAGATATTCTTATTTTTTTTTCCTGTACTTAGGGGTCGAACCCAGGCCCTTGCACATACCTTGCAAGTGTTCTATCACTGGTCTGCACACCCAGCCCATTTTTTATTTTTTAACTTGAGACAGGGTCTTGCTAAGTTACAGAGGCTGCTTCTGGTCTTGAATCTGTGATCCTCCTGCCTCTACCTCCTGAGTCACTGGGATTACAGGTGTTCACCACTGTGCCCAGCTCTTAAATGTTTTAAACAACAAAAATAATATTACAGTGATTACAAAGCTGATCAGTACACTAGCTTGCAAAAGTATTTGTATGGTGCATTTAGATTTGTATTTTATGATCTTTATTTATATTTCTATTCTTTTTCAGGCTTACTGCTCAACTCCCTCAGATTATGCAAAGAGTTGACAGTCCATGATGCAGAACTCGAGATAAAACTTGAATATCCTTTCTAAGGATATTCTGACTTACCTGAGTCTGGGTCCAGTTGGATAAACTTTTTTAAATAGTTGGGCTTCATACATTGCCTCAGGAACTATAAATGTTGAAAAGCCTGAGATGTGTTTTGATTGTTTGTGTTCTAGCTTTTCCCTCAAATGACTCATCTTCATAGGACAGATGCTAAACATCTCATTACCCCCCATTTTTTCTTTTAAAGTACAGCTTAATATGTCTTTTTTGCAACTGTTGTTTTGAGTATCTTTATCCTCTGGTGTAGGATAAGTCTGTTTTGCAATTGCTTATTTGGAGTCTTTTGGTCTTCTTTAGTTAATTTTAAAGTCTTTGGGCAAATTTGTTTTCTTTCTCACCAAACATTGAGACCCTTAAGATCTTGTCACTTTTTGTCATCAATATTATAAATAATTATAGATTGTAGTTATAAGCAATTGATGTTTGATAACTGATATGAACAAATAGCCCTTACACGACTGTCACTTGTCATGCTGTGGGAGCTTGCCTGTTGCTGCGATGCTGAAAGCTATGTCACCACTATTTCAGATATTGGCAGGCCCACCCATGATGAGCAGGTTTCAGCTGAGCTTCCAGGCTAAGTCAGACTTGGGGGAAGGACGAAGCAGCCCACTCCTGAAACAATTAACCATTGAAAAACCCTATGAACAGCAGAGAAATCCTGTTAAATATAGTGCCTGAAAATGAGCCACCCAGGATAGAAGACATTCAAGAAATGCCTGGGAAAGAGTTGCCTCCTCAAAGTAGAGTCAACCTTGATAGTTGGAATGGAGTTAAGCCCCTGGGACCTCCTTTTGCTGATGTGGCAAGACTCAAATGAGAAGAAACACAGTGACTGCAACATTGGGCTCAAATATAAGATTATATGTATGACACAGCATCAGGTATTATTTCGTTCTATTGTACATAGGGTCACCATGAGTCGGATCTGACTTGACAGTACCCAATAACAAACAACATGAATAAATAGTAGCTACATAATTTCAGAATCGGCAAGTGTTTCGATCTGCTGTACATAGGGTCGCTATAAGTCGGACTCGACTCGACGGCACCTAACAACAACAACATAATTTCAAAGATTGTTTTTGTTCTCCAGGAAATTTTAAGCTAAAATAGTCTAAATAAATTGGAATATACCTGTAAGACAATGCTTTTTTTTTCCCCCAAGGTCTTAACATTTTTAGGCCTCAGTTACTCCCAAAAAGGATTATATAACACGTCTTCTATTTAGGGGATATTGTTATAAAAATAACTTAAACTAATTGCTGTGAAAACCCTTTTTAGTAGACTGCTGTCTACATATTATATTTTATGTAAAGACTGACCTTGGATAGAGCATGATAATAATGTAACAAATCTGTGCATAAATGAATAGTAAGGAGTAACTCCTTGTTTTTGTATGTGTGTCTACAGTGAAACATACTACAGAAGAGAACAAGAGTCAGTGTTTCTGTACCAGAAGAAAATTCTGTCATTATGCTCAAGCTATCCTCAGACAGTTACAACAAACTGAAGGCAGGCAACACAGCAAAAATTTAAATACATTGAAGAGAAGGAGGAGGAGGGGAGGGGAACTTGGAGAATGATGGATCCTTGGTACCTATTTATTCCATGAGTGAACTACTTCATTGGATAGCAGAGCAGAAGGCAGCATTTGTTTCTTTCACTATTTCTATGGAAAGCTTTGATAAAGAGAAGTGCTATGAATTGGTAGAGGTAAGAGTCATGACAAGGAAAGCCTCCTTGATTTTGAAAGAGATAAAAAGTAATTTTGGAATGCCAGGAGGTCTGCAGAGCAGAAGACAAACATGGCTCCTTCCTGGAACAACTGATCTCATATTCCTCTCTGAATCAGCTGAGGCTCTCATTCCAGTCATGCCTCTGCCATTTCAAGCTGCTGGAGGTTTAAAGTTAGCATTATATCAAAACAAAATCTCTGGCTAAGTCATAGCTCTTTTTTATGTGTTCAGTGTTTGTATTTTTAGCCATGAGTCACCAGAGTTCTCTGGATGACAGACCTTCTTTCTTTCACTCTTACTAAGGAAATATGTTTCTGATTTCAAAGTTTGTTCTCTTCCTAGTCTGAATGTCAAGCATATTTGCACAACTGCTGTATGTTCTAAAATCTAATATGTACCGAATTTAAGCCTAAATTATTGCATTGTATTGTTTACCACAGGCTGGGATTTAGCTCAGTTGGTAGAGCGCTGCGCTGCAGTCTCTGAGGTCCCAAGTTCAATTCCCAGCACTGCAAAAATGGGAGAAGGACCTGGCAATCCACTCCCAAGGCAATCCCGAAACAGTCAGCCATTGAAAATCCTACGAGGGTCGCTATGAGTCGGATACCGACTCGACAGCACCTAACGACAACAACATTGTTTACCACAGATACAGGGTACAACAGTTCTATAATTTTCCCTGTAAATAGCTCTCAACTGCTAATATAATCTGTACATGATTCTAATCTGCATCTGATTTTTTAGATCTCTTAAATTATTGAATCTCTGAGGACCCAGGTTCAATTCCCAGCACCACAAAAATGGGAAAAGGATGTGGCAATCCAATCCCGAAGCAATCCCAAAACAATCAGCCATTGAAAATCCTATGAGCTTCTCTATGAGTTGGACCTGACTCCACTGCACCTCACAACAACAAAACCATTGAAAGAATGCGTGCTAGATTTGAGAATAATATGGGTATTAAGGTCATGAGTTGAAAAGGCTGTTGAGATCTCACTATACTTTGCTTTGATTCCAAAATGATAAATGGTGTTGTTTTTGGATATTGTAGAAAGAAGCATTTTTTTCTGCTTTAGACGGGAACAAAAAGTTCAAGAATATTTTTACTTGATACAAGGATATCGTGCTTCCTTCCCTCTTCTTCACTGTTTTGGTCTGCTTTATGGTGCTATAATGCATATCACGGCCTGGGTAACTTACACTTGATAAAAGTTTATTCGTTCTTTGGCTCATGGTTCAAGAAGTTGGGAAGTCAAGAAGGAAGGAGACCTTGTGGGGGCAGGTACTTGGGGTAGAACCCAGGGCTTTGCACATATTTTGCGAATGTTCTATCACTGAGCTGCACCCTAAGCCCACTTCTTATTTTTTTGTCTTGAGACAGGGTCTCGCTAAATTACAGAGGCTGCCTCTAGCCTTGAACCTGCAATCCTCCTGCCTTTGCCTCCTGAGTTGCTGAGGTGACAGGTGTGAACCACTGCACCCAGCTGTGTCTCCTATGGTGGAAGGCAGAGGGCAAGTGTGTGTGTGTATGCGTATGAAAGGGGGGACACATGTGCAAGAGGGAGTCTTGTTGTTATTGTTAGGTGCTGTAGAGTCAAATCCAATTCATAGCAACCTTCATAGGGTTTTCAACGGCTGATTGTTTTGGGAGTGCTTCAGGAGTGGATTGCCACATCCGTCTCCTGTTTTTGCAGTGCTGGGGATCGAACCCGGGGCCTCAGAGAGTGTGCAGCAGCACTCTACCAACTAAGATAAACCACCAGCCCAAGGGGAAATCTAACTTGCTTTTATAATCCAACTTATTCTTAAAATAATGAACTCATTTCTTTAATAATGGCACTCATTATTCTATTCATGAGGGCAGAACCCTCATGACCTAACCTCCCAGAGGTCCAATTTCTCAGTGCTGCTGCACTGGGGATTCAGGTTCCTGCACAGAGACTTTGAAGAATGCATTCAAACCACAGCATTCATATGAAGCCCATCTTTCAGTAGTTTTCTTGGGTATTTGCAAGATGTATTTTTTGAGTTCCTGAATGTATTTATTCTGCCTTTACCTTTGCTTAATTATGCAGAGATCTGAGGAAAAATGGTTTTCTCCTTAGAATTTGAAGAGAAGTCCCAGAACAAGTGTTGGACAGCAGGTTCAGAGAGTGAAAGGGTCTACATGGCAGCGGCAGGACAGAGGACTCTAGGGACAATGTTGTCGAAGTGAAAAAAATCATCTGAAGTGTTTGGGCATTTGGGAAAATTCAGTGCTCAGGCATTTTACAGCATTTTGGGAAAAATTAAAGTGCTCAGAGAATTAAACACATTTTATTTTCTTGAAGTGCTAGGATGCAACCCAGGGCTTTGCTCATACTAGACAAGCATTCCACCACTGTGCTACATCCCCAACCTTTTAAATATTTTTTTAAAGAGGCAATTATTAACTCCAGAGAAAACAAAAAGCTATACAAGAAAATTTTTTCTTAAAAAATCATAGTGAAGTATTTGGCTTAGCAATGAATGATACTTGGGTGGTCAAAATAGGGTAAATGTTGATTATGAATTTAATTCACAATTATATAGCTAAATTGGAAGAATGAATAGAAGGGAAGGTGGAGAGAGTAACAGGGCTCAATAATATAACAGAAGTCCACAAATCCTTTGTTGAAGCAACAGATCATAGTGATTCATTTTAAGTATGGCAGTTGTGTGACTCATCATACAGACACTTTGGAGACCGAAGGGATCCACTGGTAATAATTCCACCAAGATAACAGGTATAAACTGGAGCTGGTGGGCAAACCTGGAATGTACTAACCCAAATTATAAGCATATTATTTTAAATGGAGACATAAATACCAGACAGGACAATTAGTCATCTTGGAAATGATTGTTTCTAGGGAGTGGGATTGGTGGTAGGAGAAAATAGGACAGGAAACTGCTGATTTTTAAGATTCTCATGCTGTACTGCCCGAGCTGGTTGCTGATTTTTAATACAAGCCTTTTAGTATTACCATATATTTTCAAATGCCTGCAGCCTGTAGCCCTGTGGAATCTGATCCCATCAGATCTCGGAAGCTAAGCAGGGTTGGGCCTGGTTAGTACCTGGATGGGAGACCACCTGGGAACACCAGATTCTGTAGGCTTGGGAGAAGGACCTGGCAACCCCCTCCCAAAAATCAATCTGCCATTGAAAACCCTATGAACAGCAGAGAAGCACTGACAATAGTGTTTCCCCTGTTGTACAGAGGGTCGCTATGAGTCGGATACCGACTCGACAGCACCTAACAACAACAACAATATATTTTCAAACCTAAGCCACATCATCTCAACTGTTGAAAAGAGTATATACAAGATTTGAGAATATATGTTATTTGGTTTAAATCAATGATTATGCATTATATTACATTTAAAAATTAATATTTAGAACAGATTAGTCTTGCCTAATCTTTTCTAATATAAGCCAAAATAGTCCTCTTATGGCAGAGGTCATATGCAAAGTACTCCTCTTACAATTCATATTCTGGTCATTTGATGCTTCCCTTCCAAGATAAGTGCAATTTCAGAGTACATACTAGGCGCTGTTGTCTCTGAAATAGGGCCTTGGCACAAAGTAGGTGTTTATTAAATATTTGTTCATGAATAAAAGCAAGATTCAGTAACATTTTCAAAGGCCAAAGAACCTTCTAGAAGCCAAGTTTATCAGATGAAATTTCTATGTGCAGATGTAATGGCTAGCCAGGCTTACTCTGAGTGGGATTTACCAGAAGGGGATCCCCCAGGCAACATGGGGCAAGAAGATCTCTTTACAAGATTTAACTCTAGAGGTTAGAATATAAAATTTTGACAATCTTGCAGAGATCCCTTGAAGATAATGGTACCTAAAATGATAATAAACTTACAGGCATAGCCTATAATATGTGTGGAGTTATGGATGATAGTGGTTGGTCTTTGCTGAACTGATGCCCTTTATTTTGTAACTTCCCCAAATGTTCATGCCCAAAGAATATTTCTTGTCATTTGAACAGGAAGAGGAGGCATTGTGGGAAACAGAGGGCTGGAAGCATTTTATTTTGGAAAGCATTTTCATAGCCTAAGGCACTATATTTACTGGGAGGGCATGGATTACCAGAAGTTGAAAGCCAGAATATTTACAGAAGGAGTAGGACCAATAGGTGATGAAATTGAAGCTTATTCTTTCTCAATATATTTATTCTGTAAGGTCCAATTATTATGGGGAAAAAATGAGGAGAGAAATTAAAAATTGAGAACAGAGGCAAAACAGAAACAGGAAGGAAAAGAGGGCAAAAACACAGATAAAGCTATTGGAAAACAGGTTGAACTCAGCATACCTAGCCTGACTTTGTTATCATTCCTAAAGAAGGATTTTTCTGCCAAAAACAAACACAAAAGGTGCTCAAAACCCAGATCCCTAAATCTGAAAGATTTTTTTCCCTTCATGTTAGAGGTAACATTTATAGCATGTCCGTTCTTAGTCAAGTCATTTTGGGAACCTTTCCCTGATCTCCAACCTCCAAATCTTAACATATCAATTCCACACAGGTGCTTCTCTCAGGCACCCTCTGTCACTGCCTTTATGACAATCGCACTCATATGTAATTGTTTACTTGCCAGTGTCTTTCACTGAATTGCAAGCTCAGGGAAGATGCATTCTGGTTTTTTGTTCATCATTAAATACCCTCTGCTCAAAGTTTGCACATGGTAGTTGCTCAACTGATGTTCACAAAATAGGTGAATTATACTATTATTTTTTATTTTATATCTCTCAGGGCCACTGTCCCTCACTTGTCTATCAGTTTGCTGTTAAGTGTGGGCTTGTGTGTTGCTGTGATGCTGAAAGCTATGCCACCAGTATTTCAGATACCATCAGGGCCACCCGTAGTGGATAGGTTTCAGCAGAGCTTCCAGACTAAGACAGACTAGGAAGAGGGACATGGCAGCCCACTCCTGAAACAATTAGCCATTGATAACTCTATGAACAGCAGAGAAGTACTGTCAGATATAACACCAGAAAATGAGCACCCCAGGTTGGAAGGCACTCAAAGGACAACCGGAAAAGAGTTGCCTTCTCAAAGTAGAGATGACCTTACTGATGCATTGCATTGGGGAAAAGCTGTTGCAAAAGACCTTTTTAAAGTGTTGAAAAGCAAAGATGTCATATTGAAGATGAAGGTGCACCTGATTCATGCCATGGTATTTTCAGTAGCATCATATGCTTGTAAAAGCTGGACAATGAATAAGGGAGACAGGAGAAGAATTAATACTTTTGAATTATGGTGCTGGAGATGAATATTGAATATACCATGGGCTGCCAAAAGAACCAACAGATCCATCCTAGAAGAAATATAACCAGAGTGCTCCTTGGAAGCAAGCATGGCTAGACTGCATCTTACATATTTTGAAGATGTAGTCAGGAGGGAACAATCCCTAGAGAAGGACATCATGTTTGGAAGAGTGGTGGGTCAATGAAAAAAAGGAAGACCCTCAACTAGATGGATTGACACAGTGGTTACAACAAGGGGCTTAAACAAAACAGATCGTGTGCCCGGCACAGCGTTGGCTAGTGTTTCGTTATGTTGTACATAGGATCGCTGAGTTGAACCCCACTTGATGGCACTTAACAACAACAACAACAACAACCACCACAACAACACAAAGGAGCCACTGCCTCTAGAAACAGCACACACTCATTGAAAACTTGACTCTGACAAAAATATTTGTGAATTTGGTGACCAGATGAAGCTCTCTACCCAGAGAGAATAAGACATTGGGTATTGTGAAGCAATTCTTCCAGTTTAGGAGGACTGAAGGTAGGTCTCAGGAGTAACTGAGAGAGTGGGGCTGGTTAGATTACCTTCAGGCACTGACACTTCTCTTTATTTTTAGTGATTGCTAGCTCATTGTCTAAACTTGGAAGTGACTCATAAGGGAAATATAAATTATAGCAAGAAACTGTACCACATCTTCAAGCCAGCAAAGGCTTAAGAAGTAGGTCTTATTTCTGAGCTGGTATGTGCTGCCTGGATATTGTGATCTTTATTGCTTTGCACTGTAATAACTGAGAGTTTTTCATTCTCTTTGGGAACAGTTCAGTAGCAATCATTTAAATTAGCCACTGTATTTAATTTGTTGGGAGAAAAGGTGGTACCCACAAAGACAAGGAATCAAAAGAAGGTAAAATGATCCTCTGAGCCAGGGACAATGTCCTTATTATTATGTAATGCTTCCCTATTACCAATGAAAAGGATAATTCTACTTATTAACAATAGACATACACATTATGGAGCTTTATTTATTATTTAATTTTGAATTTTGTTTTTGCAATGGGGAGAGACTGGGTCCAGTTTCTTAGTGTTTTCTTGTCCAGTTCCCTTGTGAGATTTGGCACACATCTGGGAGGCAGTATGCAATATGAGTTACATTCTTGGCTTTTGTCATTCGTTCAACAAATATTTAGTGAGCACCTATTATGGAGCCAGGCATTATTTTAGGAAAATAATAGTAAATCAAATAGAGATGATGTCTTAGTTGAAGAAGATAAACAATACACATGATAAATTAGCATATTGCGTATGTTCAAAGGTGGTAAGCTGCATAGGAAAGAAAAGTCAAGGAATGGGCATGAACGATATGAATGGGTGGGGTGGGGGATTGCAATTCTAAATGGGGGAAGTTAATGCAGGCCTTACAGGAAGGTGACAGATGAGCTGGGCACAGTGATACACATCTGTAATCCCAGTGATTTGGGAGGCAGAGGCAGGAAGATCACAGGTTCGAGGCGAGAAGCAGCCTATATAACTTAGAGAGACCCTGTCTCAAGATAAAAAAAATGGGCTAGGGATACAGTCCAGTGTCATAGCACTTGCAAAGTATACAGGAGGCCCTGGGTTCAACTCCCAGGTAAAAAAGAAAGGAAGAAAGAAAGACAGACAGACAGACAGACACTTGAGCAAAGACTTAAAGGTAAGGTCTGTCGGTATCTGGGAGAAGAGATTCCAGCCAGAGAGAGACCCAGAGGTGAATCCACAGCTAGCATAAGGCGGCCACCATACCTCAGATGGAGAGAGCAAGGGGAGAGTGGAAGGAGAGGAGATTAGCAAACAGTGAAGATTGAGGGCTCAGGCAGCCTTGGAAGCCATTGTCCAGGCTTCACTGTAGGTGGGACAGACAGCCATCTGGAGACTGGGCAGAGTGCTGGCTGCATTCACACGGGTTAGAAAGTCTGGTGCCCTGTTGAGAAGGATCGCGGGGAAGTGTGGCAGAGATGGATGGAGGAGCACTGAAAGTGATTCTTCCTCTACTGTGTGGAGTCATCACTGGATGCAGTTGGCCAGGCAGGAACCAGATTTCCCATCCCTTGCTGCATGCAAGTGTGGCCTTATGACTAAAAGATGGCAGAGCCCCCATCACATAAGAACTAAGTAACCCGGTGGTGGAGTCTGTTGGCAGCCAGTCCAAATTGAACCCAGTCCAAATTGTTACACAAAAAAGAATAAACTTCTAGAGCCGGGTGCGGTGGCACAAGCCTGTAATCCCAGCAGCTCGAGAGGTGGAGGCAGGAGGATCGCAAGTTCGAGACCAGAGGCAGTGTGTGTAACTTAGTGAGACCCTGTCTTGAAAAAGTAAAAAAAAAAAAAAAAAAGGGTGAGGGTGCAGCTCAGTGGTCCAGCACTTGCAGAGCATGCAAGTGCAAGGCCCTGGGTTCAAACTCTAGTACCACACACACACACAAAAGAATAAACTTCTTATTCTTTACTGAGGTTTGAGGGTACTCTTGTTACAGAAATCCAGTCTACCCTAACTCAGACAAAGGTCAAAAGCAAAATCAAGAAGACCAATAGGGAAGTGATTGCAATAATCTAGGTAGGAGACTGGTGGCTTGACCAAAGGCGTAGCACGGAAGTGCCACAAAATGAAAAGTGGTTGGATCCTGAATATATTTTGAAGGTAGATGCCACAGAATGTGATGACAAATTGGATGGGGAATATAAGAGAAAAAGGAGTCATCTTCTTTCATGGTTCTTGTGTTGATCCTTTATAAACTCAGGGAAGTCACTGATGGCACAGTTTTGAGAGGATGCATTTGGATTCAGTTTGTTTGATTTGAGATGTCACTGATTTCCAAGTGAAGATGTTGAATTGCTATATGATACATAAGGTGAAGTTTGTGGAGATGTCTTCCCAGGGATGTCCATTTGCATCCTTAGTGCATAGACTGTAGTTAGAGTCGAGGAAATGGATGCAATCATTATGAGAGTGAGTCTAATTACAGGAAATTTCAAAGGACTGAGCCCTGGGGCACTTCATTGTTAACAGGTTGGGGAAAGATGGAAAGTTTGGCAAAAGTGACAGAGGAGGAACAACCAGTGAGGGTGAAGAAAACCAGGAGAGTGTGGTGTGTCGGGGAGCGTGGACTGCTTACTATGGATTGATGTGCTGAGTCCCATGCTGTGGGCCAGCACCCAGCCTGAAGGAAGAGGGGCTGGTTTCTCAACTCTCTGCGGGCAAGGGAGACAGGAGAATGTAAACCAGAGAGCTGATGGTGAGAGGGGCCGGGAGGCCTGGCAGAGGGGCAGGAAAGAGCTTGCATTGCCCAGCATACCCTGGTGGCCAAGGAGACAGGTTGGAAATATTCAGATTACATTTCTTGAAAGGGAGGAGCAAGATATATTTTTTGAGCCACAGTGATAACGTCAGCAATGTTTCAGAGAAAGAACTAGTGGCAGAGTGGCAGGTCGATTTGGGAGAGAAAATGAAAACTTCATAGGTATTTCTGAGACCAGTAAACCAAGGTGGAGACGAGTTGATCATCTGAAGTGGCCTTGGGATCAATACCCTGATGGCTTTAATCAAGCTGGGATTAAGGGGCTCACTGAGTGCAATCTTCCCTGCAGACCTGGTCCTTCACCTGTGTCCTTGAGCTCAGCAAGTGCCATCATTACCTACTCAGCTGCTCCCATCAGAACCTGTTCGTTATTTTTAACACTTCCCTTTCCTTCCCCATGCCTCTTATCAATCACCGATTGCTGAAGATTCGGGCCTCCTAAATAGCTCTTAGATTTGTCTGCTCCCCTCCACTGCTCTGCCACCTCCCTCTCACCTGACCCACTCCACAGCCTGCAAACTGAGCTCTTCTAAATGGCTCCTGGAGGCCCTGATAGACCACACCTGAGATAGCCAGTGCTTTAAAATGAGTCACTTCATTTCCCTCCTTTCCCTTCCTCCCGGTTAGAATTCAGAAGCCGACCTTCAAGGCTCTGCATGGTCGCATTGCTATATTGCTCACCAGTTGGGCACAAAGGTTTGCTGAATGAATGAATGAGTGAATGAATAGACTAAGAAAAAGCCTCACTTGGGTAAGTCACTCAAATATTCTAAACCTCAGTTTCCTGATTTGTAAAATGAAAATAATATTTGCCTCGGTGATGTTTGCTAAGATAAACAGTAAGATATCACATTAACAAAATGTGTGTATTATTGCATATTATATTTGATCATTGTAAATGAGCCAAATCAGCACTTAGCACAGAGCCTGATAAATACACCCAATACACATTTGTACATGATAAATCAGCACTGTGGGGTACTAATTATCTTGTGACTTTATTTCTATCAAATTACCTACAAAACTCCACACCACTTCATTTAATGCTGAACAGACAGCTGTACATAATTACTTTCAGTAGCATATTGCTGTTCAAAAAATCTTCAGTGTTTCCAATGCCTGTGAAATCAGGTTCAAATCCCTTAGCTTGGTATTCACATTTCTAATTTCTTCAATATATGTCCTATGCTCTTGAGAAATTAATCTCAAGCAAAGTTTACGGGGTTTCTACAAACTTCTGGGATCTGTGTTAGCTGCTAGACATGTAAATTCATCTGTTGAAGGCTTGTATGATGTAGTTTCAGTAATCAAGGGCTATTTCATTTAAAGCAACAAAGTCCAAGGAGGCCAAGATATCATTAAAAAGTAGTTTCAAGCTGGGCACGGTGGTGCATGCCTGTAATCCCAGCAGCTCGGGAGGCGGAGGCAGGAGGATCATAAGTTCGAGACAAGAGGCAGTCTGCATAATTTAGGGAGACCCTGTCTCAAAAAAGTAAAAAGAAATGGGCTGGGGGTGCAGCTCAGTGGCCCAGCACTTGCAGAGCACGCAAGCTCGAGGCCCTGGGTTCAACCTCTAATACCGCAGAAAAAGAAAAAGAAAAAGAAAAAAAGAAAGAAAGAAAGAAAGAAAAAGTAGTTTCAGCTGGGTGCCATGGCACACACCTGTAATCCCAGTGAATCAGGAGGAAGAAGCAGGAGGATCTCAAGTTTGAGACCAAAATCTGTCTGCATAACTTAGTGGGACCCTGTCTCAAAAAAGTAAAAAATAAAATAGAAGTTTCATTCTTTACATAAATCTCTCAAATAATGTTAACAGGAATCACAGGCTGTGGCGGCCATGGAGGTGCACTGCTCAAGTCTCCCTTCAAGAGGCCCTACTAAGGGAACACAGCTGACTGACAGCCTCCATCGCCAGCTCTTTGGATTCAACGAAGTATTTACGCCAGGCCACGCTTTTGCTGGGCTATACTCAACCAATGCTGGCCAAGGCAGGGGTGCTGAAGGAATCTTTCTTCTTTCCTTCCTTGTCTCCTTTCCCAGCTCTGAGACTTGTGTCAGGTCTATAAAGTGGGAGAAACATTAGTATACCTCCTTCACAGGACTTTTATGAGAATTAAATGAGTTGATCTATACAAAGTGTTTAGGAGGCATCTAGCACAGGCTTCTGCAGAGTGGTTTAAGTCTGTGTTTTCTGTTTCTGTGACATTAGTGCAGTTCCTCCCATATGTTCCATATTAAGCCCAAATGGGATGGGATCAGGGCTCAGCTAGAGGACACAGTGCTCTTTCCTTTTTCAAACCTTGATGAAGGTGTAATAAGGCGTCTGACTCCATTTTTTTCCTGAGAGCTGCTTCTCCCCCTCTTGCCTCACAGCTGAGCAAGCCATTTAGAAAGCCCACATGCCCCCTTTCTGGACTGCAGGAAGTTCAGTCCACACAGCCCCTCTGCTCTTGCAGGAACCCTTGATCCAGCCCCTAACAATAATAAAAGCCAAAGCCAGTTTCCCCTGCCTGCGTTCTCTCAGGCCAGCCCCAGACCTTCTTGAGACCCTGCTCTACTCTCCCCAGAAGCCTCATATGTGAGAGATAAACCCTTTAATACCCTCTAGCTGTGTGTGCAACATCTCCAGTCTAAACATCCAAACTAGTTTCAGGGGGCCATGGGGTCCAACCCACCTTCTCAAGGTGAACACAGCAGACAGATGTGAGACATGAGATGGGAGGACAGAAAGTTGCTTTTTCCTTATCCTCAAATGTTAGGCTTGTAGAAACTCCAGGATAGCCATTTTATTGTTAGGTGCCATTGAGTCGGTGTCCTATGTACAACAGGCAAAACACTATTGTCAGTGCTTCTCTGCTATTCATAGGGTTTTCAGTGGTGGATTGATTTTTTTGAGGGAGTGCGTTGCTGGGTCTTTCTCCCAGCATATCCACTAGCCAGCAATAAGTCAAGACCTTCAACCCTACATCTACAAGCAGATGGATTTTGTCAATAATCTGAGGAAACTTAGAAGAGGATTCTTCCCCAGTTGAGCCTCCAGCTAGGAACACAGCTTGCCTGGCACCTTGATTGCAAGTTTGTGAGACTCTCAGCAGAGGACCCCACTGAGCTGTGCCTGAACTGATCCAAAGAAACTAGAAGGGAAAAAATTGTGTTGTTTTAGGCCAATAACTGTGTGGTAATTTGTTACACAGGGATAGATAGCTATTCCATTACCCAGCTCCCCAAAAGGTTTTTGTTGTTGCTGTTGTTAGTTGCTGTTCAGTCAGTGTCCAACTCATAGCAACCCTACATACAACAAGCAAAGCACTATTGTCAGTGCTTCTCTGCTATTTATAGAGTTTTCAATGGCTGATTGTTTTTTGGGGTGTGGGTTGCCACGTCCTTCTCCCCAGCATACAGGACCTGATGTTTCCAGGTGGTGTCCTATCCAAGTACAAACCAGGCCTGACTCTGCTTAGCTTCTAAGATCTGATGGAATGGGTCACCACAGTGGTACAGCTGCATGCAAGGAGTTTTCAGCATCTTTAATTTTAATTTTTTTTAGCGATGTACATAACAACCTACAAAGTATTGATAGTCTTGGTGGGCCATTTTGATTTAGCTGCTTGAGAGATTGATCATTGAGAAGTTCAACATGATCATGACATGCTTTAGTATGATGACATGGAATCATTGACATATTAAGATTTAATAATATCCCAATTGATTTGTTTTCTTTTCATGAGTACATTTCACCTATCTGTAATATATGTCTGATTCCTATTCAAAGAATACATTTTATTGCTTTATATTTGTGTATTGTTAAAATTTTTCCAGGGCTAGAGTTGAGCTCAATTGGTAGAGTGCTGGTCCTCACTCTCTGAGGACCTGGGTTCAATCCCTAGCACTGTAAAAATAGGAGAAGGACATGGTAGCCTACTCTCGAAACAATCCTCAAAACAATCATCCATTGAAAACTCTGAGGTTCTCTATAATTTGGCACCCAACAACAAATTTTTCCAATTAACACTTTTTATAAGGAATCCAATGGAGTTTCTCCATATCCTCCATAAAACTACTTATTCATGACATTATAATATCATTGTAATGAATCATTTATTTTAAATAATGCCACATCCTTGTGATTAAATGCCGCAAATGATCCAGGTAGATTCCTGCATTTATTTTCTCCTATAAATACCCAGCTTTCACAAGCCTCGAATATAATAAGAATATGTCTCATATGGATGTTGATTACACCAAGTTTAGCACTCCCCATGTTAATCAGGATGAATAGAGCAACTGTCCTCATCTTTAGAATATGCTGAGCAGTGATGCTCTGCAATCCAAGCTGAGCTCAGCATGTCTGTGCTAATTAAAATATGGCCCTCTGAGATATTTAGAGATGTTGATTAACCTCAACAATTAAGTTGGGTTTGCCCTAAGATTGCAGATATACTTAAACAATTAGTGTGATGTTAATCTTTCAATAGATTTGTGTACACCTTGTCTTGAGGCCCTATGGTGAAAGAAATGTCCCTGTTCTTAAGGTATTGCCTCTGTGCAGATATTGAACTGCCTGTCATTCATATTACATGTTTCCAGTTATTTTATTTTATATTGCTTATTTTGAGAGTGAAACAGTGAATTTATAGTGAAGGATAAGAGACAGCATATGCTTTATAGGTAAGCATGGACATTCAGAGAGAAAAAGAGGCGCTTAAGATTCATAGTACATGTATAAGATATGGATGCAGACTTCTCAAGAGAATTGCTTCCAGTTATTATTTCAGCAAAAAATGCAAAGTGTAACCTCACCATATGCTACTTACTAATGAGAATTAAAAATACTGTCCACAGAGACTTCCATGGCAACTACCAGAAATACCTCATTAGAAAGCTGGGAACCCTATTAAACGATCAAAATTTCAGTATTTGTTCCTTCTGAAGTACCATCTGGGCATGAGATAAATAATCACATCTCTGCTTACAGTGACTCTCAGGTTATGGTACAATTTTTATGGTAGAGAAAAAAGTCATCAGAGTTCCCTTAGAGGGCTACATGAAATGTTTCCTAAAGCCAACCAGTTTAATTTTGCACTGTGTTTTTATTTACCTACATGTAGGTGGGTATGCATAGATATTCTTCCACTTTGCTCAACTAAGCACTTAGAGCTCCTAACTTCCATACTTATTAGGCTTCTGATTATTTTCTTGTCCCTTCCTTTTTTCTCTCCCAGGAGTCTCCTGCATCTCATATGAAGCACACACACACACACACGCGCGCACACGCACACACATGTACTTAGGTACTGTTGAGTTGGTGTCCAATTCACAGCAACCCTATGTACAACAGGTGAAATAGCATTGTTGGTGTTTCTCTGCTATTCATAAGGTTTTCCATGCCTGATTGGTTTTTTTGGAAGTGGGTTGCCGGGTCCTGCTCCCCAAGCCTATAGCACCTGGTGTTCCCAAGATGGGCAGTGTCCCATCCAAGTACTAACTAGGCCTGACCCTGCTTAACTTCCGAGATTTGACAGGATCAGACACCACAGTGGCACAGCTGCAGAAATAAGTATATTTAAAATAGTAAATTATTTTGCCAACTATCCTCATCCTACATTTTATTTTATAAACTGTGTCACTCATTTCACAGAGGTGTAAGTCATCCTGGGTAAACTTAGAAAAAACACCTGAGCCAGGTGTTTCAGTCTGCCACTGTTTTATAAGCACCCAGGAGGCTGAAGGGCTATACAGCAAGACCCTGTCCAAAACAAAACAATAAAACAAAATGATAAAATAATCTTCCTCAGTGAAACTGGTTCTTCTATCCAAAGTACCACAGAGTTTTCTGTGCCTCATCAAGAGTCCATTCAGCTGTGTTCCCCTCACTCATTAACTGCATTTCCCTGAAAAGTTGTTTTTACATTCTTTTAAGCTTAATGGTTTGAACTCCAGTGTACATCAGAATCCTCTGCAGGGATAAAATACAGACTACTGGGCTCCACCCAAGAATTTTTGGGTGAATTACTGGGCTGGGGGAAGCATGAATATTTGCATTGGTAACAAGGTCCCAGGTGATGCTGATGCTACAGGTCCAGGGACCACACTTTGAGAACAACTGTTTTGGGTAGTGGTCCTTGACCCTGACGGCACAGTAGAATATCTGAGGAGATACTAAACAGCGTGCATGCGTAAGCTCTTGCCTAGGTCAAGTAAGTTACTGGGCCCCAGGAACTGTCTTCTGTAAGTATGTGTGTGGAGGGCGGGGCTTGTTTTTAGCTCAGTGATAGAGTGCTGGTCCATCTTCTCTGAGGACCCAGGTTTGATTCACAGCACCACAAAAAACGAAAGAAGGACGTGGCAATCCACTCCTGAAGCAATCCCCAAACAATCAGCCATTGAAAACCCTTTGAGTGTCACTATGAGTCAGACCCAACTCAACAGCACCCAACAACAGACAATGTGCATATGTATTTATAAGCTCCCAGGTGATCCTAATGTGTTACTAGGGTGCAAACCACTGCAGTGAGAGAAGCTGATGCCAAATAGAGGCAAGTAGGGGTCAGACTTGAAGAAAATGCCATACCTCAAACCTCCTCTATAGATTCTATATATTTTGGAATGCATATTTTAATATTTTAGTAACACATAATTTAATATTTTAGTAACATTTCAAAAGCAATTGTACATTGGAATGTCATGTGTTCCTGGAATTTACTGGTATTCAATAAATATTAAAGAATTATAATTATAATAACAAACTTTTCACTCCTGTTTGCTGCAAGTGGATGGCTGGAAATTTAACTATGCAATTTTTTTTTTTCCGGTACTGAGGGTTGAACCCAGGGCGTCGTGCTTGCATGCTCTGCAAGTGCTAAACCACTGAGCTGCACCCCAGCCCATTTTTTTACTTTTTGAGACAGGGTCTTGCTAAGTTACGCAGACTGCCTCTGGTCTTGAACTTGCGATCCTCCTGCCTCCGCCTCCCAAGCCGCTGGGATTACAGGCATGCGCCACCACGCACAGCTCAACTATGCAATTTTTTAAATGAGATAAATGTTTGGGCTGGGAATGGAGCTCAGTGGTAGAGCACTTTTTTGATTTCCTGCCACCCAATCCAACACTTGGCACAGTGGCATGATTTGTGATATACATGCTCCACAATAATTACCACACTTAACTAAATATTATTGTTCTATTTCAGAAGAAATGTGTGCCTTTCCTGCTTTTCATTTTTCATTTTTATTTGTTACAAAGTAATAGATGCACATAGTTTAAAAAGTCAATGGCTTTTAACAAAAAGTATTGGCCCTTTGAAATTTCACCTTCCTCTCCCCACCCTCCCAAATTCTTCTCTCCAAACACAGGTATGGTCTACTCTGCCTATTATTGTTCCTTCTAAGTGTGTGTGTGTGTGTGTGTGTGTGTGTGTGTGTGTGTGTGTGTGTTCATTTTTGTACTTGTGGGTTGATCCCAGGGCCTTGCACAAACTTTGCAAGTGCTCCACCATTGGGCTATACTCCTAGCTCATTTTTATTTTTTATACTGAAATAGTCACTCATTAAGTTACACAGGCTGCCTCTGGCCTCGAACTCATGATCCTCCTGCCTCCGCCTCCTGAGTCACTGGGATTACAGGCATATGCCACTGTGCCAGGCTTCTTTCTGATATTTCTATCCATACTTACATGTAAACATCATCACAAAAGATTGTCTTGATAAAAACTGATGTTTTAACTAAAACAACATCAAACTGAGTTTAATGAAAACTTGTTAGACAAGGGGGAACTATCCAAATGAATTCAATCAAATGAATTTCCTGAGTGGCCCTGAGTATTTGGGTTTTATATTGTTTGAGTGGAGTTAGGTGTGTGTGGTTGATATAGGAGTTATAGGCAGAATCTGGGCACATGAAGGAAATTTGAAAACCAAGGCATTTCCAGTATAATCAGTGAGTTATATTGACTGAGGTTAGTTGTTGAAGCAGGCTGCGTTTTATTTTTCCAGAGTACATGAGTCTAGAAGGGCTGCCTTTTGTTTATTTTAAGTTTTGCTTTTTTGGTACATGAAAGTTCTATTTCTACTTCTGTCAATTTTTGCCTCACATATTTTGAATACAGTCCCTGACTTACGATGTTTCAACTTTATGGTTTTTCAACTTTACAATGGTATGAAAATAATATGTATTCAGGAGAACCTGTACATCAATGATTGAATCTTGATCTTTTCCCAGTGGTAAGCCGCAGCTCCCCGTCAGTCACTCTCTGCTAAGGGGAAACGAATCATGCTGTACAGAGCACTGTATTACAAAGTTTGGTAGGTTAGATGCATTCAGTGCAATTTCACCTTAGAACTTAGCTGAGGAGCATCCGTTATATCATGACAAACATGCAAATTTTGAACTGTTAAATGGTGAGTTGGGCTCTTTATTATCAGGAGATGTGCCTTTTTATCTCTAGGACTGTTTATTTTTTTAAGAAGCAATATGCACTTAGACTAACCTACATGCATATTTATTGTGTCTGTGTTAGCTGAGATCACTTCACTGAAGAGTTCCTTTTAGTATCTCACTTAGTATACATCTGTTGGTGACAAATATTCTTTTTGTTAACAATGTTATTTCTTCATTTTGAAAATATTTCCATTGGGTATGTTATCCTCCTCCAGAAAGGATTTACATTTGCTTCTGGCCAACAACTAGGTTAAGGGAACTAGTAACACCAACTAACTTTATTTGGATGAAGGATTGAGGCTACTCAAAACTGGGCTGGCTTATTTCAATTCATCCCTACTCCTAGGGTGTGTTGCTTCAGGCTAAAGAAGAGGGATTTATCCAGATCCTCTGATTGTTGGACTCTAAACTACAACCATTGTTTCTCTTACCCCATTAGTTTACCAAATGCTCTTCTCAGCTCCTCTGCCTTTCAACTGCCTTTTTTTGAGATTGTCAAGAACCTCCAAGGGAAAATCATCCAAAAATACTGGGCTTATCTTTTTGAGCTTTCTCCTTTTCCTAGATTTTGGCTCTATAATCCTCTACTGCTTTGAAGACACTCAAATAGATTAAAAAAAATTATATCCAGCTTTTCTAGCTGATTTTGATGGGATGCTTGGTCTGAATTATCTAGCCTAGCATGTTGAAGGCAAAACTGTTGGTACCCTGCCCAGAATCTATTGAGAATACCTTCTCCATGTGCACTGACCTGATGGGTTATCCCATCACACAGTAAAGGGAAGTAAGATGAGAAGCATTCCTCCAAAACTACCAAGTTCCAGGAGCCTAGGAACAGCTCAGTGGTAGGACATATGCCTGAGGCCCTGGGTTCAATCCACAGCACCCAAAACCAAACCAAACATCAGATTCAAATGCCTGGAATGTTTATATGTTACCTTATACAGAAAAAGGCTCTTTTCAGATGTGATTCAATTGAAAATCCTAAAAAGAGGAGGTTATCCTGGATGATCTGGGTATGTGCTCAGTGGTATCACAGATGTCCTTATAAGACAGGAGCAGAGCTCCCTGCATAGAATTGCTTATTGTTTTCCATTGCATAGAATTCAGGGTCATGTAAAGATAGATGAAAAGATTAGAGTGACACAGAGCAAGTGGTGCCAGCAGTCACCAGAAGTTGGAAGAGGCAAAAATGGATTCTCCCCTAAATTCTCTGGAAGGAGGGCAGTACAGCTGACACCTTAACTTCAGCCCACTGATAACTAATTTTAGACTTCTGGCCTCCAGAACTGGGATAGAATACATTTCTGTTGTTTTTAAGCCACTAAGACCATGGTATGTTGTTATATCATCCATGGAAAATTAATACATACCCCGTCAGTGCCGATCAAAGCCATTTTTTTGTATCCTTTTCCTATTTCATTTAATTAGATAGCAAAGACTTGGAAGACTGGGGTCCTTGCCCTTCAAAAACTCACAATCTACTAGCATAAATAGTTCTGGCCCAAGCAGAGGATGGTAAGTAGGTGATACAACTAAAATAAGTATCAGTGAAAATACAAGGGGGAGAGGGAGTCATTTTGGCTAAGAGAACGCAGGAAGTCATCCTAGATGGGGTTGTAACTAAAGAGCCTTTAATGTCTTCTAACTCCTCGTGCTTTGGGTTTTTTATAGCACTTCGTTACTTTCTCTCCTCCAATCGCTTTCATTTAACAAATGAATATTGTAAAATAGTGCTTAAGAGCATGTTATTATTGTTCTACATCTTTGATGGCTATTCATGTCGGATTTGACATGGCTCTGGAGAAATAGATCACTTCAAAGGTGCTGGAGTGACAGTGATACCTCTGTGTTCTTTGGTGCCCTCTGGCTCCCAGGGATTTGGTATAATTTGTGGAAAAGGGCAGCTGACAATAGCTGAAATTGGCTGTTTTCAATGGAGGTTTTGAGAAAATCTGGACACATTAATACTGACTGGTGCCTTTGTGTCAGAGTGACCAAGTTGAGGTGAAAAGGAATTACCCCATGTCTTCCTAGAATACAGTGCAGTTTAGGACATATATTTAGAATCAAAGTTTAGTCTCTGTAACAGGACTTGACATTTTAAGGACAGTCCACTAGAGGGCAGTGTAGGAAAGATGGATTTCTAAGTGTTGTGGAAAGTGTGTGCATATGTGAGAGACAGCACAGACTATTAAATAAAGGTCCAAAGCCTTAAAAACCACCATGCTTAACCTCCTAAAACCCAGATGCTTCTGTGTTTTATCATTTACTCATCTGATGAGATATATGGGGAAAAACCCAG
The DNA here is from genome assembly GCA_007922755.1 of Pedetes capensis. Lineage (NCBI taxonomy): Eukaryota > Metazoa > Chordata > Mammalia > Rodentia > Pedetidae > Pedetes > Pedetes capensis. The sequence continues at coordinate 399,649 of VMDO01000134.1, read as the reverse complement.
AAGCCATATATGATGTGTATATGTATGTGTATCCTGCAGCCGTAGCCCTGTGGCATCTGATCTCATCAGATCTCTGAAGCTACGCAGGGTCGGGCCTGGTTAGTACTTGGATGGGAGACTGCCTGGGAACACCAGGTGCTGTAGGCTTGGGAGACGGACCCAATAACCTACTCCCCGACTTGACAGCACCTAACAACAACAACAACATGTATGTGTAATGTTGTCTAGACAGACTCTCTCCCTTTGGGGGGCTGAGTGAAGAGCTGCAGCCAGGATTGCACAGAGAGTTCTATAAATGTTTCCCCTACTCTTGAGGTAAAATAGTTGTGGAGTTCCAATATCAACAAAATACAAAGAATCAAGAATCAAGTCAGGGATCACCTCACTTCTGTAAGGTTAAGGGAGAGCACAGGAGCCAGGATTTTCTTCTAACAGAGAAAACAAGAGCCAGCAGAAAGTTTTGTGCATATTTATGTATCAGTAACAAGAGAAAGAGTAAAATATGAATATTTAAACAGACTGTGGGGAAATTGACAATCTCACATACTGTTGTGGGTTAATAAAAACTGATACACTTAAACTGGGCATGGTGGCTCATGCCTGTAATCCCTATGACCCAAGAGGATCCAGAGGCAAGAGGATCACAGGTTCAAGATGAGGGGCAGTCTGTGTAACTCAGTGAGACCTTGTATCAAGATTTGAAAAAAAAATTAAAATGGGCTGGGGGTGCAACCCAGTGATAGGGCCCCATGAATACTTTGCAAGTTCTCTGAGTTCAACTCCCAAGTACCACAAAAAGACAAAAAACAACAACAACAAGAAAAAAATGGATACACTTTGAAGGTGCATATTTGTCCATATTTATTAAATTTTTAAATATGTATACAGTTGTGCATGGCTTGATGATGGGATACATTTGAGAAATACACTATTAGATGCCAGGCACAGTGATACATGCCTGTATTCCCAATGACTTAGGAGGCGGAGGTAGGAGGATTGCCAGTTCAAGGTCAGAGGTAGCCTTTGTAACTCACCAGACCCTGTCTCAGGATAAAAAATTTAAAAAGGAGCTGGAGGTGCAGCTCAGTGGTAAAGCACTTGCAAAATGTGTGTGCCAGGCCCTGGGTTCAACTCCCCAGTATGAGAAAAAAAAATTTTTAGTATATATCATTAAGCAATTTTGTCATTTGAAAACACCATGGAGTGTACCTACACAAATTACAATGGCTACAATGTCACTAGGAGATATAATCTTATGGGACTACTGTCATGTGTGGTCCATCATTGACTGAAACATTGGTATGCAGAGCGTGACAATATTTCTTAATTCAGCAAATCTACGTATAGGGATATGTCCTTCAAAAAGCACTCATAAAAGTACCCCAAGACATAAGTCCAAGGATTTACTTAAACTATTTTGCTTAGTATTGTAAGATCCAACAGTCCTTTTCTTCCTGTAGGTTGATCTTCTTCTAGAATGGTTCCTACAGGAATTTCCTAGATGTCTAGCATTTTGCATCATGAATTCTTGATGTTTTAACACTGCACAAATCTATGAAATTTTCCCAGCCCTGAGAATCCTTGAGTGAAACTTTCTCTAGCCTGCCTTGTCCTGCCACTGTCACCTAAGTACAGATCATGCCACTATATTGTTGACTTACCATAATTCCAGGCTTTCTGAAAGATCCATTAGAATCTGATGCAAATTTACACCTAATGTGGGGTAAAAGTACCATGTGCCTCCACTACATAGATTTAATCTTCATTAGATTTAAATTTTCCCACATGTCTATCGGGGCTGGGATTTAGCTCGCTTGGTAGAGCTCTGCTCTGCAGTCTTTGAGGTCCCAAGTTTGATTCCCAGCACAGCAAAAATGAGAGAAGGATGCGGCAATCCACTCCCTAGGCAATCCTGAAACAATCAGCCATTGAAAAGGGTCGCTATGAGTTGGACATGACTCAACGACACCTAACAACAACAACACATGTCTATCAGATTGTCGTGCTGTGGGGGCTTGTGTGTTGCTGTAATGCTGAAAGCTATGCCACTGCTATTTTCAGATACCAGCAGGGCCATCCATAGTGGACAGGTTTCAGCTGAGTTTCCAGACTGACTGACTAGGGAGAAGGATGCAGAAGTCCATTCCTGAAACAATTAGCCATTGAAAACCCTATGAATAGCAGAGAAACACTGTCAAATATTGCTGCTGTTGTTGTTAGGTGCCAAGGAGTCATGCCCAACTCATAGCAACCCTCATAGGGTTTTCAATGGCTGATTGTTTTGGGATTGCCTCCAGAGTGGATTGCCACATCCTTCTCCCATTTGTGCAGTGCTGGGGATCAAACCCGGGACTTCAGAGACTGCAGAGCAACATTCTGCCAACTGAGCTAAACCCCAGCCCCACTCAAAGTAGAATCAACCTTAATGACAGGAATGAAGTAAAGCCCTTGGGACTTCCTTTTGTTAATATGGCATGACTCAAAATGAAAGGAAACACAGTGGCTGCAACAATAGGCTCAAACATAAAAAGATCATGTGCATGCCACAGTGTTGGGTAGTGTTTCATTCTGTTGTACATAGGGTCACTCTGAGTCAGATTCAATTCGACGGGACCTAACACAACACAGATTTGAATTATAGTTGTATCAGGCTGCCAAGGGTCAATAGTGCTTATTAAGAAATATTGGATGAAAAAGTCATTTATACAAGTACCTTTTTGAATATAAAGCACTGGATTAACCATTACCCTATGTTTAAAAAGCTGGGGGTGAGCTCATTGTTCCACACTCTTTGAAGACACAGGTTCAATCCCCAGCATTGCAAAAATGGGAGAAGGACGTGGCAATCCACTCCCAAAGCAATCCAGAAATAATCAGCCATTGAAAACCTATAACAGTCACTATGAGTCAGACTCCACTCAATGGCACCTAACAATAGCAACAACAACGTTTGAAAAGGAAGAAATATTTATGAAGCAGTTTCTATACAATTTAAGTTAAATATACTTATTCTGTATTTTGGCTTCATAAACGTGAGTTTCTAAGTCTATTTACAGAAAGGGGCACAAAATCTACTTGTAGTACTGAGAACTGCAGGGTTCTTGTTTGTTTTTTCAGTACTAATACAGATGAGCCTAGCCCACTCTAGGGCTTGGCTGACCCATTCTGCTGCCGCTAGCCAAAGAGCCTCATTATTGCTTCTTGTGTGGCCTCCACTGACACCACCTGGGTAGAAAGGAGGCCTTGGGTCCACTGGGAAGCTGTGTCTCTCCAGCTGGTGCCTCTCACGCTATCCATCAGGGATGGAGAGGGTGTTTGGTTTCCCTGAGTATTAGTCCAAACTCTTCCTATGATCTCTACTACTGCCCCAGCAGGTAGGGGCTTCCTTATGGCCTGTCAGGGAGGAAAATCCCCAATTCCTACCTGGTTTTCTTTGATTCCACCCTAGGGAGAGGGAGAGGGGTTGGAGCCCTTTGCTGTTACAGCCTGGAATGGTTGGAGGTCCAGACTCTCCAGGCAAACTTGCCTGGCACTGGGAGACGTGGGGTTGTGGTGTTTTCTGTGAAGTTTGGCTGTCGTAGAGTGTTGTCTGAAAGTTCTCTGACTTGCAGGCTACCCCTTTTCTAGCTGCTGGCTACAGAGTGCAGACTTTGGGTTGAGGCTTCTGCTGTCTGGACTCATGGGAGCTTCCAGGTTGCTGGCTGTTTGAGCTCCAAATCTGAGATATGAGAGCCAAAAACAAAGTCTGAGAACTCCTACCTGTGTCCTTCTGTTTATCCTGTGGTCTCTGGCCAGCCTGCCTTCTTCACTCCACCTTTCAGAAACTAGTTGGTTTTACAAATACTCAGGAGTCTGGATTGTGCATGGTAGAATGCATAGGGAAAAATATGTCTATTCTGTCTTCCCAGAAACAAGAGTCTTGAGAATCATGTGTTAACTTATTTCCTGAAAAGCATTGACTTATAACCATGGGTCGTGGCATGTTGTAGGAAACCTCATTTGTTAAAGAATATAAATGTATTGACTTAACATTCTAAAGTTTCCATAGGAAATAGAACTCACTTATCAATATTATGGCAACTAGTCTGTAAGAACTGTGGAAGTGAGGGGCAGAATGCTTAGGGAGTGGTTTTCCCCTCATGGGGAAACCATTTAGAAAACTTTTATAAACCATTTAGAAAAATTGCCAACAAGATTCCATAATATGACCACATGTAATAACAGAAAATCTATGGTTATTAATAAATCTAAGAAAAGCAAAACCCTGCAGGTGAAGTTGTCAACAACAGTGAGAAAAGTAGCTGCGATGAAGGTGTCACAGAGGAACTGATGCTGGCAGGAAACTACACATTAAAAAGCTCTTGAAGATGTTCACAGCATGGGAAGTGCGAAGCGTAACATATAAGAAGCTGATCCAAATTTAGGAGGGAGTATGACAATTGGCCAAGGCATAAAAAAGCTACTTATTTCCTTTGGTAACTTCTAGAAGACTATAAGCACTATCCAAAGGACCCTTGCTAATTTTTTTTTAACAAAGAAATAAAACATTCTAATTCTTAATATTTATTGTATTTTAAGCTGAGATAAAGGCAGTCTTACTTTTTTATTTCCTTACACATTTTTCTTTTTTCTTTGTCTTTCTTTTTTTCTTTTTTCCTTTCTTTCTTTCTTTCTTTCTTTTTTTTTCCTGTGGAACTTGGGAGTTGAATTCAGTGCCTCACACTTCCTTTGCAAGTGCCCTACCACTGGATTCCACTCTTAGGCCTTTATTTATTTATTAATTATTTTATTTTATTTTGAGACAAGATTGCTAAGTCTCCCAGACTGCCTCTGGCCTCAAATTTGGTGATCGTCCTGCCTACACCTCCTGAGTCACTGGGATTACTGGAACACTCAGAATCTTATCTTTGATCCTTAACATCTCTCTGCATGGTTTCAGCGTGTATGGTCATTTTCATGTTCTGCACTATTCTGGAAAGTGAGGACAGCCTGTCAATATAATAGAAATTCATGTTCCCTTACCTTTCCTTATCCCTGCCTGCCCTCTGCTGGAGGTGACAGGCAATAGCAAATTTGTCCAAAGACTGTCAAGCTACACACACAGGTAGTTCTCAACCTTTTATTCTCCTGCACCCTGTCCCTTCACTGCCCTGGGAGGGATGCAAAGCCCTCCCAACAGAAGCATGGATGCTTTAAGTTTCCCTCAGGTTAGTCACTGTATCCAAATCATGGAGAAGACTCTGATTCCAGACGCATTCACATCATGCAACTCAGTTCTTACCAAATTCTGTGTTCCCGTGTAATCAGAAATAAGCCTAATACTTGGAAAGGACCCTAGAAGTTATTTTGTCCAGTGTCAACTTTCACTGCAAAAAAAAAAAAAAAAAACTTTTTCTAAATTGTAAATCTAAGCTCAGAAATAATTATCTTTAAGCCTAGACTGGATTTTTGACTTATACCAAATTTCATTTGACATTTTTTCTTTTGTTCCATCACTGCAATTGTCTGCACTAGCTGGACAATTACTTCTAGAACTGTTCAGTTTTAACAGCTAAAGATGTCTCTGTGACTGATATAAAGAGCTATAGTCTTTCCAGAACTTCCAGATCTGCTTCTAGAATATTTGATTTCCAAAATAGTGTTACTCTCCTCTTTTACTCTATCCCAACACCCTACCCTCATAGTCTGTATTGCCAAATAATGCAATGCAATTCTTCACCCAGCAACTTAGCGCCACCAAGGTCCACAGAAAATGTTTAATAATTGTTAAATGTGTGATATACACATTAATATATAGTCATGTGTCTTTCAACAGGCCATATATCTTATGGGGGTCCTATAAGATTATATAAATTTGGTCATTTTTTAAATGCAGTATCTTTGCCCTTTTAGTTTTATATGTAGAAAAAGGTAAAGTCTAGACAGGTGTGGTGGTGCAGGCCTATAATCCTGCAGTCCAGAGACAGTGGCAGGAGGATCGATGCAAGTGAGTTCCAGGCCAGTGAGACTACACAGCAAGACTTTGTCTCAAAAAAACCAAAAACCAATTGAAAAAAAGAAGAAAACAGGCTAAAGTCTAATTACGAAAACTTTTTTCTTATTGTACTGGGATTTGAACCCAGGGCCTTGAACATGCCAGATGTGCATCACTGAGCTGTACTCCCTAACCCCTTTTTTATTTTGAGACATGGCCTCACTAAGCTGCACAGGCCTCTGGCCTCAAACCTACTGTTCTTCTGTCTCAACCTCCAGAGTAGCTTGAATTACAGGAATGTACCACCATGCCCAGCCTAATTTGGAAATTTTTTTTTTATTAAAAAAAAATAGTTCCACTAACAACTCTCTTGGGCTGGGATTTAGCTCAGTTGGTAGAATGCTGTGCTGCAGTCTCTGAGGTCCCGAGTTCAATTCCCAGCACCGCAAAAATGGGAGAAGGACCTGGCAATCCACTCCCAAGGCAATCCTGAAACAGCCATTGAAAACCCTGTGAGGGTCGCTATGAGTTGGATACAGACCTGATGGCACCTAACAACAACATAAGATTATATGGGCAGCCAGGCACAGTGGCACATGCCTGTAATCCCAGCAGCTGGGGAGGCAGAGGCAGGAGGATCACAAGTTCGAGATCATAGGCAGTCTGTGTAATTTAGTGAGACCCTGTCTCAAAGTAAAAAAAAAAAATGGGCTGGGCGTGCAGCTCAGTGGTACAGCACTTGCAAATCATGCAAGCACAAGGCCCTGGGTTCAACCCCCAGTAAGGGGGCTGGGGGGAGATTATATGGGCTGGGATTTAGCTCAGTTGGTAGAGTGCTGCTCTGCAGTCTCTGAGGGCCCGGATTCAATTCCAGAACCACAAAAACGGAAGAAGGATGTGGCAATCCACTTTCGAGGCAATCCTGAAACAGCCACTGAAAACCCTATGAGGGTCACTATGAGTCGGACATGACTTGATGGCACCTAACAACAAAGTAAGATTATATTATCTGAGGATGCCCTGGCCACCTTAGTTTGTGTAAATACCCTCTATGATGTTTGTACAATGATGAGGTTGCCCAACAATGCATTTCTCAGAAGGAGTTGTTGTTGTTGTTGTTAGGTGCTGTCGAGGTATCCGACTCATAGCGACCCTCTGTACAACAGGGGAAACACTATTGTCAGTGCTTCTCTGCTGTGCATAGGGTTTTCAATGGCAGATCAATTTTTGGGAGGGGGTTGCCAGGTCCTTCTCCCAAGCCTACAGTTTCTGGTGTTCCCAGGCGGTCTCCCATCCAGGTACTAACCAGGCCCCATCCTGCTTAGCTTCTGAGATCTGACGGAATCAGATGCCACAGGGCTATGGCTGCAGGCGTCAGAAGGAGTACCTCTCTTTAATTTTCCTGTATTTCATTCCTTAATGAAAGCAACCAAGGTTATCACGTGGTAATAAGAACAGGAATTCAAATACAGGAAAATTGTGCAACTGTAAACTTAGAGAAGGGTGTCAAGAGCTCCCTTTGCTCAAAATGACAAGAAAGATTAAAGAACATTTAGGAATATGGGCTTTAAAATTATTTTATCTGCCTATCTCATATTTTGATTGTTAAAAGAACATTTATGTAATGCCAATATATTACCATTTATTTATGCAAAATGTATATTTGTGTAAAATACATAGTTATCGTAAGATAGTAAAGGGTATAGGTTTAAAACATAAAGTTGGAAACTATTGTCTTAAACCTCTGGGATTCTGAATTATCTTTGTTCAAATCCACATCTTTTCCAGTTCTTATAACAAATTCTAACAAACATGAAGGAATGAGCTAAATGAGTGCAATCTGTCAATACCTCACATGTAACTTAATATACAACACGGCATACTATCACATGGTTTTTCTTTTTGTAAAAATTCCACAGACACTGCTGGCTACAAGGAAAGTTATTATCATGCCTATTTTATATTTGGAGAAATGAAAAGGAAAGCCTAATTTTACAAAAGATCTGGGAACAGAACACTAGGGTCAAAATATTTTTACATTTTTTCTTTGTTTACATAGTCCCTAGAAAAGTTTTGAAGGGTCATGTGCCTTCTCCTATTTTTATGTTTCCATCTGAAATCTTTCCTCACGTAAATAGTAACAAAGCAGGAAATCATATTGGAAATACTGGCTTTTAACAAATTCCTATTACATCACTCTTTTCATTGTCCAAGATATCTAAATACGGAACAATTTTACATGCACTAACATTAACTTTAAAGATACATGAATAAGCTGGACACAGTGGCATACACCTGTAATCCCAGGACTCGAGAGGTGGAGCCAGGAGGATCACGTGTTTGAGGCCAGACGCAGTCTGTGTAACTTAACAAGACTCTGCCTCAAGATAAAAAATAAAAAGAGGGCTAAAGGTGCAGCTCAGTGTTAGAGCACTTGCAAAGTATGGATAAGGCCCTGGGTTCAGGCCTCCAGTATGGGGGCACGGAGGGAGGGGGAGAAGCATCTTTTCTAACATTAGCAAATTTTATATTGTTCTTGTTTCTTCTTGAACTTATATTTCCATTTTTATTTTACCTATAGGATTTTGTTTATATTTGAAAGACTTTTTTAAAAACTATTTTATCATACTTTTCTGCAACAAAAATGTGTATGTTGAAATTTTAAATATGTTTCTTATATTAGTAATGCTGTGATTAAAATTTTCCTATGGATTGAGTTATCACAGTTCTTAATACACAATTGAACACGACATAAATGCATTATTAAATTTGATAACTGCCAGGCATAGTGGTACATGCCTGTAATCCCAGCAACTCAGGAGGCAGAGGCAGGAGGATTGTGAATTCAAGGCCAGAGGTAGTCTGGATAACTGTGTAATCACAAGTTCTAAATCAGTGTTAGCGAGACCCTGACTCAAGATAAAAAATAACAAAATAAAAAATAACAAACAGGCTGGGAGTACAGAGCAGTGGTAGAGCACTTGCAAAGTATGTTTAAGGCCCTGGTTCAACCCCCAAGAACTACATAAATTAATTAATTAAAATTTGATAATTATTAAACAAAGTAAAATGCTAGTGGAACTGTATCTGTTAGTGGCATGAATTGAGTTTTTTCCCTTTTTTAAATTAGTTCATACGGCAATTGATATATATAGTTTATTGCTAGAATATACCTAGACTCAGTGGATACTGACAGCAAAAATTATTGCTTATTTTTAATGTGTATGGCCTATAAAAGTTGTATAATGACTATTTGTAGTAGAATCCACAGTCCATTCTTATTAATATAATTTACACCATATAAATACATTGTAGGACAGATTGACTGATAGAAAGTGGTTGACTAATAAGAGTAAGCAGGAGCTGAGGAATTAGCTCAGTTGGTAGAATGCTTGCTTAGCACTAAGGCCCTAGTTTTAATCCCCAGCACTGCAAAAAAAAAAAAAAAAAAAAAAAGGGAGGGGGTGCGGGGGCAAACAGGAAAGATGATTCAAGTGAAAGATACAGATCTATAACGAAGTATCTTTATGAAATAGTCAATTACAAATTTCCTTTTGTACCTGACTGAATATACAAGCAAATGTAAAATACTGACTCAATTCCAATATCTAGTCCTGAAACTTCAGAATGTAATATTGCCTGGCCTGAAGTGAACACCTGTAATCCCAGCAATTTGGGAGGTTGAGACAGGAGGATGGTGAATTCAAGGCCAGAAGCAGCCTGTGCAGCTCAGTAAGACTGTCTCAAAATTTAAAAATTTAAAAAGTGGAGATTGAGGTGCAGCTCAGTATTAGTGTACTTGCCTATCATGCACAAGGCCCTGGGTTCAGTCCCTTAAATACTGAAAAAATAAAAATAGAAAATGAAAATTAAAAAATAGAAAGAAAAGAAGAATGTAATGTTGAGCCAGATATGTGAGTACACTTGTAAATCCCAGCCCTTAGGAGGTAGAGGCAGGAGGATCACAAGTTCCAGACCAGCCTGTAGCAAAATCCTGTCTCCAAAACAGGAAAAAAAAAAAGTGATGTTAGTTGGAATGATTATGGCTATTTTTACTTCCTTTTTGAGTCCACATAGCTGAGACACAAACCAGCACTTTTTTGTTGTTGTTGTTGTTTAGCAGTACTGGGGGTTGAACCCAGGGCCTCGCACTTGCATGCTCTGCAAGTGCTGGACCACTGAGCTGCATTCCCAGCCCTTTTTTTTTTTTTTTTTTTTTACTTTTTTTTTTTTTTTGAGACAGGGTCTCCCCAAGTTACTCAGACTGCTTCTGGTTTCAAACTTTCAATCCTCCTGTCTCTGCCTCCCAAGCCGCTGGGTTACAGGTGTGCACTACCGCACTTGGTTCAAACTAGCACTTTGATCAAGACAACTTCCCTGGAGGCATTTACACCCTGGAAGGAGGCTCCACAGCAGGATTCCCCATGGATTAGAGGGTTGTTTTTATTTTATGAAGTTGAGTAAAGGTGACTGGGGTAAGGAACTGGGAGCAGATTGAACCCAAGTCCTTGATCAAGCACATGTTTGCAGGCAGATCAGATTTATGCACAAGTATACACAAAAGATGGGCTGGGATTTAGCTCAGTGGGTAGAGTGCTGTGCTGCAGTCTCTGTAGGCCCCGAGTTCAATTCCCGGCACCGCAAAAATGGGAGAAGGACCTGGCAATCCACTCCCAAGGAAATCCCGAAGCACTCAGCCATTGAAAACCCTATGAGGGTCGCTATGAGTCGGATACCGACTCGACGGCACCTAACAACAACAACATACACAAAAGATGGCCTGCAGCCATAGTCCTGTGGCATCTGATCCCGTCAGATCTCAGAAGCTAAGCAGGATGGGGCCTGGTTAGTACCTGGATGGGAGACCGCCTGGGAACACCAGAAACTGTAGGCTTGGGAGAAGGACCTGGCAACCCCCTCCCAAAAATTGATCTGCCATTGAAAACCCTATGCACAGCAGAGAAGCACTGACAATAGTGTTTCCCCTGTTGTACAGAGGGTCGCTATGAGTTGGATACTGACTCGAGGGCACCTAACAACAACAATATACAAAAGATGACAAAAGATGGCGATGTAGAAGGTGATCCCCCTTAAAAACCACCCAGGATTGCCTACCTTTAAAAACCACACCCATTTTGAAGACTGTAGGAAAGATCTCTGAGACCCACTGTGTGTGATAATTGTACATAATTCTTTCAGAAAGCCTAGGAAGATGAAGCCTGCCTAGGAAGTTCAACAGAATCTTTATGAGAGACCATTACATAAGCTTGAATCATTGTGTGACAATTGCCTTCCTTATGGGACTGTCACCTTTCTGACTGGATACTGAAGCAGTTGGGGAAGAAGGCAGGCAAATAAAGGTGGATAGAAGACTATTGGGTGCCTTTAATACTTTCCCATCTTTGAGTGAATATTCATTTCTATCAGGAAAATAATGAAAGTGGTTATATGTGAGCTAGCTGCCCAAGAAGTAGTGTCATAAAAAGCAAAATGTAATAGAAAAATTCAGGTAAGATTCTAATCATCTCAGTTTTAAATTTTGCTTTAAGATCTTTTGCAGGGCTGGACTTCAGTTGTTAGATAAGCATTACTTTTAGCAATATAGAAATAAAATAAAACCATCGTGCTATTTTTCTAAATCATTTAATAAATGTATACATCACAATCTAGAGATTTATAGTTGGTGATTAATAATTTTTGAGGCATTAGAGAACATTTCAGTATTTAATGATTTTTAGCCTCTATTTACCCCCATGTGTCTGTCAGTTTGTCGTGCTGTGAGGGCTTGAGTATTGCTGTGATGCTGAAAGCTATGCCACCACTATTTCAGATACCAGCAGGGCCACTCATTCATGGTGGAAAAATTTCACCTGAGCTTCCAGACTACAACAGATTAGGGAGAAGGACCCAGCAGACTACTCCTGAAACAGTTAGTTGTTGATAATCCTAAGAATAGCAGAGAAGCACTGTCAAATATAGTGCTGGTAAATGAGCCCCCCAGGCTGGAAAGCACTCAAGAAACAACTGGGGAAGAGTTGTCTCCTCAAAGCAGAGTCAATCTTAATGACAGGAATGGAGTAAAGCTCTTGTGACCTCCAGTTGCTGATGTGGTATGAATCAAAATGAGAAGAAACAGTGGTTGCAATAATGGGCTCAAGCATAAAAAGATCATGTGCGTTGCATAGGGTTGGGTAGTGTTTCATTATGTTGTACAGAGGGTCATTATGAATTGGATCCAATTTGACAGCACTTAACAACAGCAGCAAGTTAAAAATTGCCACAAATTTATAAGGCATTTATTTTTTTTTTTGAAAAATTCAATCTAGTAGCACAGATGAAAAAAATTGACATCTTGCTCTTGAGGTTCTGATATATAGAAAGATAGATGTATAGAAGGTGAACTCATTAGTAAAAAAGTGAAGCTATGTTAGAAAGGGGATTTGCCAGGTGCACAGTGCACCACAGTATACACCTGTAATCCCAACTATTCAAGAGGCTAAGGCAGGAGGATCTCAAGTTCAAGACCAGAGGCAGCCTGCACAGCTTAGTAAGGAAGGCCCTGTCTCAAACAAAACAACACAACAGCACAGTAAAAAAGAGCTGAGGGGACAGCTTAGTGGTAAAGCACTTGCCTAGCAGATGTGAGGCCCTGGGCGCAATGCCCCTAGTGCTGCAAATTAATTGAGCTTTAAAAAAGAAATAGGGCTTTAATTTTTAAAAGTTTACTTGGCTTAACATTAATTCACTTTCCTATTTCTCAGTCTACACTATCCATATATCCCTGACTAAAGTATATAACTTACTAGTCCATATCTGATTAAGTTGGCCTAATCTTTTGATTTAATAAACAATTTATTCTCTTGCTAAAATACATACATTCAAACATTGTGTTTTTCAGATTTACTTATACCTGTAATAATATTAATTGGACATTTATTCATATTTTGTGTTAAATAAATCCAAAATACAGAGGTACATACAGATATCAGATAAACTGTAATTCTGAGTGCCAGAAAACTAAAATAATATTTTCATGTTGCTAAGGAAGTTTCTGTGTAATAGGAGCAAACTTCATTAGTGTGTTCTGTTCTTTTCAGTCCTGTTACAATCCAATAAAACTACAACCTGAGATGGGCTGGTATATTTATATTTATTTGTAAATGCAGACTTCTACCTGTGATCTTTCCCTGTTTCTGGTAGCCAGCCTCTAAGATGCCATCCTATGATCCCACCTTCTGATAGTCATAGACCCTGAAACCTCCTCCTATGTGTACCAGGACTGGTCAATAGAAAATAGATAAAATGATAGTATGTCACATCAGGGACTACATTAAGAGCTGCTCAAAGTCTTTGTCCCATTAGTTGCTCTAGAGAAAGCCATATTGTGAGAAGCCCAAGTGTCACTGAACTTAACCTTTGCTCAGTGAGCCAGCATGGAGGCAGATCCTCAAGCTCCAGCAGGGCTTTACAATGGCTACAGCTTGGTGGGACTGCAACCTCATGGGTGACACACAGCCAGAACTACCAGCTCTATAGCTCCCAAATTCTTGGCCCTCAGAAACTGAGTGTATAAAATCTTATTGTTTTCAACCTCTAAATGTTGGAGTAATTGGTGTTGTAGCAGCAGATCACTGATAAACTACCTTTGTTGACTGAATTTCCTATTGAATCTGTTTCTTTAAAAAATTGTTCGAAGTTGAATATCCAAGTTGGATATTTTTAACCAGAACATCACTTTGCCATTAGGAAACATGGCCTAAATTGGTACTTCTTGATGGTGGGTTATACCCTTCTACACAAGGGGCAACCCAGAGCTTTGTAAGGGAGATTTTTACAGATCTGAGAAAGACTAATGGAGCTCACTGGCCTCTGGTGAGGGGGAGCTAAGGGTATTAAATATCCTGTACTGTGTAAGGCATTTCATTTCAAGACAGGAAAAGTAACATAAAATAACTGTTTTAAAAGGAAGTTTAGCTGGGCATGGTGGCACACGCCTGTAATCCCAGCGATTCGGGAGACAGAGGCAGGAGGATTGCAAGTTCAAGACCAGATGCAGTCTGCATAATTTGGCAAGACTTTGTCTCAAAAAAAGTAAAAACAAACAAAAAATAGGCCGGGGATGCAGCTCAGTGGTACAGTACTTGTAAGGCATGCAAGCAGGAGGCCCTGGGTTCAACCCCCAGTACCGCAATCAATCAATCAATCAACCAATCAATCAATCAATAAATGGAGGTTTGCTCCAGTGGAGTTGAGAGCTACTAGCTTCAAGGGAGGGCTGTCCTACTTCTCAAGGGGTTGTGGTTAGGTGCCACTGAGTCGGTTCTAACTCATAGTGACACTATGTAAAACAGAACGAAACACTAACCAACACTGTGCCATACCCAGCACTATCATCAGTGCTTCTCTACTATTAATGAGACATTCAGTGGCTGATAGTTTTTTGGGAGTGGGTTGCCAGGTCCTTCTCCCAAGCCCATATCACCAATTATTCCCAGGTGGTCTCCCATCCAAGGACTAACCGGGCCTGACCCTGCTTAGCTTCAGAGATCTGATGGGATCAGATGCCAGGGTGGCATGGCTATAGGCTCTCAATGAGTAGGGTAAGTTAAACCTCTTAATCTGTTTTTGAAATGATCCATCAGGGAAAGGTAAAAGAATCCAGAAATTTGCTCAGAGACTTGAATATAAGAATACAAATTTTAAATAAAATTTCCATTTGACTTTTTTTTCTTTTTTAAATAGGGTCAGGTTATATAGCCCAGGATGACCTCAAACTTATGATCCTCCTGCCTCAGTCTTTCTAATTCTGAAATTATAGATGTGTGCCATCATGGCTGGCTATCTTTAAAATTTTTTCAGTGTTTTTAATTTAACTAAACTAATTTATTTAGAGACAAGATCTCACTCTGTAGCTCAAGCATACTCTCACAATTTTCCTGCCTCAGCTTCCTGAGTGTTGGGATTTCAAACTTGTGGCATGGTGCTTGGCTTGGCACTCATCATCTTTGATAAGTAGAACTCCAATTGTATCTTTAAAGATATCCTGGAGAGTAAAACTGCACAATTTTTTCAGCAATGCACTATATTATCCTCAATTTCATCTTCACATTGGGGATGATGGAAAGGCTCAACTATCATGGCTGGCATAGAGTTAGGCCTGCTCAGGTGTTCTCATCATTCCTCTGCCCTGCAAGGAATCTCTCAGTGCCTCCTTGTGGCCAGAGAGGATGGCTGACCATGGAACAGCCATGCTGCTTTTTATACTGCCGAGCGGTTGGGAAGAGTTTGCCTCTTGTGAACTACACCTTGCAGCCCACCTACAGTTAGGTACAGCCATGTAATTAATAACAACCACCTCCAAGCTTGACTCATAAAAGTCTCTCATGTGAAACATGTTCATCCTCCTTCCCCTATCACTAGCTGGTTGCAAATGGCCACAGTGCTGGGGGAAGTCAGGCATTTGTGATGGCAGAGCCTCCGTCAGGCTGGATGCCTAAAGGCCAAGGAAAATGGAGCTCACATACTCCTATCCCCCCAACTTGGATTATTTCATGAAGCAAGAAATAACCCTTAATTCTGTTTCAGGTATCAATCATATTGAGGTCAGATTGTCACAACAAAAAGCCAACCCTAGTACTCTCTCTTTTCCTTCCCTTGTCCCAACATCTGGTTGACAAGCTCTGATAATGAGATTTTGCCAGGCTTGCCAGTGATCTGTAGGTCATCCATGAGAAACACTCTTCTAGACCCTCACCACACATGTGGAGGTGAAAATGAGAAACTGAAACTCAGATGAAATTTAGAAAAATATTTTTTAAGTGTTCATCCAATATGATAACTCCAGATTATTATTAGTGCTGCAGGCTGTAGCCCTGTGGCATCTGATCCCGTCAGATCTCAGAAGCTAAGCAGGGTGGGGCCTGGTTAGTACCTGGATGGGAGACCGCCTGGGAACACCAGAAGCTGTAGGCTTGGGAGAAGGACCTGGCAACCCCCTCCCAAAAACCAATCTGCCATTGAAAACCCTATGAACAGCAGAGAAGCACTGACAATAGTGTTTTCCCTGTTGTACAGAGGGTCGCTATGAGTCGGATACTGACTCGACGGCACCTAACAACAACAACAACAATAGTACTGTGTTGGGAAATTGTCTGAGGCAGTGTCCAGACTGATAGGAAAAAACACTGTGATTAATTAGCAATAATTGTCAATGGCAAGTGCGGTAAAAGTGGTGGCATTGGTTCAAAAAACTTCGTCATTCCTGGGGCTGAAGCCAACTCCTTGGAGGCATGCAGAAGGCTGTTCCTAGAAATACAACCCAGATTTGTAAATCTCAAAGTTATAAATGAAATTTAGACTTCCCTCTGCCTAAATTCTGCTTCTTTAGTTTAGTAACCAGGTATTTTTCATAACTCAAAATTTCCAGTAAAACAGGGTCTTTTTTTGTTTTGTTTTTCTTTGAGACAGGATCTCACTCTTTGTGTCAGTTAGTTTGTGTGCCACTGTGGCAAGATACCTGACAAACAGCTTAGGGGAGGAAAGATTTATTTTAGCTCATGATTTAGATGATTTCAGACTGTAGTGGCTGGGAGGCATGGTGGAACAGCTAGTGCCGTGCCTGCGGTGGAGAGCTTCACAGCATGGCATCAGGATCAGAGAGAGATGACTGGAATTGGGGGGTCCGGGACTGGGTACAGCCTGGAAGGCCTGCCCCCAGTGACTTACTTCTACAAACTAGATCCCACCTCCCAAAGTTCCACAGTCTCCACAAACAGTGCCACCAGCTGAGCACCAAAGGACATGTGTTTAAAACATGTACTTTGGGGGATATCTTAGATTCAAACCATAGCTGTCCTCCAACTCACTATGTAGCCCAGGCTCGCTTTGAACTTGTGATCCTCCTGCCTCTGCCACTGCTGGGATTATAGGCATGCAACACTCCTGTCTTAGTAAAAGAGTTTTGAAGACGCATACACTGCTGCCACCTGAGTTATGGGTAAACCGACTTTGCTGTCTAGAATTGCTACTTTTTAAATGTATGACTGATTGACTCCTTGTCTGGGTAAAGGACTGGCTTGGCAGATGTTGGTGATGGTGTTAGGTGCCATTGACTTGGGTCTGATTCATAGCAACCCTATGTACAACAGAATGAAACATGCCCCAACATTGTGCCACGCCCAGCACTATATCGGTGCTTCTCTGCTATTCATAGGATTTTCAATGGCTGATTGTTTTGGGGATTGTTTCAGGAGTGGTCTGCCAAGTCCTCCCATTTTTGCAGTGCTGGAGATTGAACCCAGGACATCCAAGAACACAGAACAGCATTCTACCAACTGAGCTAATCCCTAGTTTAGCAAATAGAAGGACATAAAAAATTGGAAACAATCCCTTGATATAAACAAGCTTTGTTGTTATTGTTGTTAGGTGTTGTGGAGTCAGTGTCCCACTCATAGCAACCCTATATACAACAGGAGAAACCATATTGTTAGTGCTTCTCTGCTATTCATAATGTTTTCAATACCTTATTGTTTTTAGGGAGTGGGTTGCCAGGTCCTTCTCCCAACTACAGCAACTGGTGTTCCCAGGCGGTCTCCCATTCAAATACTAACTAGGCCCCACCCTGCTTAGTTACTAAAATCTGACGGGATTGAACGCCACAGTGGTCCAGCTGCAGGTAAACAGGATTTAGATGGTTAAAAACAGCCAGACTTCTCCTTCCTGCTGTGGCAATTAGAGTTTACTCACCACAGTTCTCAAATGCTTGGATCTCTCTTGCGCGCTCGCGCTGGCGCTCTCTCTCTCTCTCTCTCTCTCTCTCTCTCTCTCTCTCTCTCTCTCTCTCTCTCTCTCTCTTCCTTTTTTTTGCCTGCCTGCCTGCCTGCCTGCCTTCCTGCCTGCCTGCCTGCCTGCCTGCCTGCCTGCCTGCCTGCCTTCCTTCCTTCCTTCCTTCCTTCCTCCCTTTTCTTTTCTCTTTTTAAGACAGGGTCTCACTGTGTAGCCCAGGATGGCCTCGAATTCACAGTTCTGCTACCTCAGCATTCCAAGTACTGAGATTACAGGCATGTGCCACCATGCCCAGCTTAAATACTTGGATTTCTGAAGTACTTAGTTATTATATTCTGGAGGATGAAAGGGTACTTAATTACTGTATTCTGGATGATGAAAGGCCAAATTTCAGATATACTCACTTGAGTCCAACTCATACTGCATCCAAATGATATCCCAGCCTAATCTCTTTAACAAATACATTGGAGATTTCCAGAGGACATGGGAAAGAGTTATACCATTTCAATGCAAAATAAAACTTATGAGTTGTCCAAGAAATTCAGGTAATTTCTAATCACAAGGAAACAGATAAATCCAAGTTAAAGGATATTCTGTAAAGTAACTGATCTAGAGCCTTAAAAAAGGGGTCAGTGTCATGAAAGGATTAAAAAATGTTTGAGGGATTACCTTAGATCAAAAGTAAACAGGTACAAGAAGTAAATACAACATGCAAACCTTAAGTGCCTCCTAGATAAAACAGAATACACAAACAAAGGAGACCTTTTGGTCTATTGGAGAAATTCGAATGTAAACTTTATATTAGATAATAGATTCTATTGAGGTTAAATTTCTTGAGTGTGATAATTATAGATGGCAGAAGGATGTCCTCGTTCTTGGAACACAGGTGTGGGATTTCAGACCATATAGAGTTAAAATGTCTGCCCTTCTCTCAAATAATGTGCATTTCACAGAGAAAGATAATGCAGCCATGACAAATGTGGCAACAGTTGGTGACTCTAGGTAAAGGATATACATGCCCTTATTGTTCTAGTCTCATTTTTTCTGTAGGTTTTGAAATTTCAAATAAAAGGGTGGTGAAAACAAATGAGAAAAATGGAGATAATTGATATTTTACTGTATCCAATTCAATGTTTAAGGTAGAGATGATAGCTTATAATTTGAGATGGTTTTAATTATAAAAATGTATCAAATGTGGCCGGGCGCGGTGGTGCACGCCTGTAATCCCAGAGGCTTCGGAGGAGGAGGCAGGAGGATCGCAAGTTCGAGACCAGAGGCAGTCTGCGTAACTTACTGAGACCCTGTCTCAAAAAGTTAAAAAAAAAGAAAAAAAAATGGGCTGGGGGTGCAGCTGAGTGGTCCAGCACTTGCAGAGCATGCAGGTGTGAGGCCCTGGGTTCAACCCCCAGTACCTCAAAAAAAAAAGTATCAAATGTGGGGAGTAGATGGGTGAGTTTACTTATTACTCTATCATTTCTCTTTTTAAAATATATTGCATTTTTATTGACACATGTTTATTGTACATATTTATGGGATACAGTGTGACATTTCAATATATGAATACAATGTGTAATGATCAGATCATAGCACCCAGTATCCTATCATTTTTAATGTAAATATTGTATTTTTTCTTCTTAATCTTTTCTTATGTGCATACAGAAATGACATCATAATGATTTTCACCTATTTTTCCTACATAACAGTGGACATTCCTAAGACTATCCTATAATATTATATCCTAAGCATTCACAAGGACTACTTTTAATGATTTTGATATGGGATGACAGGATCTTTTGGTATGGAAATGAGGCAGAATAGAAAGATAGAAAAATAAAGGGGACATGGAAAAGAAAGAGGCCCCTCACTTTGGAATCTGGTTACATTTCCCACTGGCTGAGAGTCAGGAGCTTCAACACAACTGCCAACCTCAGTGGACGCTGCCTGCAGAGAGACAATGCTTGGTTTTCTAAGACATCTCAAACAAGGGTTTTAAAACAACAAATAGAACATGCTTACTTAGGGCCAGAATATTTGTGACCTTCGAGTTTAACCACATCAGTACTCCTCTCTCACCCCTTGTTGTTGTTAGGTGCTGTCGGGTTATGTCTGACTCACAGCAACCCTCATAGGGTTTTCAATGACTGATTGTTCTGGTATTGCCTTGGGAGTGGATTGCCACATCCTTCTTCCATTTTTGCGGTGCTGAGAATTGAACTCAGGACCTCAGAGACTGCAGAGCATCGCTCTACCAACTGAGCTAAATCCCTGCCCCTCTCTCATCCCTAAACCTCATAAAACCACCTTACAATTTCATTTACAAAAGGAAACTCTTTAAGATAAGAGAAACAAGTAAACCAGCTGGTATATTTTTGCTCAATTTTTAAACTTTGCTTAATCTTTGAGCCTGATTGTAAATCACATCTTTTGAGCAATGTAACTTCAAAAGCCACAAAATCATATATGGTGGATGGTGTACTGTGATTGTTAAGACGCTTAGGGGCAACTTCCTCTCTTGCCTATGTGTTGGGTACCTACTGTTGTTCTTTTCTTAAGGTCTCTCTCTCTCTGAACACCCACGCTTAGATCTAAAGTGTGTACTATCTCTTATCCTTGTTTAATAAACTCGCTAACTTTGTTTCACTCTGTCTTGTCCTGAAATTCTTTTCTGTGGCATCGTCAAGGACCCAGCTTTGCCATGAGTGGAGGTTCCTAGTGGGAACTCCTCAGGCTTCAGGTGGCAGCACTAGCTTGTGTCTCCCCACTGCCACTGACAGAAACAGTAGAAATGAGCCTAACACACATATTATGAACAAGACAGTCAAGGATCCTTTATTGGGACCTCAACTTGAGTTGGCTGACTCAAGCTGAGGGAGCTAGCAATGACCAGAGGCAACGAGGCTGCCGGCTTGAACAAAGGAAGGAGCAGGCTTCTTATTTATTTTCTGGTGTGGGCTAAGGTTTGGTAATTATTATTGGTCCTGGGCACAGTTTCAAAATGTTTTCCCTCTCATGTGCAAGTATTCTGACCTTGAGGTTTGCAGGCTAACAGGCAGTGACTTAACCCAACAATTGCTGAGTTGCTCGTAGTCTTATATAAATGTCCTGGCCTCATGGGTTGGTCTGGTCCTTCTGTTCAGGCTGAAGAACTGTAGGTGCTTGAGCTGCTGAGAACGCCTAAGGGTGAAGCAGAAGAAACACATATCCACTCCAATGAGCAATGTTGTTGTTGTTAGGTGCCGTTGAGTCAGTATCTGACTCATAGTTACCCTATGTATAACAGGCAAAACATTACTGTCAGTGCTCTGTGCTGTTCATAGGGTTTTCAATGGCAGATTGATTTTTGGGAGTGGGTTGCTGGGTCATCTCTCAACCAATGAGCAATAGGCCAAGCTAACGCTGTATTACAGTCTTGGATGAAACATTTCTCAAGTGACTGACATGTCTATATGCACAACTGAGTAGGGTCTGACTCAAAGGCTGAGGCAAGCAAAGGGGACAGACACAATATGGAGACAGATGCCATTTTAGTCACCCACCAGATATCTTTTGTTGTGGGCTGGAATTTAGCTCAGTTGGTAGAGTGCCGCTCTGTACTCTCTGAGGTCCTGAGTTTGATTCCCAGCACCCCAAAAATGGGAGAAGGACATGGCAACCCCCCGCATAGGCAATCCCAAAACAGTCAGCCATTGAAAATCCTATGAGGGATACTATAAGTCAGACACAATTTGATGGCACCTAACAACAACATCATCTTTTGTTATGGCACTGGTAATGAGTCAATGCTTTTAGCAAAAATGGCCTTCAAGCTTCTGCCAGGAAAACTAGCCAGTTGTTATCACAACCCACATGTCAGAGGTGTTACCTGTAGAAAAGTTAACCAAGAACAAGTGAAGCTAGGGGGCTTAAGGCTTTTTTCCTTGATAAAAATTCCCCCTTGTTTTTGTTTGTCATTGTGTAGCCATCTTGAACCCCACCAGTTTTAGTTTGGTTTAATCCTAAGGGGCTATAAACATTCTGGCCTTGCAGTCTAGCCTGGTGTTTTATGACAAAGCTGTTGAAAGTGTGTTTAATGTGTAGCAGGATAAGGGCCAAGAGTTTATTTGCCTTTTATCCCCTTATAGTGGTCTCTACTGGTTTCAATTTCATGACATAATTTGAGAGGATTCAAATTTTCTATGTTGTTTTGTTTTGTTTTTGGAGGTGCTGGGAACTGAACCCAGAGTTTTGAACATGCTAGGCAAACACTACAACTGAGCTGCATCCCCAGGCCTGGGGTTTGTATTTCTTTTAATGATTACACAATTTACATTTCTAATTAATAATGCATCAATGAGCACCTTTCTTTGTAGATTTCTCCATATTGTGATTTCTAATCTTGGTATTAATTTCCACAGGTAGGTTTCTGGATCAAAAGGCTATTTATGGAGGACTTGAAACATTTCCATGATTTAATTTATTAAACTACTGAGATAATGAGAGTTTAATCAAAGAGAGCCATTTCAAATAGTTACATTTCTTTGTAGCTGAATATTTTTAGATGGCTAATGCCACCCTACTCTCAGGTTGCTGTGGGACATTGGGTCCCTCTTTGCTGCCATCTACTTGTAGATGAGTTTTCAAACTGACCCCCTGATCCAAGAGGTCTTTGAGAGTACTAAATAGTCTTGAAGCTTTTTAGTAGTTCACTAGTCAAACAGCATTCAGACTTTTCCCACAATGAAGCTCAGGTGAATCAGCTAAAAGGTAGCATCTCCTGCCCCATTGAGCCTTGGTACAACTCCAACCCCAGCCGACTGCTCAAGACCTAAACCTCACCGTCTGGGCCAGAACCACTTGACTCATCTCCCATGCTCCTGACCTGCAGAAGTTGTGTGAGACATGTTTGTTGTTTTTAGCTGTCAAGTTTCAGGGTAATTTGTAATGTAGTGATAGATGGCTGATACAGATTTTGGAAGTAGGATGTGGCAGTAACAAAAACATACCATGTGGACAAGTACCTCAGAAAAGAAGATATCTAAGTAATCATGAGCATATGAAAAGGAGTTTCTCATTAGTCATCAGGAAAACGCATAATAAAATGATAATGAAAGACTCTACACCCACCAGGAAGGCTAAAATTAAAAGGATTGACAGTTTCAAGCTTTGGTGGGGATGTGGAATAACTGGGACTCTCATATATTGAAGGTGGGAGTAGAAAATGGTACAGCCATTTTGAAAAACTAACAAAGTTTACATAGAGCTATTGCTATTGATGGGCTGGGCTTTAGCTCAGTTGGTAGAGCGCCTGCTCTGTACACTCTGAGGACCTGGGTTTGATCCGCAGCACTGCAAAAATGGGAGAAGGATGTGGCATCCATTCCTGAAAACAATCCCCAAACAATCAGCCATTGAAAACCCTATGAAGGCAGCTATGAGTCAGACCTGACTCAATGGCATCTAATAACAACAACAAAAATAATTGCTATTGACCCAGAAAATACACTGGCAGTTTTATACCAAGAAAAATGATGATATATATTCAAGGAAAGAAGAGTAAATAAATGTTAGCAGTTTTACTCATTATAGGCTTAAGCTACAAATAACTGAAATGTTCGTTAACAGGAGAATGAATAGACAAATTGGGGTACATCCAGGCAATGTAGTACTAATCCACAGTTTAAATAAATGAAGCATACACACAGCCACTTGGAAGGATCTCAAAAACATTTTGAGGAAAAGTTGTGCATGGTATATGGTTTCCTTTATACACTATTCAAGAATAAGTAAAACAAATAAAAAATGATAAACGTGAGTAGTAGTTACCTCAATTGGTAAGATGTATTGACTAGGTGGTGGTGGTGATGGTTGTTAGGTGTTGTTAAGAGGTCCAACTCATAACAACCCTGTGTATAGCAGAATGAAACATTCCCTGACACTGTGCCATGCCTAGCACTATGTCAGTGCTTCTTTGCTATTCATAGGGTTTTTAATGGCTGCTTATTTAGGGAGTGGGCTGTCAGGTCCTTCTTCCATTTTTGCAGTGCTGGGGTTGGAATCCAGGGTCTCAGAGAGTACACAGCAGCACTCATCCAACTGAGCTAAACCCAGACACACAAATGTAATAAAAGGTCACAAAACTTACATCTTAGGATATATTCATTTTACTATTACACATACATTATAACTTAAAATCCAAAGTCCTTCCTGTGGCCAGTTAGGCCTTAGAGATCATGCCTCTGGCTCCCT
Source organism: Pedetes capensis (assembly GCA_007922755.1). Taxonomy (NCBI): domain Eukaryota; kingdom Metazoa; phylum Chordata; class Mammalia; order Rodentia; family Pedetidae; genus Pedetes; species Pedetes capensis. Next base: position 375,666 of record VMDO01000134.1, on the reverse strand, counting down.
CTCTCATTTCATCTCCTTACATTCTTTCCCTTAATTACTCCTCAGATATGCTGGCTTCCTTCCTGTTCCTTGAGGACACTGGCATGCTGCTACCTCAGGGCCTTTGCATTGACTCTTCTCTCAGTCAGTATTCTCTGATCCCAAATATCTCCTCAAAGAGTATGTTTTAATTTCTCCAGGACTCTTATTGTCATAGAGATGTTTCTCTGGAAAACGGACCTCAGACCAGGAATTAAGTGTCTGTGTTTTATGAGGGAGGTACAATCCCACACAGCTGGTCCCCGAGTATATTAATTTCCTAGGGCTGCTGTTTTAAAGTATCAGCAACTGGGTCACTTAAAACAATAAAAATGCATTGTGTCACAGCTAGACTAGAAATGCAAAGTCAAGATGTGGCTAGCTATGCTCCCTCAGAAACTTGCACTGGAGAATCCTTCCTCACCTCTTCTGGCTTCTGATGTTTTCATCAATTCTTCCTTGGCCTGTAAATGCATCAATGCTTCAATCTCAGCCTCCCAGTCACATGGTCATCTTGTCCCTGTGTAACTTTGTCTTTTCTTCTTTTAAGGACAAAATATTGTATTAGACCCTACCCTGATGACCTCCTCTTGATTATGCCTGCAAAGATGGTATTTCCAAATAAATTCACTCTCACAAGTCTTTTAGAGGAACAGGAGTCAACCCTTTAAGAGTATGTAACCGGCTTGGTTGTGGAGATAGGCTGTCTGGAGAATCTGTGCCCTGGAATTGTCCATCAGAGCAAGAAACTGAGAGGACTCAATCTGCCCAGTATTCTCTGACCTTGTGGCTCCCACTGGTCTAAGTTCATCAAGGCAGAAGTAAATCCGCTAGTTTTCAGGGCTGCATCACTCAGCCCGGCGGGCAGTTTGTCTTTTCAGCTGTTTGAAAGTGGAGAGAGGGGCCAATACTCCAGGCCTGTGGCTGGCAAGCCCCGGGCAGTGAGCCTTCAGGGGCCTGTGTGGAGTTGGTTGGCTTCAGAGGCAGCTGAGAAGGAGCTGGTGGTCTCGGGAGTGATAGGCTGTATGTAGAAAGGTTCCAGGGTCTGCTCAAATGTCACCTTACCATGCGAGCTTCTCTGACTACTTTGTACTACATAGAAGCTCCCTCCCCATCTCCCTATTTTCTTATTTTGCTTAATTATTCTTTGTAGCATTTTCTTTGCTGGGTATAGTATATATTTTTTTATTTGTTTATGTCTCATTTTACCTACTACTACAACATTCCATGCAACTAGGAAATGTGTTTGTTTTCTGCTCTTTCCTCAGTACCTAATACAGTGCCTGGCACCAGGTAGGTGGCCAATAACTATTCACTGAATTAAATGACTGGATGTATTAATGGGTTGTAAAGAAATGAAAAAGGTTTTCCTGTACAGTCTGTTAGGTGGTAGGTAGCCAAGTGGGTGACAGTGGGGTTATCTTGGGTGCACATAAGCCTGTCATAAGCATGTCAGGGTCTGAATCCAGTTGAAGGGACGGCTCCATGTCCAGGATTTGCATTGCACAGTTCCTGGGGGAGGTCAGGGGCTGCCTGGATCCTGGCTGTGAAACCTCTGGTGAACAGGGAAGAGAAATTGTTAGGAGGGGTTCTCTTCTCATTTGGATTTGGAGAGCTGAAGGGCTGTGGTTCTTGCTCACAGGAGAGGGGGTTGCCCCCTGCAGGGTCACAGTGGGTAAAGGACCTGTCTTCCCATTTTGACTTCTTCTTAAGCCTCCTGGATACAACTAGTACCTCTAACTAAGAAATATCAAAACATATCTCCTCTGCCAGTTGTGGCACTACCATATTTTTAAAGCAAAAATTAATGTTACCTAGTCAAAAGTGCTCAGTTCCTGATTTTTTATTAGTCAAGATGTTGTATGTCTTCCTTTAAATGACAATTCTCCATTTTATTCCCTTCAAGTTCTGCATGCTCATGATTTAATATAATCAATATTACCTTTAGTCACATTCTCTCTTTTCTGTGCTTATTTCATCTGTGGAATTCACAATATGAAGTAATCTATTCTTGAAATATATAGAAGCCCACATTGGAGTGAAGATGAAAAGGAAATTGCAATAAATACGAGGTGACTATAATTCACTTGAAATTGTTTTTATGGTAATTTTCTCTATTAATGTGAAAAATGTATATAATAACATAGGCAAAGATTTTCTGAGTTGAAGAATAAGCTATATGCCACTCCCACAATGTCAAAAAGCAATGGAAGCTTGTTATTTCATCAAGATAGATATACACCGACAAAAAATAGACCTAAGACTAAAGCTGTGACATGGTAGTATTTTTCTCACCTCAAATCATTTGCCCAAGTTCACTGCTGCCACTTACCAACTTGAACACACACAGAACACTTTCACAAGCCCATAGGGCAGCCATAGTTGGGTGAGGAAAGCTTTGGCAAGGAAGGACTGTCCTGATTTGTCCTTGCACATTATTTGGAGGAGCATGGTTTGCATATCACTGACTCTCACCATTCAGGGGTTCTGGAGAAATTGTCCCTTCTGCAAAGGAGGTCAAGTTCTTTCACAGGCACCTCCCCAGTAGCCAATGAGATCATATAATAGATGAATTAATACAATATAACTATCAATTTTCTTTATTGAGGTCAATATGCTTTCCTAGCATATAATTTTACTTCTAGAAGAAAAAAAATTTTTCTTTCAGAATTTGCTTTCATTAATAACTAAGTCATCTGCAGCCATACCACTGTGGTGTCTGATCCCATCAGATCTTGGAAGCTAACTGGGTTGGGCCTGGTTAGTACTTGGATGACAGACTGCCTGGGAACACCAGGTGCTGTAGGCTTGGGAGAAAGACCTGGTGACACACTCCCAAAAAACAGCCATTGAAAACCCTCAGAATAGCAGAGAAGCACTGACAATAGTGTGTCACCTGTTGTACATAGGGTTGCTATGAGTCAGACACTGACTTGAGGGCATCTAACAACAACAACGAAGTCAGATTTTAGCTCTGGAATTTTTATTTTTTAGTTAACAGTTTAACTATGCCTCTTGACTATACATTTCTGGAAAATAAAAGACTATAACTGCACTTATCTTTTTCATAAGGATTATAAAAATTGAATTTTATGTTAGTTCTTTGTGAATCTGGAAGCTGGAAAGTAATCTCCAGACTAGACAAGGCCAAACCTATTTTTTTTCTAGCTTTCATGGTATTTGACTGTTGCCTAATTAATTCTAGTGCCCCAGAATTGGATATGTCCAAAGTACAATTAAGACTAAATAGCTAACTCCTCTCTAACTTAATTGACTTTTACATGCTATAACAATACAAATAGATAAAGCAAACCAAAACAAAATCTCTGCTTCTGAAACTCACAAAGAAATATAATATCTAATTTGTTGTTGTTGTTGTTAGGTGCTGTCAAGTCAGCATCCGACTCATAGTGACCCTCTGTACAACAGGGGAAACACTATTGTCAGTGCTTCTCTGCTGTGCATAGGGTTTTCAATGGCAGATTGATTTTTGGGAGGGGGTTGCCAGGTCCTTCTCCCAAACCTACAGTTCTGGTGTCCCCAGGCGGTCTCCCATCCAGGTACCAGGTAACCAGGCCCGACCCTGCTTAGCTTCTGAGATCTGACGGGATCGGATGCCACAGGGCTATGGCTGCAGGCCCAAATACCTAATTTAGTACTGTAAATATTGAGGTTTTAAACATGGTTCATTTATGACTTTGTGTTATCAGTGAAATTTTTAGAAATAGCATTTATGTTATCGTAAACAAAATTTTAGCCACTTTCCTATGCTACTTAGTCCTCTTTTGAGATTTTAATCCAAATATACCCCTCTCAAATGGACATATCTCCAAAGCTTTAAATCAAAACCACAACCTTTTTATTATGAACCACAAATTGGGGCTCTCCTGATCAGCTGGTTTTAATTACACATTTCTTCTTTAGAAAGCTCAACAGCCCACAGAGCTGTTTCCTAATGAGTGTGGGATTCCTACAAATCCCAGGCGAATAGCCCTGCCTGGAAAGGCAATTGTCTTGGATGAGCAAGAGTGAACACTGAAGGTGTGAAAGAGGAAGTTGGCTTGATTCAGGCTTCACTAGCCTACATCACAGATGTTAAACTGTAACTTTCATCTGAGGCACTGAAGCAGAAGAGATATGAAATTCTAAAGTGAGATACCAAGATGCAGACTTAATAAAATACCAAAAACCAGGCTTCTTAAGTCAATAACTCTAGAAGAGGAATACAAGTGTTTCTGAAGTGGAAGTGGAAGAAAGACTTTGTGAGGAGCTGGCTAATTTTATGTGTCAACTTGATTAGGTCAGGGAGCGCCCAAATTAAACACTATTTCTGGGTGTGCTGTGAGGGCTTTTCTGGGTGGGATTAGCATTTAAATCAGTGAACTCAGGAAAGTAGATTGCCCTTTTGTAGTAAGGTTGGGCATCATGCCATCAATTGAGGGCCTAGATAAAACATAATGTTGAAGAAGGAGAAAGAGGGGTTTGTTCTCCTTTTCCCTGTCTCACTGCTTGAGCTGAGACATCTTATCACGTCCTCTCTTGCCCTCTGATGGGGATTTTATTTTTTTTTTAATTTAAAAAAATATTTTTTTCATTATTGGGGTTTGAACCCAGCACCTCATGCTTGCACGCTTTGCAAGTGCTGTACCACTGAGCTGCACCCCCAGCCGATTTTTTATTTTATTTTATTTTTTTACTTTTTGAGACAGGGGCTTGCTAAATTACACAGATTGCCTCTAGTCTGGAACTTGTGATCCTCCTGCCTCTGCCTTCCGAGTCACTGGGATTATAGGTGTGCAGCACTGTGCCCAGCTCCTGATGAGGATTTATATCATCAGCCTCCCTAGTTCTCAGGCCTTTGAACTCGGATTGTGTTAAGTCAACCTGTCTTTTTGGGGTCTTCCTCTTCTAGACAGTGTATTGTGGAATTCCCCAGCCTCCATATCATGAAGGTCAGAATGGGGTGTGTAAATGCCAAAATGTACGATATAATTTCCAGGGACAGGGAAATGAAGGGCCCCAGTCTTTCTGTTACTGTGTTGTTGATCTGTATGTTGCAACAATTACCTTGAGTTGTGTATGCGTAGCTCTGATAAGAATGACAGAGCTGGGCAGAGAGTGAATAAAGATTGTGACACTGAGTCTAAAATAGCTTTAGTAGGAAGCTTTAGTGCTACTCAGGGAGACCCAACACTTGTATCTTTTACCATCAAAATTTGTAAGCTCCAGATATTAAGGAAGTCTCTTTAGCATAAAGGATTTAAATGGCTTATAACTAGGTCCCCATGAAATGCAGAAGGCACATACTATTTATCTATATTATACAGATAATAACAGCTAAGAGTGTTTTTTCCCCTTAGTACTGAGCGGTTAAACTCAGGGCCTCACTAATGCTAGACAAGTGCTCTGCTACTGATCTGCACCCTTAATCCTTTTCTTATTTTTTATTTTGATATATGGTCTCAGTAAATTGCACAGGCTGCCTCTGTCCTTGAACCTGTGATTTTCCACTTGGTCTCCCAAGTAGCTAGGTTTACAGGTATGCCCCACAACACCCGGCTAAATGTATAGAGTGTACATATCCATTACCACAGTGCAATTTTTGGCCATTTCCTTGAGCCCATTTGTAGTCACTCCTTATTCCTGTCCCCAGGCCCAGGCAATCCCTAATCTCCTTTCTGTCTTTATAAAATTGCCTTTTCTAGGCATTTCATATACATTCCATGTATGGTCTTTTTTGGTCTGGCTTACTTTATGTTCTTTTAAAGAAAGGGAAAAACTGGTCTTTGATTCTTTGCCTTTTCCATCAAAACCCAAACAAAATCCCTGGTTTTCTTCCTTTTCATAATAGTATATTTATCAACATCTTCTCCTTTACTTCTATAGTTCTTGACCAACAGTCAAATCCTTTTTGGACCATAAGAATAATTTGTAAAACAATAAATCTATAGCTGATATTTCAAGGATCTTTTTCTATTTTTTATTCCTCAGAAGAGTTTCTCCGTTCTTACATTTAAAAACCAGTTTACAACCATTTCTTATCATCTAGGCATGAATTTTGGACATGCCTTATACCCTTATTCCATTGACAGAAACAGTGGCACCACAGCCGAGTGGCAAGGGCTTTGGAGTCAGACACACCTGACTCCAGTGAAAGGTGTGTCTTTATATTTATCCGTACTTTCAGGGAAGGTGTTGATTGGATTAGAGGGAAGACAGTGATGACCTGTTGGCAGTGGGAGTGAGACACAGGAGTTGCCTGTACATTTTAAGAATGTAGATGTGATGAACTGCAAGGTCTTTGTTTGCTACCTGGAGCTTTCCTCTAAAGAAAAGCTGAAGAATTACTTGAAGAATATCTTCTGGAAGGAGCACAAACTATCATTAGCTTATCTATAGCATGTATGTATCTCTACCAAGCCCTGGAAGTAGGCTTGTAACCCCTGAAAGCCCCATGTAGCAAATAAAGACTTTGCAATTCATCACATCTACGTGCTTAAAGCTGGGATATAGCTCAGTTGAGCTGCTGCTCGGAGTGCTGTTCTGCCCTTTCTGAGACCCTGGGTTCAATCCCCAACACTGCAAAAATGGGAGAAGAATGTGGCAGTCTACTGCCGAAACATCAGCCATAGAAAACCCTATGAGGGCCCGAATTCACCACACCTGACAACAACAAAAACATTCCTAAAATGCACAGGAACCTCCTTGGGTCTCACTCCCACTCCCAACAGGTCATCAGTGTCTTCCCTCCAACCCAATCAACACCTTCCCTGAAAGTCCTGATAAATATAATTCTTACTCTTTCACTACATTTTCAAAGATCTTTCTCACCCCTGATGAAGTAGTGTCTTTTTGGGTCCACCTCTTAGAATGTTCTGAAGATTAAATGAGGCAACATATATAAAGAATGCTGCACAGTGTCTAACACTCCATGAATGGTCAATAAATGATGAATATTAACATCATGGTCTAGTATGGCCATTCTGAGCCTCTGCATGCTGTTTCTTTCTCCTCTAGCTTCTGACCTCTACATGTTCTCTGAGGCCCTTTTTTTTTTTTTTTTTGTGGTACTGGGGGTTGAACCCAGGGCCTCAAGCTTGCATGCTCTGCAAGTGCTGGACCACTGAGCTGCACCCCCAGCCCAATTTATTTTACTTTTTTTGAGACAGGGTCTTGCTAAATTATGCAGACTGCCTCTGGTCTTGAACTTGCGATCCTCCTGCCTCCGCCTCCTGAGCTGCTAGGATAACAGGAGTGTGCCTCAGCGCCCCACTTTCTGAGGCATTTTGAGCAAGCTTTTGGTAAACTTAAAATGTTTCAGTAGCTCTCTGATGCCCTCCTGAATGAAACTTAATATATAGGAGACACACTTCCTCCTTCAGATCTATACCATGAAAAAGCCACAACGTAAATACCTTTGGTAATCCTTATATGGCATGTTAAATGTTGTCTTAAACATCACATAAATTTGCAGAATGAAGGTCAATTGAAGGACAAGCCCTGAGGAAGGGCCCTGAGGGAACATTGTGGGAGGGCTGAAACCAGATCCTAGCTATGGAACAGAGGGGAAGTGGAAAATTATTTGGAGAGCTTGCAGGTCAAGGTTGCTTTATTGGAATAAAGCATTCCAGAAAGCACCTGCTATTTCCTTCTCCCCAGGTTGCTTGAACCTCCCAAGAATAGGGGAGGGTGGGAGAGAAATAACAGTGAAGAAAGTAAAGCTGTGCCTCTTTCCTCCACTGTCTATTCCCAAATGTATGCCAGAAATATCAAAACTGTGCTTGCTTGTACTCTAAAAGATTTAACTGGATCCCAAATCCCCAAATTCCTGAACAACCATCCTTGCAAATTTGATTTTTGTCAGAGTGCAGCTGAACAGCTTCTAGGCATAACATTGGCTGTGAACACCTACAGGAGACCGGCAGTTACACCCACCCATTCTATACCTGGTGCCGGGAGGTGCGATGGCTAGGCCAAACTTCCAAGTTCCCAGAGTAGCCAAGAAACTTGGCCCCCAGTGCTGACACTTCAGTTCTGTTTGTGGCCCTAATACTCTCCGTTTCTTACTGTGTTTCATTTCATCATGCAGGTGGTGGAAGCCCAAGGTAGTGCAAGGTTCGAGGCCAGTGACTGACTCCACTTGGCCATCCCCTCAGTCACCAGCTGTGATTGTTCAGGCCACTCTGGCCCATGGGCTCCCCTCCCTTCCTGCCTCCCACCTCTCCTGCCCTGGCTCCCATTCCGTCCTAGCCCTTCCTCATCCTTCAGGAGAAATTGTCCTCTGGGTTCAGGACTCAGGAGACCTTGGTGTCTCCATCCCAAGCCTTCATAGACTTCCCCTTTGGCCCTTTTTAAAGGGGAGACAGTAAAGGTGAGCGAGAAGCTGCCAGCAAGTTTTGACAGCTGCTGAGGAAGACTAATGGGTTTCTAAGGAAACAGAGAGGCAGCAGCCATTTTAGTGGCATTTGCTGTGCGAAAAAATATATAGACGCTGACATTCCCCCTCCCCACACGCACTCCCCAGGCGCCTGTCCTCCTTCTCGCCTTACAGGCCCTGAGGTGAGGGTGGGGCTTAGGTCCACTAGGGCCACTCCAGGGCCACCAGGGCCACCTGTCGCAGGTGGAAGGCCACCCGGGGTCGCCACACCACCTCCCACTCCCGCAGCTGCGGCGGGCGGGCGGGACTGCGGGGCTCCCCACCCCGGGCGGGCGCCGCAGTGCAGCTCGGCCCTAGCTGCCCTTGTCCCGCCCCCCCGCGGCCCCTCCCTCCCTCCCCGCCCCCGCCCCCGCCCCCGCCCCCGCCCCCGCCCCCGCCCCCGCCCCGCAGGACGCGGGAGCCCGCTGGGAGGGCGGGCCGCGGCAGGCTGGGAGGAGCGGGGTCCGCCAGGCGCAAGCGGGGGTGGAGGCAGAGCGAGCGCGGGAGGTCGCCGCAGCCGGGGACACCGCGCGCCGCTGCCCAACATGGTCGCTGCGCACGCTGCCCATTCTTCTTCCTCCGCCGAGTGGATCGCCTGCCTGGATAAAAGGTATCGCGGGCAGGGTCCCGGGTCCGCCCAGCTCCGCAGACCGCCGCGAGCACTGCCGCCAGAAGCCGCAGTCCCGCACCCGGGCGCAGCGCTGAGTGGGGCTGCGGGGCCGGGGTTCCCGAGCGGGGAGGGGGCTGAGGTTCTCGTCCCGGAGCAGAAGGGCACGACCCCCTCCCCTCTTGGGGCGCCACCTGCACGAGGTTATTCCACGTGGTAGGGAGGCTGCAGCACAGTGGGGGACAGGGCACCGTCAGCACAGCCCCCCCTCCGCCTGCCCCGCTGCGACTCCAGACTCCACTCTTGGGTGGAGGGCTTATTTTCTTGTGGCATCGCGGACCGAAGAATGGATCCCTACCATCTCCCCGGCTATTCGCACCATCAAGGGTGAATGTAATTTAAGTTTTAAGGAGGGGCGGGGGTTCAGGCAGGTGCAGAGTAACAGTCGTTTTTGGTTCCTGAAAACAAAGTGTGAGGGACCCCGCGGAGCTGTCAAGTCCCTTGCTGAAATTCACAGCTCTCTGCCCCCGCATTCGCTCCCTCAAGGTCTGTGTTTGGAAGGTCACGCGGGAGGCTGCCTTCGTCTTCATACCTGCGTCTCCGGAAAAGACCCTTACTCTAAAAAAATTGAAATCACAGAGCGTGTTTAACTCTCCACAGCTCTCTCTAAGGAAGATGCTGTGTGTGGCAGCGGACTGCAGTTGTTTCCAGCCTCTGAAAGCATAATTTTCTGTTTGTCCAGATTGCAGGTTTAACAGTAAACATTACACAGTATGTTAGCAATTATAGTTTATTACCCTGATTAAAAGGTGATGCATCTGAACTTTCAAGAACTGAGGAAGAAATCTTGCAGAGTGAACTGCCTATGAATTTTAGAGTTTGATGCAAAAGGGCAGTGATTCACATCTTGCAGCTCTCTGCATGACACCTCTGTTTGCATTTGTGTGAAATATTTGTGCTCTGCCATATTGAAAAATTTTCAATTAACAGGTTCATAACCAGATCAAACTTGAGATTCTTAAGTGTGACATGGTGTGCGTACTCTATTATAGGCCTTTGATGAAAAATATTAAGTAATTTGAGAAAAGCTAAATGTAGCTCATTTGAATAACTTATTATGGGAAACTATTGACTTTCAAGTGTCACACACTTCCCAGATTTTTGGGCAGACATTGCCCTATTTATGTCTAAAATGATATGTACTAATATTAGAAGAATTGCATGTGGTAAATAGTAAGACAATTGAAGTGATGGTTAAATCATACAGAATTATGTAGAGGAACTAAGAGCATATTTAAATGTAGAGCTTGCTAATGTGATAAGTAATCTGAGTTGAATAGGAAAAGTGAATTATAAAACGAGACAATCAAGATCTTGCACTTATAAATAGTAATGCTTCCTCACGAGTGAATTATTTCAGATAATAAATAACATACTTCTATTTGTAGAAATATATGACATGTCATTTTTTGAACAGTCAGTAATTCACTGGAAGCCATTTAGTCGATAAGTACTTATGGTAAAATCACAGAGCAGTACTAATGCAAGTGGGATGTATTCAACGCTGTCTTTTCATAATGTGTATCCACCTAAATGATTTTATTTAGAATGGATTTTTAGAAAATGGTGCCACAACTTAATGCCACCATTCATAATGGGGGGGGGGGTACTACTAGGAAAAAAACCCCTTCACACAATCCTGAGTCAAGCATTAGTGAAGTGCAGGTGGGTGGACAAATCAGTAAGTTGAGGATTTCAGGCCCAGAGTTGTTACCAGTTCTGATCTCAGGCTTGTCACTTTTACTTCCTAAGAGTCTGAAAAATGAGGATACGATTTTATCTCAAGCTTATCTTCCAGGGACAAAAGGGTGTGAGAACTTTGAAAGCTAGAAGGTGCCATGCAGGCATTTTACTTCATGGTGTTAAAACAACCTTGCCTGCTCTGCAGTGTTGATGCCAGAATGCCTATGAAGAGCAGTTTAGAAGGCCCTCATTGCCAGGGGCTTTGGGGGAGGTGTTGTGTAGTTACATTTTTTCTTAGATTGTCTATTTTTTTAAGACAGAGGAAAGAGGGAAAATGCTAATGGAAATTGACTAGGGAAGCCCTGAAATTTCTCCTTAGTGGGGACACTACTCTCCATATATCTGACACGTGCAGCCTTAATACCCTGTTTCAGGCACTGTGCTGGGCTTTAGGGATGCAACAACAACAACAACAACAACAACAACAACAAACACTGCAAAATTTCTTGTTGGCTGGGAAGATGGGGGCTTGGTGGTGAAGTAGCTGGGTAACCAGCCAACCACAGTGCAGTGATAAGTGCTTTAATGGAGATGTGTAAAGTGCTTTGGGAATGTAGAGGAGAGAGTCATCAGGTCTGCCAGAGATACTTCCCATGGGTTTCTCCTTGGACCTTAGAGGTGAGGGGCATTTTACCAGGCAGAGTAGCAACTTGAGCAGAGACACAAAGCTGTGGTATAGGAATCTACTAATTTCTTCTCCACCACAGATTCCCTTTGTGACCAAATCTAGACTATAGGAAGGTGTGCCCTATTTTTATGAAATTTTTTATTATGGACATTTTCAAGCATGCACAAAAACAAAGGAATGGTACAGAGTACCCCTGTGTACAATTTGGGAATATGATGCTGGGACATTTTAACTGGTAACATAGCAAGATCAGCTGGGAAATATAGTTCAAATATATGCACGATTCAAGTGATGACTATTATGGACAACTAGATAAAAAAGAAGAACACAGGGATTAGAAATAAAAAATGGAGTGAAAATGGAAAGTCTGCTTGAGTGAAGAAATATGCAATGGAAATTGAAGCAAGGGAACCAGCAAGGAAAATAAAATCTTAGAAGAGTTTGTTTGGCTTGGCTGTAAAGTTATCATAGATCATAATATATAAACTTGCATGTGGAGAAGGGAGTTGGAAATAGGAAGATGTGTAGATTAAAGTAAAGAAAGAAACTGCCGAGCTTACTATATGTCAGCTACTCGTGGCCTTGGACTATGGTAGAGTGTCAACAAATATCAAATATTAATCTTAAAATCAGGATGAATAAGCCCACATTGAGAAAAGTCTTAGCATACATATTGTTAAAGCAAAGAAAGCTTACCACTATCTCATGGATAAGTTTTTTTATTTTCTGAGCAGTAATGGTTGACTAGGAATGAATTACGTAGTTCCTATTATTTGGGATTTAAGATATGTAAAACTAGCTTTTTTTTTTTTTTTTTTTTTTTTTTTTTTTTTAGTATACTGACCATTGTTTAAGTTTAGTGAAAATATTTTTCCCACAAGATTTTAGGCTTGCCGCCCAGGAACTTAAAAACTACTTATAGGTCACAGTTTTGATGGAGCACTATGAAGGGATTCAGACCATATATATTTACGTATGTTTGGTGAATCATTGCCTGTATAAACCATGATGTAGCAGGAATCTGCAAACTATGGCCTGTGGGCCATTTTTGACAGCTGCCTGTATCTCTCATGATCTAAGATAAGAATGATTTTAAAATTCTTGACTGTTTGGAAAATAAAAGAGTAATATTTCATGATCCATTAAATTTATATGAAATTCAAATTTTGGTGTTCATAAACAGTTTTACTGGAACTCAGCCACACTTAATATGGTTATATATTATCAGTGGCTGCATTCATGCTACAGTGGCAGAGTTGAGTAGCTGCAAGGAGGCTTGTGGCTTAAAATGTTTACTGTGTGAACCTTTACAGAAATAGTTTGCCATCCTTTGCTTGAGGTGAAAGAATCTAGTTAAGTGATTGACAAGCTACTGGAGATGAAAGAAATAGTCTTCTTTTGGGAAGCAGTTCATAGTGTTTGGTTTCTTGTCCTTTAATTAGATGTTCCATTAGCAGACCTCAGTTGGTTCCTTTTTGAGGATCGCTGGCTGTCACAGGCCAAAGCAGAAGATGAAGTTAATGTGGCAGAATCTGTAAAAATGGTTGTGATCTTTTAAAAGCAGCTGAGGAAATTTTTTTTCATGGTATTCATGTTTCATTTAAAAAGTAGCTCTTGGATGGTTTCTTTGCATCTGACTTACCCCCAAATAGACGATATGTTAGCTATTTTGATGAGGTTGAATGAGAGTGGAAGAAATCAAAGAACAAATTTGCTGAAACCAAAATAGTTTGTAGCACACATGGTGCAAGATGATGACTCAGATATCAAAGAAGCATCAGACACGATCGCACCCTTGAGGAATGTAGAAGATCAAAGAAGCACACAGTCCAGAAGCATCTCCCAGGAGGAGGCTGGTGTCTACCAGGCAGGTCCCCAGGGATAACATTACCCTGGTAATTTCTCCAGGGCTCAGAGCTGGCTTTGCAATCTTGGAATCCTGATTTGTCAGCACATCAAGAATGGATGCATCTTTCAGGGATGGATGCACAGGCACCACACTCTCGAGACCTTAAAAGCCAGACACATCATTAATTTGACAGTAAAATCTGTAACACCAGAGAAGTGGACACTCAGATATCTTGGCTTATGCATTCTTTCTGTAGGCAAGCTGAATGGGGAATACAGTTATTAGCACATTTCATGCATTTCCAAAGAGAAGTAGGGGTGCCAGGAAGTCAGGATGCTTCCATCTTCTGGCCTGCAGAGTGCATTCTTTTCCTAGAGTGACAGAGCCTGGGAATTGGATTCTAATCAGAAGGTAGTTCTGGGAATGCTTCAGGATAGCTTGACTGCCACCTCTTCCAGTTAAATGACCATTACAAAAGTTCCCATAGCACGCCTTGTCCCACACTGTAATAACACAAGTTGGACTCCATGGTAATTGCCTATTTACTTCTCTTTTCACATCCTTTCACATTAGTCCTTGTATTTTACTTAACATTTTTATCTCCAGCTTCAGTGCAGTGCCCTAACTGTAGCACATTCTAGTGGGACCAAGGTAAGATAGCCACATGGATCCTTCTTGTGGACAGAGTGACTTCTGCAACCTGGTAGGCAGAGTCTTGCCTGGGGGAAGGTGTGCGTGGTCACAGTCATCATCTGCCTCTGCTTCTCCTTCTGTGTTTCCTGGCTTTTTTTCTTTTTTCTTGTGAAAAAATGTTTCATCGCTCTGTTCTATTCTACTCTTTTAAAAACCCAACCCTATATTTTTAAATTTTTACTCTATATTGCAGTACTTGAGGGTTCAACCCAGGACCTCACACATACTGCCAATAAGCTGCACCCCCAGCCTATTTTTTAATTTTGAGTCAGGGTCTTGTTAAGTTACATAGGCTGCCTCTGGCCTCGAACTTGCAATCCTCCTGCCTGTGCCTCCTGAGTTGCTGAGATTATAGGCCCAGCCCATTTTTATTAAGGAAAATTTCAAAATATACACAAAGGATAAAGAATAGTATGATTCTCTTCTACCACCCCCTCCTTTACTCCAACAGTCATGAATTTACAGCCAGCCAGTCTTGCTTTATTTATGTGCATATTCATCCTCTTCTGGCCCCAGGATTATTTTGAAGCAAATTCCACACAGGGTATTTCATCTGTAGATATTTCAGTGTATCTTTCTAAAAGGTAAAGATTCTTTATAAAGAAACGATACCATTATCACACACTAAAATATTTGATGTTAGTTCCCTGAAGTAATCAAACATCCAGTAAATGTCCAGATTCCCCATTTATCTCAGAACTTTCTTTTTTGCAGCTTGCTTGTATCAGAATCCAAATAAGTTGCCAGGCACAGTGGCGCATGCCTATAATCCCAGCAACTCAGGAGGTGGAGGCAGGAGGATCTCAAGTTCAAGACCAGAAATAGTCGACATAATATAGCAAGATCTTGTCTCAAAAAAAAGTGGGGGCGGAGCTGAGACTACAGGTCAGTGGCACAGCACTTACAAAGCATGCAAGTGTGAGGCCTTGAGTTCAACTCCCAGTACCACGAAAACAAACAAACAAACAAAAAAAGAATCCAAATAAGTTGTATTTAGTTGATATGTTACTAGGTCTGAGTTCTTCCTTTCTCTCCCTTCCCCTTCACCCCCACTCTCAACAAATTCCTTGAAAAAATTGTTGTTTTTTAAAGTCTGGAATTTAATTGTTCCCACATGGTGGTGGTTATTTATTTTTTTAAAAACATGTCCTTTTATCTTTTATATTTCCTGAAATTGGCTTTTAGGTTTAGAGCTTTATATTGTACAGTTCCATCATGAGGCATGGAATGTCAAGTAATCTTTTTGTGATATTAGCAATGTATTGTTTTCAAGTTTAATTCTTGGTAACTATCTGTTTGCAGCTTCTTGGAGGACATCTCTTTGTGGCCCCAAATCCACTGGAACACATGACACATCTGTGTGGAACAGTTAGAGGACAACACAGCCTTGTGTACAATCAGGGTTAAATTCTATGGCTGATTTTACTCGCTGTAGGGTTTTAGGAGAGGGAGGTTTAGTTAGCCCTGGACTCCTTCAGATGGGGGAAATGTGGTGGGGTGTCTGCCCCAAGACCAGTGGGCGTGTGGGAGGGTATCTGGTCCAGCACACCCTTGGCTCTGCTGCCTGTCCCCCACACCTGCCAAGGGAATCTGAAAGAATCTTTGGAGAAGCTTTGCTTGGCATTCAAGTATAGCCTCCTTGTCTCAGTTCCCCCACCCCCAACATGGATATCTGGGTGGGATCTGCAGTTCCCTTCTGTCTGAATTTCCCAGGAGTTTGTAAGATTCCAGAGCCATCTCCTGGAGGATCTCCTCAAACCCCAGGCAGCTTGTGTTTCTTCACTCAGATTTAAAACAGGAGTTTCCTTCCCATGCTTTTAGTTCACAGACCAGGGATAAGGAGACCTCTTGCCTTAGGAGTTCTGGGCAGTGGAAGACAGGAAGAGGATGGAGATGACAGGGTGGGGAGGATGACAACAGAAAGAAGCCACCCCACATGTGAAAGAAAACAGATTGGTGGGAGTGGAGGTGGCACAGTCCTCAGCTGTGTTGACTCAGCTTCATCTGTGCCCCTGGGGAGAGGAAAAATGAAATTCGCACTCCTTTGTTTTCCCTTTTTATGTGCTCTGTCTTGGAGCATGCATCTATTTCTTTTGCCTTAACTAGGTGGATTACTTAAACTTTCTGTCCTTGCGGTATCTTCCAGACCAGATGCATTTTTGTCTCTCTTGGATATTTCCATGTGAATTTCCTGTTGATATTTTGTAGCAGATGTTATTTTCCTTCACTTGCTGCTGCTGCAAAAGCTGGGGAAACAAAATGCTTATCTTTCCGGTCTCCTTTGAGGCCAGGTGTCCATGTGACCCAGTCCTGGCCAATGTAACATAGCAGAAGTCTACTGGTACCTGGGCCCATGGCAGCCATCTTATTTGGAAGGAAGGACTAGAGAAACATGAGATCCAGTTCTGATTTTGCTCAGCTGCTGAATGTAGTTGTGTATCTTCAGATTTTGTGTATGTGTGTTAAGGAAAAATAACCCTGTTTCTATAAACCATGGTTTAGTTAGGCTTTCTGTCATTTGCTGTCAAAACTATCTCTAATTTAACAAACTGATACATGTCTAAAGTTTTCATTTCTCTTAGTCGTCCTTCACATTAGGCTTCTTTCTTTCCTGTTTTGTTAACGACTTTATTACTCTTTCATTCTGAAAATTTTGATGTTACCTATGTTCTCCCTTTCCTGTGTCCTTTTTGACATCTAACCGGTCACCAGTTCTTCTTTGGCCCTTACCTTCTGCTGCTTTATTTCAGGGACTTATCATCTGGGTCTCTTCATTGTTTCCTGCTTCTATTCTGGAAGTAGTATACATTTAAGTCAGCTTTGTTTTAGGATCAGCCAGATCTGGATTCAAATTTTGTCATCTTTATACCCTAGCTATATGCTGTCTACCCCATAGCTACACAAACCAAGTTATTAATTTTTCTGAACTTCTGTTCTTGACTCTTCAAATGAGATTACCAGTATCTACAGTGATGGCTTGTTGAGGTCTGTGGGCTAATGCAAATGTAGCTGAGTGGTTATCTCTAAGTAGAGTGTAGTGTAGAAGTTAACAGTTTGGGAGCTTGAGTGCATAAATTCAAATGCCAGTGTTGATTGTTTTTAATAACTAGGAAAGTTATTCACTGCTAGTAGTTGCTTTATAGATTCTTTTGGATTTTTTTTTTTTAAATGTAGACTACCTTGTTTGTGAAGTTCCTTCTGAATTTTTTGTCTTATATTATTTATTTTTCTTGCCTTATTGCATTGGCTAGGACTTCCAGGACAAGTTTGAAGAGAAGCGATGAGAATGGACATCCTTGTTTGATTTCTTGTCTTACAGAAAAGAGTTTACTGTTTTGCTGTAATATTAGTTATAAGTTTTCTCTTTTTAAATTTAAACAAAAGATTTAAAGCAAATTTCTTTTTCTGGAGTTATTGCCATGATATGATTTTTCTTTTCTTTTTTTCTGTAACTGCGTTATTGTTGTTGTTGTTGTTAGGTGCCATTGAGTTGGTATCTGACTCATAGCGACCCTATGTACAACAGGTGAAACACTATTGTCAGTGTTTCTCTGCTGTTCATAGGGTTTTCAATAGCAGATTGAGTTTTGGGGGGAGTGGGTTGCTGGGTCTGTCTCCCAATCTGTAATTATAGAGCATTTATATTGATTGATTTTCAAGTGTTGAATCACCCTTACGTTCCTGGGATAAATGCCTCTTGGTTACAATACATTATAATTTTAGCATATTGTTGTACTCAATTTAGTAATATCTTGCATTTTCATGTCTATCAATGAAGTACATGAGCCTATAATTTTCTTTGTAATGATTTTCAGGTTTTAGTATTAGGATTATTCTGGCTCCACAAAATAAATCAAGAAATATTTTTTTCTTTTCTATTCCTTTTTTTTGTAATTTGTATTTCGAGACAAGATCTCACTGTATAGCCCAGGCTGGCATGGAACTAGCTATGTAGTTATGTAGTTCAAGGCAAGCTGGCCTTGAATTCACATTGATCCTCCTGCCTTTCCCTCTCAAGTGCTGGCATTACAGGCATGCACCACCATGCCTGGCTTTTCCTCTATTTTCAAAAGAACTTGTCCAAGATTGATGCTATTTCTTTTCAAAATATTTATCACTTGGACCAGGTGTTTTCTTCATGAAAAGTTTTTTGATGACAGATTCAATCTTTTTAGTAGGTAGAAGAAAATTTGGATATCTGTTTCTTCTTGTGTCAATTGTGGGTACGTTCTTTCAAGGAGTTTGTTCATTTCATCTAGATTATCAACTTTATTGACAAAGTTTATAGTACTTCCTTATCCTTTTAATATCCTAGTATATTTGGTAATGATACCTCTTATTGGTAATTTATAAATGCCCATTTTCTTTATTATTTTTGTTAGGAACACCTCAGTTTTGCTATATTTTAGGCAAGTACTCTGCCACTAAGTTAAATCCCCAGCTCAGTATTGTTAATATTTTATTTTTAATACCAAAAGCTATTATATTTGACCCTAGTATTATCTAAACATAAACATGGTATGAAATTTGTCTATATGGCATAAAATCTTTTCAAAGCAGCAACTTTGTCATTCAACTATTTATTGAGCATCTGTTTTATTGATGAGTACAGTTAGTTGCAACACATATCCAAAGGACCAGAGAGAATATAAACTGTACTTATTGAGTACTTAAGATAGGTAATCTGTGTGGGAATTTAAGAGAGGTAATGTCTACATCTTTCTCTCTCTCTGTCTCTTTCTTCTTTTCTTTTCTTTTTTCCTTTTTCTTCCTTTGGTACTGGGGTCCTGAGCATACTTGTGCATACTTTGCAAGGACTCTACCACTGAGCTGCACTCTCAGCCCCCTTTTAATTTTTATTGTCTTAAGGTTCTTGCTAAGGTACGCAGTCTATCCCTAGCCTTGAACTTGTGATCCTCCTCCCTCTTCCTCCTGAGTTATTGGGATTACAGGCATCCACCATCATCCCTGGTGGGATCTAGTTTCATTCTTCTATATATGGATATCCAGTTTTCCCAGTAGCGTTTGTTGAAGAGGCTGTTTTTTCTCCAATGAATGTTTTTGGTATCTTTGTCAAAAATCACGTGACTGTAGCTGCCAGGACTTTGTGCCAGAACCAAGCTGGTTTTGTTACAATGGCCATGTAATATAATTTGATGTCAGGTATTGTGATGTCTCCTTTGTTGCTCCTTCTACTCAGGATTGCTTTGGCTATTCTGGGTGTTTGGTGTTTCCACATGAATTTTAGGATTTTTTTTTCCATTTCTGTGAAGTGTGTCATTGGAGTTTGGATGGAGATTGCATTGAATCTGTACATTGCTTTTGGTACTGTAGCCAATGTTAATTCTGCCAATCCATTACTAAGGGAGGCCTTTCCATCTTCTAGGGTCTTCTTGCATTTCTTTCTTTCCTTCTTTCTTTGCTAGGTGCCATGGAGTCAGATATGACTCACAATGACCATATGTACAACAGAATGAAATACTATCCAACACTGTGCCTACATACCATCTTTTTATGTTTGAGGCTAGTGTTGTAGCCACTTTGTTCTCATTTTGAGTTGTGCCATAGGAGCAAAAGGAGGTCCCAGGGGCTTTACTCCATTTCCATCATTAAGATCGACTCTACTTTGAGGCGGCAACTCTTCCCCAGTTGTCTCTTAGGCTCTATGTTTGACAGTGCTTCTCTGCTATTCATAGTTTTCAATGGCTAATAGTTTCAGGAATGGGCTGCCAGTCCTTCTCCCTAGTCCCTAGTCTGTCTTAGTCTGAAAGCTCAGCTGAAACCTGTCCACTGTGGGTGGCCCTGAAATACTAATGGTATAGCTTTCTGCATGACAGAAACACACAAGCCCCCACAGCATGACAAACTGACAGACATGTGGGGGATTTGTTTCTTTAGTGTTTTGAAATTTTCATTTTAGAGATCTTTTACCTCTTTGGTTAGACTTATTCCTAGATATTTTTTGAGGCTATTATGAATGGGATTCTTGTTTTGATGTCTTTCTCTTCATCTTTGTTGTTGGTGTACAGAAATACTGTTTATTTTTGAATATTGATTTTGCCTTCTGATACTTTGCTGAAAGTACTTATCTGATCTAAGTTTTCTGGTGAAGTCTTTAGGGTCTTTTAAGAATAGGCTGATTGCCTGCAAATGGGGATAATTTGTCTTCTTTCCTATATCTATCCTTTTTATTTCTTTGTCTGGTTCTGGTTCTGTCTTTGCTCTGGTTTGAACTTCAATGACTGTATTGAATAAGAGTGGAGAGAGTAGACACCCTTGTCTCTTTCCTATTTTAGAGGAAATGCTTTCAGTTTTTTCTCATTTAGTGTAATGTTGGCTATGTTGTTGTTGTTGTTGTTGTTAGGTGCCGTCAACTCGTTATCCGACTCATAGTGACCCTCATAGGGTTTTCAATGTCTGACTGTTTCAGGATTGCCTCAGGAGTGGATTGCCAGGTCTTTCTCCCAATTTTGTGGTTCTGGGAATTGAACTTGGGACCTCAGAGACTGCAGCACAGCACTCTACCAACTGAGCTAAATCCCAGCCCTCAACGTTGGCTGTAGGTTTGTTTGTTCCTTCTATTCCTCGTTTGTTCAGGGCTTTTATCATGAAGGGATGTTGAACTTTGTTAAAGAGTTCTCTGTGTCCATTGTGATGATCATGTGGTTTCTGTCTCAGAGTCTATTTATGTGCTGTATTTCTTTTATTGATTTGGGTATGTTGAACCAACTTTGTATCCGTGGAATGAAACCCACTTGATCATGGTATATGATCTTTATATGTGTTGCAGTATTTGGTTTGCAAGTATTTTATTAAGGATTTTTATGACTATATTCATCAGAGTATTTGGTCTGTAATTTTCTTTTTTTGTTGTGCCTTTATCTGGTTTTGGCATCAGGGTGATACTGGCCTCATTGAATGAATTTGGAAGTATTCTTTCCCTTTCTATTTTAAGAAGTAGTTGAAGACAATAGATATTAATTCCTCTTGGTAGAATTTGGCTGTGAAGCTATCAGATCCTGGGCTTTTCTTTGTTGGGAGATTCATTATTACTGCTTCAATTTCATTTCTCATTATAAATCTGTTTAAATTACTTAACATCCTCTTGATTTAATTTTGGTAGGTATTGTATGTTAAGAAATTCATCCATTTCTTCTATATTTCCTGTTTTTGTGGAAATATAATTTCTCAAAGGATGATCTTTACACTTTTCATTGGTGTCTGTTGTAATAACCCCTTTTCACCTCTAATTTAATTAATTACTTTTTGTGTGGTACTGGAAGGTTAAACCCAGGGCCTCATGCAGACTTTGCAAGTGTTTTAATACTGAGCTGCGCCCCAGCCTCTATCTCTAATTTTATTAATTTGGATCTTCTCTCTCTTTTGGTTAGTTTGGTTAAGGATTTAATGGTCTTGTTTATTTTTTCAAAGAACCAATTCTTAGTTTTGTTGATTCTTTTTATTGTTCTTTTAGTTTTCATTTCATTGATTTCTGCCCTTATCTTTATTATTTCTTTCCATCTACTAGTTTTGAGTCTACAGCCATACCATCCTGGTGCTTGATCCCATCTGATCTTGGAAGCTAAGCCAGATTGGGCCTGGTTAGTCCTTGGATGGGAGACCACTTGGGAATACCGGGTGCTGTAGGATTGGGAGAAGGACCTGGCAGTATACTCATGAAACAATCAACTATGAAAACCCTGTGATAGCAGAAAAACACCAACAATGATGCCATGCATGGTACAGTGTCAAGGAGTATTTCTTTCTGTTGTACATAGGCTACCTATGAGTCGCTCATAGTCAACCTGACTTGACAGCACCTAACAACAACAACAACAACAACAACAACAACAACAACTATTTTTGATTCTGGCTTGTTCTTGCTTTTCTAATGTCTTAAGATGCATCATTAAATTATTTGTTTGAACTTTCTCTGATTTTTTGATGTAGGCATTCATAGCTAGAAACTTCCCTCATAGTACTGCCTTTGCTGTAGCCCAAAGATTCTGGTAGGTTGTGTTTTCATTTTTGTTTGATTCTAGGAATTTTTAAATTTCCTCCCTGAGTTCTTTAAGGACCCACTGATCATTGAAAAGTTTGTTGTTCAATCCCCATGTATTTTTATAGTTTTTGTTGTTTTCCTTGTTATTGATTTCTAGTTTTATTCCATTATGATCTGATAAGATATAAGGACTGATTTCAGTTTTTTTGTATTTGTTAAGACTTGCATTGTGCCCTTAAATGTGGTGTATTTTAGAAAGTGTCCTATGTGCTGCTGAGAAGAATGTATATTCCACAGCTATTGTTGTTGTTAGTTGCCATCAAGTCAGTATCCGACTCATAGCGACCCTCTGTACAACAGGGGAAACACTATTGTCAGTGCTTCTCTGCTGTTCATAGGGTTTTCAATGGCAGATTGATTTTTGGGAGGGGGTTGCCAGGTCCTTCTCCCAAGCCTACAGCTTCTGGTGTTCCCAGGCAGTCTTCCATCCAGGTACTAACCAGGCCCGACCCTGCTTAGCTTCCAAGATCTGATGGGATCGGATGCCACAGGGCTACAGCTGCAGGCCCATAGCTATTAGATGACATATTCTGTGAAATGCCTGTGAAGTCCATTTGGTCAATGGTGCTATTTAATTCTGAGGTTTCTTAGTTGATTTTTTGTTTGGATGGTCTCTCTGTTGATGGGAATGGGGTTTTAATGTCACTTCTTAGTTATTGTATCTGGATCTATCTGTCCCTTTATGTCCAATAGTGTTTGTTTTATGAAATTAGGTCCACTGATGCATATATAATTGTTTACATCTGCCTGATGGACTGTTACTTATATTAATATGTAGTAGCCTTCTTTATCGCTTCTGATTAACTTTGGGCTGAATTCTGCTTTGTCAGATACCAGTAGAGCAATCCCTGCTTTTAATTTTTTGCTTCCTCGTGCTTGGTAAATCATTTTCCACATTTTCATTTTTAGTCTGAGTCTGTCTTTGCCAATGAGGTGTGTTTCTTGGAGACAACAGATACTTGAGTCTTGCTTTTTAATCCATTGAGGTAGTCTGAATCTTCTAACTGGTGTGGTAAGACTATTTACATTTAGGGTTATTGTTGAGAGGAATATGGTGTTTCCTGTAATTTTATTGGTTGTTTGCCTAATTGGTTTGAATAGTGATTGTTCTTTTCTTTCTCCTGTGATCATATTGGGGGTTTTGTGGTTTCCTAGGTTGCACATATTTGTTTCTTTCTTAACTCTCATTTGTCATGTGTTCTTCTTGTGGAATTTATTATTTCCTGAGTTATGTTTGTATCTGTCTTTCTTCCTCTGTGTGTATAGGATCCCTTTAAGTATCTTCTGCATGGTTCTTTGATAATATTTTAAAAGAACCAACTATTAGTTGATTCTCTGTTGTTTGAGAAATTCATCAGTTTCTACTTACTGTCTTTTCCTCTGTTCTCCTTACTTTGGGTTTAACTTGCTCTTGTGTTTGGGTTTCTTAAAGTGGAAATTTAGATTATTAATTTTCAACCTTTTTTCTTTAGTAATATAAGCAGTTAAGCTATAAGTTCTTATGGCAACAAAAAGAAGGCAGCACAATTTTTTCATTATTCAGTGTTTACAGACTGAAAGTATTTCTGCGCTGGGATCCATTGACGCCCCCAGTCTTGTATAGAAGATACTGTGCATTGTGATGAACAATATCCTCAGCAACATCCCATCAGTGAATTCAGCAGTATGTTTCATAAGGCTCTTTCAATATAGCATAGTGCTACAGGGACATTAGATAGAGCAATCTCCTAGGGACCAATATGATATGTAACTTTATGATGGTCTTACTTAAACCAAGGATAGAGTTTAGGATATTTTAGGAATAGATGAGTTAGTTCTCTTTTAGGAAATCCTCCATAATCACTGTGTTTTCACATCTGAGCCATTGGTAATGAATAAAATTCAGTTGCAGTGACTTTGAAGTAATATTTTCCAATTAATACCTGGAATGCTGCTATTCTGTACTGTTGGTTAGATTAAGAGTAACATGACTTTGGAATTGGCCAAATTATATCCTTATGTGTTAGCCAAACAAGAATGTATGCCTTGATGGTGGTCCACCTCTTCTCCAGGAGAATGTGGGGGCAAGGGCATATTTTCAGGGAGAAATATTGGTACCACTCTCACAGACAAATGATGGTGAAGAATTCACTGGTTGTGCCATACATACACGTGTGATTGCTGGATCATCAGGTAGTTCTGTTTTTAATTTTGAGGTGCCTCAGTACTGTTTTCTGTAATGGCGGCACTAGTATACTTTTCTGCAAAGAGTGCATAAGAGTTCTATTTTTTCACCTTTGTCTACATGTTATTGTCTTTTTGATGATAACTATTGTAACAGGTATGAGGTGCTATCTCATTGTAGCTTTGATTTATATGGAGCATCTTATCAGATAAATAGTTGGCAATATTTTCTCCCATTATGTAAGTTGCCTTTTCACTTTGTTGATTATTTCCTTTGTTGGGCAGTCATTGGTTATTTATTGACCATGTTTCAGAAAAAGTTGGGCTCTTGAATCTTACATGTCTTCTTTATCAACTCTTTAAAGGAACTTGGATGTGAGAGAGCTCTACCTTTGGTGTCCCTTGCCATTCCTTTTGTCACTCCTCTACTTGCCCCTTCTTCCTGCATCATGCTCTCTTTTGCTTTTCTCAACCCAAATGTTAAGGGAAAAGGATCTGATCTTACTAATCACTTTCCTACCATTCATTCATTCATTTATTTACTCAGTGACTTTACTGTCTGCTTGCCATGTACCAGGCACTCTTGCTGGATATCAATTAGTGAGAAAAATTGACAAAAGCCTTTGACCTCACAAATTGAAATACTACATGAGATGATATTCAGTCAGTCTTCAAAAACTGTTGACAAACCTAGTATGTGCTGGATAGTATTCCAGCTGATGGGGAATATAGTGGTGAACAAAACAGGAAAAGTTAAGTGGTATTAAGTGTCATGAAGCCAAAGGTAAGAAGATAACAGGGTAGGGAGACAGAAATAAAAAAGTACAGACAATCAGTACTCGCATGCCAGGTAGTGAAAAGAACAATGAAGGAAAATAAAGTAGAGAAAAGGGAAGAGACTGAGAGGTGTTTCTGTTTGAGAAAGGGTGGCCCGAGAGGTCTTTCTGCAGAAGTAACATTTGATCAAACACCATCAGTGAACTGAGAGATCACATAGTTTGAATTTAAATCTGTGTAATCCAGGCTTTACTATATAAGTGGATGAGGTAGTTTAGAGAACAGAGTCAGGCTCGTGCCTGTGGCGAGGACACAATCTGAATAAATATGGTAGTATCCTTCTGTTTAGTAGTAAGACCTTATTTTGGAAAAGTACCCATAGTGTATTAATTGCTTTCATTGCTGTCATATATGATGCCAATTTTATGAAACAATGAGAGGGATAAATGAAAGCCATTTGGAATTTTGGGCTATTCTTTAAATATTTCAATTTAAAGATATAAAAAGTACTGTTCACTTTAGTCATCTAACTTCCTTCTGTCCTTCCTTTCTTCTTTCTTTCTCTCCTTCCTTCCTTCTTTCTGTCCTTCCTTCCTTCCTTCCTTTCCTTCCTCCCCACTCCTTTTTTGTTTTTTGGTTTGTTTTTGTTTTTTGAGACAGTCTTGCTAAGGAACCCAGGCTGGCCTTGAACTGGGGGTTACCCTTCTGCTTCTGCTGCTGCTTCTTGTTAGGTGCTGTCGAGTAGGGCCTAACTCATAGCTGTCCTATGTACAATACATGAAATACTGCCTGACACTGTGCCATACCCAGCAGTATTATCAGTGCTTCTTTGCTATTCATAAGCCTTTCAGTGGCTGATTATTTTTTGGGAGTGGGCTGCCAGATCCTTCTCCCAGGCCTATAGAATCTGGTATTCTGAGGTGGTCTCCCATCCAAGTACTAACCAGGCCCAATCCTGCTTAGCTTCTGGGATCTGATGGGATCGGACACCACGGTGGTACAGCTGCAGGCATCCTGAATGATGAGATTACAGGTGTGTGCCACCATGCCCAGCTTTAGTTTTTCTGAATAATAATTTTTCAGGAAAAAGAAATCTACCCTTAGAGAGCTGATGATTACCATTCAGATCAAGAGAAGCACTAACATTTGAATGAGGTTATAAAGACATTGGGAACTTGCTTTTGACTGTGAATACTGACGACTGACTGATGGTGGTGTCATCAGCCCTGTCCAGTGGATGGACTTTTGTTTTTGATATTTAGTCATTTTAGGTTATCAGGGCTGATTTTGTCTGACACTTGTTTGGAGTCAGTATTTTCTTAGGCTGAAGTGCTACAAAAAGAAAATGGTCCTGTGTATCTAGAAATCCCAACACTTTCTCACTTGAAGGATTTATTTGCTATCCTAAATAATTTTTCTATCATTATTTCACCACTGACTTTTTGATAATGTATTTATATTAGAGTCTTATCATATGTTCCTCATCTTGATATAGCAATATGCTTTACATTTTTTTTCCTCATGTCAAAATTGAAGGCAACTTGAGACAACAGAGACTCCATTATGATGTTAGGGAACTATGTGCACATTGCATTTAGAACTATTCCCTGATGGTATTTGAAGATCTAAGTTAAAGAGTTAGAACTATGTAGATAGTATCCAGGCTTTACCTTTTATTTACCAAACATACATTTAAAACTTATGTCACGAGTCTCTGTTTAATTATCCAGATCATCAGAGCATAAATAAGGAGGCCCTTATTGGGAGGACAGGTGCAGTTACAGAGGCTATCAATAGAATCATATAATAAGGCAGCTTTATCTGCAAGGCAGATCTATGAAGCATAGCCAGACTTGGAGGCCCAACTGGCTGAATATGAATAGAATTTAATCTTATTGTACTCTTTCATCTCATTGTGCTCTAACTGTACATTATCAGCCTATGAATGCACCTTATCTTTTTCTCAATCGAATTTTACATTATCTCTACTGCTTTGCTTCCTACCTTTTCAGCACTTCAGTAGATATTTGTCCTTAGAGGCTCATTTTAGAATTTAACAGTCAACAGGTTGTGAATGTCAAAGCAAATTTAATTATTAAAAACGATGGGTTCAGAAGATTAATACTTTTATTGTTTGTCTCTCTGATTGGAAGTTCTGAGTATCCATAGGTTGAAATGAAGAATGAAGCTGCCCCTTAGAGGAGCAGACAGAAATAAATGGATGCTACTTAACCCTGGTATTGTTTTAGATTCTCTGAAAGATAATAATTACATCAAATTTCAAAATTGAAATAATTTAAAAATGTGTACAAGTTATTCATCGCTTCTAGGAAATGAATGTAGGCATTGCTGAGAAAGGAAAGTGAGCAGTGACAAAATTTAAAAAGATAGAATGGAATAATTTCTAAAATGCTGAAACATTACCTAAAAGGGAGCTTGTCTTTTTTTCATTCTAGTTGAACTAACCTCAATTTTCTTTAATTTGTTCACCCACTACTGACTTTCATCTGCCTACAAAGAATGCTGCCGAGTGGCATCTGATCCTGTCTGATCTCAGATGCTAAGCAGTATTGGCCTTGTTAGTCCTTGGATGGGCAACTACCTGGGAACACCAGGTGCTGTAGGCTTGGGAGAAGGACCTAGCAGCCCACTCCTGAAACAATCAGCCATGAAAACCCTATGAATATAAATTGATATGTAAAAAATGCACAATTAAACTTAACGAAGAAGGGACAATGTAAAGAGTAGAAAGAAGGAGGGAGGGAACTAGCAGAGGGAAGCGAAGATTGCGGAAGGTAGGATGGGGTGGAAAGCTAATGTAGAGGGATAAAGGGGGAGAGGAGAATCTCAGTGTAAATAATGCAACTTCATGAGTACATTGGAAAAATAGAGGAATATAACCCAAATATGCATTTGAATTTCACTACATTTTAACCATAAGGCTCCATAAACCTTGTGGGTTGATGAAAATATTGCTAGAAGTAATGTAAAGGATGCATAATAGAAAATGCCAGTGCTGTATTACTCTGTACCCCATCATCATTTACTAATAAAGGGAGATTAAAAAAAAAAAGAAGAAAATCCTATGAATAGTAGAGGAGCACTGACATAGTGCCAGGCATGGTACAAATGTCAGGGACTGTTTCATTCTGTTTTACATAGGGTTGCTATGAGTTGGACCTGACTCAATGGCACATGACAACAACATAAAGAATTTTGCAGTTGCTGGGCTCCGTGGCACATACCTGTAATCCCAGCCACTCAGGAGGCAGGGGCAGGAGGATGGCAAGTTTGAGGCCAGAGGCAGCCTGTGTAACTTAGCAAGACTCTGTCTTCAGATAAAAAATGGGCTAAGGTTACACCCCAGTGGTAGAGCACTTGCAAAGTATGTATGAGGCCCTGGATTCAACCTCTAAGTACTGAGGGAAAAAAAAAAAAAAAAGGTTTTTGCCACATTTGTCAAATTCTACTACATAAGAATGCCTCTACAGCCGGGCACGGTGGAGGCAGAGGCAGGAGGATCATAAGTTCGAGACCAGAGGCAGTCTGGGTAACTTAGTGAGACCCTGTCTCAATAAGTAAAAAAATGGGCTGGGGGTGCAGCTCAGTGGTCCAGCACTTGCAGAGCATGCAGACACCAGGCCCCGGGTTCAACCCCAAGTACTAAAAAAAAAAAAAAAAGGAGAATGCCTCTACAAATATAATATAGGATTTAAGTCTATTTCTTTTGAGTTGTAAATGCAACACAGGGATACAATTGATTTTATATTCTACTTATTTATATAATTATGTAGAAGAAACTTCATTGATCAGAGTTTTATCTCATAGGATTGATATAGAATAAAGTAAAAGAGATCTAAAAATAGGTAATAGGCAATAAGGTGAATTATAGACGAAGAAATGCTTTTTCAAAAGTCCACTCGTTTAGATACTAAAACAGGTGTTTGAGATGGCAGAATCACTCCTTTGCTAAATGAGTGAGGGGTGACACAGTTGCTATTCCCACATCTCTCCCTCTTTCCTTGGTTTGTGAGGGGTCCTGCTGGATTGTACCTGAGGGGTGATGGTATCCCCAACCCTCCCCCTCAATTCCATCTACTTTCTGGGAGTGCTATCAGTTGACATATATTGACATGTCTTTCTCCTTCCCAGAAGGAAAATGGCAGTAGTTTATGAAACGTGGTTGTTGTTGTTAGCTGCTGTCAGAGTCAGGTCCACCTCATCACAACCCTATGTACAACAGAACAAAACATTCCCCAACACTGTGCTATGCCTGGCCCTATGTCAGTGCTTCTCTGCTATTCATAAAGTTTTTGATGGCTGATTGTTTCGAGATTGTTTCAGGAGTGGGCTGCCAGATCCTTCTCCCTTTGTGGTGCTGGGGATTGAACCCACGGCCTCAGAGGACTCAGAGCAACCACTCTACCAACTGAGCTAAATCCCAGCCATTTATGAAAGGTTAAAGACTGTGATTTAAACTATATTTTAGTTGGGACCAAACCAAAGAATTTCTGGCTTATAATTATTAATTTATTTCTAGAACCCTTATCACCAGCAATAATTGGTCACAAAATTTTAGTGTATTTTCCTGAAATATTTTTGGTACGGGGACTGGGGTTTAGCTCAGTTGGAAGAGTGCTGTTCTGCACTCTCTGAGGCCCTGGGTTCAACCTCCAGCACTGCAAAAATGGGAGAGGAATGTGGCAACCCATTTCCAAAGCAATCTTGAAAACAATCAGCCATTGAAAACCCTGTGAGTAGCAGAGAAACTCTGACATAGTCCAAGCATGGCACAGTGTCAAGGAGTGTTTCATTCTGTTGTATAAAGGGTCAACTGAGAATTGGACTTGACAACACCTAACAACAACAATAACAATTTTTGGTTATGAGTGTTTTTTAACATGTTTCATATTGTACTTCCTGTCTTAAACTGAACATTATAGAATGATCATTTCCTAGGTTAATAAAGCTGGGATTTAGCTCAGTTGGTAGAGTGCTGCGCTGCAGTCTCTGAGGTCCCGAGTTCAATTCCCAGCACCTCAGAAAAATGGGAGAAGGACCTGGCAGTCCATTCCCAAGGCAATCCTGAAACAGTCAGCCATTGAAAACCCTATGAGGGTCGCTATGAGTTGGATACCAACTCGACGGCACCTAACAACAACAACAGGTTAATAAAATTCTTTTTTTCCCCCAGTACTGAGAATTGAACCCAGGGCTTTGCACATGTTAGCAAGTGCTCTACCATTAAGCTATACTCTCAGCTCCTTTTACTTAGTTTATTTTTTATTTTGAGACTGTTAAGGAGTGTTTTCGTCCACGGGGAGTGTGGTCCATCCTCCCTAATAGCCGCCCTTAAGTCCTTTAAGTCCTTGGACTCATATGGGTACCACATTTGTGGGAGCTCTGGAGTTGGTATTACATTGACCGGGTATGCCTGTGGCCCATAACTGCCTATGCCTATAGGTTGTCCTGTCCAAGGCCCTGTGCTTGCCAGGGCAAGTTGACGTGGGCTTGGGTAGAGGACGCCCCTTGAGCGTACTTCCTGGGTGTGTGCTTCCGCTGGAAGCTCCTCCCTCATTTCCGGTGCCAGGGGAAGTCCCCCTCCTTTGGGTCTGGCTTCCGTCCTAAGCCCCTCCCCTTGAGGGCCGCTAAGTTGCGCAGGCTGCCTCTGACTTTGAACCTGCAATCCTGTCTTAGCCTTCCAAGTCACCGAAGTTACAGGTGTGTACCATGATGCCTGGCTACAAAAATTCCTTATAAATATATTTTTTACTGACTGAAATCATATGGATCATATGGTTAAACTTTTTTCTTATTTTCGGAAATCAAGACACTTGAAAATGATTGTTGCTGTTATAAATAATTCAAGAAGACTTTATATTAAGTTCTTGTGTTTTAGGGTCATGCTTCCTTAGGATACGGAGCTAGCCAGAGACCTAAAGTTAGTTATTGTGTGTGAAGGAAGAGATTTAAAATTTTTGACACTTATCTTCAAATTACTTCTCATAAAGGCAATATGATAGCTAGTATCATCCATATTTTATAAATAAGGAAATTGAGGAAAGTTAAATTACCTGTCTGGGTCCACAGAACAGCTGAAAAATGCTAGGGACCAAAATGGGCTTGAAACTCAGGCCCTTTCCACTATAATAATGTTTTAAGGATATTACTTGGAATATGAGTAGATAGTTCAGAGATAAAAGGACTCATGAGTAAATAAAAAAAACAAAAACCTTGGGAAATTTCAAGTTAAGTTGTTTTCAAAATCCTCAGAGCCGTGGACATCTCCATAAAGACAATATGCTATGTGGCTGGGGAACACTGAGGAATATCGTAGTACGGCTGGCCAACACAGGCTGCATGGTGGTGATGACTAAAAGTTGAGTTTTGTGTCCTGCTGGTCTAATACAGAAACTTTAAACTCAGGATCTATAAGAGCAAAAAGTTAGATTTAAACGATGCTCATGAGAGGGTTACGTTGTTAGGTGCTGTCGAGTTGGTGTCTGACTCAGCGACCCTACATACAACAGGTGAAACATTATTGTCAGTGCTTCTCTGCTATTCATAGGATTTTCTTTTTTCTATTGGAAATTTTTAATGTACAACTTAATGTGTTTCATTCTGACTGTTCATAGGATTTTCAGTGGCTGATAGTTTTGGGGAGTGGGTTGCTGGTCCTTCTCCCAAGCCTACAGCACCTGGTGTCCCCAGGCAATCTCCCATCCAAGTACTAACCAGGCCCAACCCTGTTTACCTTCTGAGATCTGATGGGATCAGATGCCACAATGATACAGCTGCAGGCAAAGTGTAATGTTAGTTAAAATTAAATGATGATCATGAGAGGGTCATAGGGGAGATGAACATAAGCAGTGCACAATGATATGCATGTATAGAAATGTCATAATGAGATTCATTAAGTTGTACAGTAAAAAATTACTAATAAGATTGCTGCTGTTAGGTGCTGTCGATTCAAGTCCAACTCATAGCAACCCTATGTACAACAGAACTTAACACACCACAGATGAAACATTCCCCGACACTGTGCCATGCCCGGCACTATTGTCAGTGTTTCTCTGCTATTTATAAGGTTTTCAATGGCTGATTGTCATTAGAGTGGGTTGTCAGGTCCATCTCCCAAGCCTACAGCACCTGGTGTTCCCAGGCAAGTCTCCCATCCAAGTACTAACCAGGCTCAACCCTGCATAGCTTCTGAGCCCTGATGGGATCAGACACTGCCGTGGTATGGTTGCAGGCCAAAATAAGATTACTGGGTAAAAAAGGGAATTAAATGATGAAAGAGGAAAAGTTAAATGTCCAGCCCCTTGGGATTTTGTGATAACTTTAAATAGAAAAGTAAGAAATTGAGCTAACAACAGCCATTTTAAAATTATCTTTTTAAAAATGGTTGTATTTTGGTTGGGCATGATGGTGCATGCCTGTAATCCCAGCAGTTTGGGAGGCAGAGGCAGGAGGATGGAGACTTTGAGCCCAGAGGCAGCCTGTGTAACTTAGGAGACCCTGACTCAAAATAGTAAGTAAAAATTGGGCTGGGGTGCAGCTCTGTGATAAAGCACTTGCAAAGTGTGTGTGAGGCCATGGGTTTAAGCTCCAAATACCACAAAATAAATGAATGAATAAATAAATGAAAATAAAAGCATAAAAAAGTTTTAGTATAAATTAATTACAGATTCACAGGGAGTTGCAAATAAATACACAGGGAGTTTCCATGAAACCTTCACCCCCCCCCCCCAGTGGTCCCATCCTATATAACTATACTATAGGACAATGTCACTGTCCTGGGATTTAGCTCAGTTGGTAGAGCACCGATCTGCAGTCTCTGAGGTCCCAGGTTCAAATCTCAGCACCACAAAAATGGGAGAAGGACGGGGCAATCCCGAAACAATCAGCCATTGAAAACCCTATAAGGGTCACTATGAGTTGGATACGACTTGACAGCACCTAATAACAACAACATAGGACAATATCAAAACCAGGAAATTGATGTTAGGCCAATTCAGAATTTATTCAGGTTTTTACCCATTTAACACACATCCATGCATGTGTGTGTGTGCACACAAATGCAGTTTTATGCAACTTTATCACCTGTGTAGATTCATGTAAGTACCACCATGACTCAGAAGTGTTCTGTCTCCACAAGACTCCCCTTGCTATGCCTTTGTAGCCATATCTAGCTCTCTCCTGTCAGTAATAACTATTTTTAAAAAAATGAACA
This sequence comes from Pedetes capensis, assembly GCA_007922755.1. Classification (NCBI taxonomy): domain Eukaryota; kingdom Metazoa; phylum Chordata; class Mammalia; order Rodentia; family Pedetidae; genus Pedetes; species Pedetes capensis. The sequence goes on along the minus strand of VMDO01000134.1, from coordinate 342,417 downwards.
GGTATATCTCAGGTGACAGATCCAACCCACCTTCCTATCTCTCCTCCATTTCTGTAGGACTCTGTTGATAATTGATGAAATTTCCAGTATTGTTTAGTAGACAGTATTAACAAGAGCAGGAAAGGCAGCCGTCTAATTTAGAAAGAATTTATTTTTCTTTTTTTGCAGTACTTCAGGGGTGAACCTAGGGCCTTGCACATACTTTGCAAGTGCTCTAACACTGGGCTGCATCCCCAGCCCATTTTGAAATGTTTTATCTTGAGACGGGGTCTCACTAAATTCCACAGGCTGCCTCTGGCCTTGAACCTGTGATCCTCCTGCCTTCACGTCCTGAGTCACTGGGATTACAGGTGTGAGCCACTGTGCCTGGCTCTAGAGAGATCTTTAACATCCAGGAAGACTGGCCCTAAGTGCCAATTAGGACCTTAGGGAAGCTGAAAAGGTGCCCTGTGTGTCTCAGTTCCTGTTCCTGCAGCCCTTGGGACTCTTACCACCCTTTGTCTTGCCTCTCTGCACCCCCTGGAGACACCTCTCAAGCCTAGAGTTGGTAGGAAGCCAGTCTACTCCAACTCTGACCCTTCAGACTGCTCTTCCCACCCTAGGCAAACTTCCAGGAACTTCCTGTGAAGAGCCGTTTTCAACCCACTTGACCTCCCCAGACATCCCTAGTTGATTGATTCTACTCTCCCCTCTGTCAGAGGCCTTGGGTTGATGTTTCTCCCAGTCCCATCCCTCTCTTGTAGACCAGTGTTTTAAGAGAAGTAAGGCAGACTTGTTTTGCCTCACACCTAGATGTGGCCTCCAGATGGTTGGGCTTTGTGCCTCACTCCTCTTTTCTGTCCTACACCTGTCTTTTTCAGAGCCTTGTAGTCCCAAACTTCCTAACAAAGTAATTTCAGCTGTTGTGTTAACCTTTAGCAATTAGAGAGTTTAATGTGGTATCCCTGGCAGAAATGATTGTATTTCAAATAAAGAATTCATAGCAGTGCAAAGCCCTGTACCCAAAGAAGATCCAGGCAAAACTCACCCAGTAAGACCTTGGTGGCTCTTTCAAGTCATATTGTCTTGATGTGTGCCTTCTAACTTAGTCCTAATCTTAATACCTCCATACAATATGCTATTTCTCAAGTGTTTTGGCCAATCAAGGATTTTCTAGACATAGCTTCTAGATTATAAAAACCTCAAATGAACCAGGTGTGATGGCACATGCCTATAATCCCAGAGTCTCAGAAGGCTGAGGCAGGAAGATCTCAAGTTCAAACCTAGAGGCAGCCTGCACAGCTCAGACTCTGTCTTAAAAGGAAATAATAAAAATGGGCTTGGGGGTGCAGCTCAGTGGTAGAGCCCTTGCCTAGCATGGGTAAGGCCCTGTGTTCAACCTTCCAGTACTAAAAAAATAAAGAAAGAAAGAACCTCAATGACCTGTCAGTCTGACTCATAGTGACCCTATGTACAATAAAACAAATCACTACTTGACACTGTGCCATGCCTGGCATTATTGTCAGTGCTTCTCTGCTATTCTAGGGTTTTTGCAAGTCTGATTGTTTTCAGGAGTGGGATGTCAGGTCCTTCTCCCAAGCCTATAGAACCCAGTATTCCAAGGTAGTCTCCCATCCAAGGACTAACCAGGCCTGACCCTGCTTAGCTTCTGAGATCTGACGAGGTCAGACACCAGGGTGGTATGGCTATAGACTCAAATGACATAGAGTTCCAAAAACCAGCCGAAAACTCAGAGTTGGTCAGAATGTGCTTTTGTTTTGGATCATAAGATTGATTTGTAGATATATAATAAATAGGTGAAAGCCAAAAGTATAGTTATTTGAAGTCAGTCTTCATTACCCTGCATCACAGAGAAGGTAATTTCATTTTTTAAATTAAATGATTAAATGATGATATGTAAATAGAAGAAAACAAAACAAAACAAAAAGCAAGTAGAGCCTAGTAAGTAATCAGGAATACTAGCAGGTGTAACAAGTTTATCCCACGAAGTCATCCACATTTAGAATTATTTAATAATTCTGGTAGAAATACTTGAGTGGTATTTCATATGACTGCTTTTCTAAAGCATACAAATATCATTTTTCATTTACTTGACAATTGAGGCTCGGTATCTTGAATATAAATCAGTATCCTGTGTTATACCATGATTTTGAAGTATGTGGATTATCTGTTTTACTGCCAAATGCCCCCGGTGATTTTGTTTTTTAAGTTCTCTGCCTGCTTTTATTTCATTCCTTTTGTTTCTTTCCTGCTGCACCAAAGCGATTGCTTTTTGTTTGATGCCCTTTAGGTTACTAGCCTCTCTCCTCTTGCACAAACATAATATATTGCTTCTAATCCTTTGGACTTAGAATCTAGGCAACCAAATTTATTGGAGTTGTATGTTTAAAACAAATGCAGGTATTTTGCTTCCTGGGTATTTTTCCTCTGAGTGAAGTATATGAATTTCAGAGATTTAGTATTTGGAGCCTTGATTTTGGTTTCAAAAATCCTTTTAAATTTACTGGCTACGTAATCTCACTCCTATTTTTTTAATTTAAAATTTTTATTTATTTACTTTTTTTTGAAACTATTTCTCTTTATTTCAGAAGGCAGAAACTTTGATGCTCTGGCTTTATAAATAAAAGTAGCACAGGTGGGCAAAAGTTTATTTATTTACTTTTGATACAGGATCTTTCTATGTAGCCCAGGTTGGCCTTGAACTCAAGATATCTCTTGCCTCACCTTTCTGGGTACTGGGATTATAGGTGTGCACCAGCATGCCCATTCCTGTCTTGTTTGTTTTTAAACTTGATTTCTAGATAAATAGTCTTTGAATAATTGAGGCATTACTGTAATGAGATTAATTCCTGGATTCAACAAATATTTACTAAGTACCTAGGAAGCATCTTCTAAGTGCTTAGGATTCATCAGTGAGCAAACCAAAAAATCCTGGCTTTTGTAGAGCTTATTTTCTAACAGAAGAAATAGATGGTAAACAATAAATATAATGAATAGGTGAAGTTCATCTTGTTTTTGAAGATGATATGTATATAGAAGAAAACAAAACAAAAAGCAAGTAGAGCCCAGTAAGTAATCAGGAATGCTAGCAGGTGTAATGAAGATTGTAATGTTTAGTGTAGTCCTAGTGAGTTCATTGGGAAAGTGATTTCAGCAAAGAGATAAGAGAGTCGAATCAGGCATACAGTTAGGGTAAGAACTTCCAGCAGTGGGAATAGTGCAGAGGCCCTGGTGTGGATGCATGTATGCACTGTGTGAGGAATGGTAAGAGGGCTATTGTGGGTAAAGAAGGGTAAGAGTGGGAGGGGAAGTTACATAGAGAATGAGAGCAGATCATGTAAGGACTTGGCAGCTATTATAAGGGCTTTGGCCTTTTTTTCTGAGTGAAATGGGGAGCCACTAAAGGATTTCGAGCAGAGGAATGATGTAAGCTGACTTATATTTTTAAAATATCACTGTCATTACAGCATTAGGAAGATGTTGTGGGAGGGGGAACAATGATGGAAGAAGGGAGACCTATTAGGAAGTTATTGCAGTCATACAGGTAAAAGATGATGTTGCCTGAGTCCAGGTGACAGCAGTGAAGATGATGAGAGTGGGAAGATCCACTTTAGAGGTAAAGCCAGTAGGAATTTCTCACTAGTTGAAAGTGGGAATGCAGCTGGCTGCGGGGGCGCATGCCTGTAATCCTAGTGACTCTGGAGGCAGAGGCAGAGAGATCACAAGTTCATGGCCAGAGATAGCCTGTGTAACTTAGCGAGTCCCTGTCTCAGATAAACAAAAATAGGTAAATAAAAAAGGGGGTAAGGCTACAGCTCAGTGGTAGAGCATTTCTAAAGTATGTGGAGGCCCTGGGTTCAGCCCTTCAGTGCCACAAAAAGGAAAAAAAAAATGTAGGAATGGATAGGGAAGAAGAGTCATGGGTAATTCTGTATATTTTGGACTGTGTAATTGGAAGGTTTGTAGGGCCTTTATTACGTTAGAGAAGGCTGTAGATAAGGCATGTCTGGAGAGAAAGAGGAGTTCGGATGGGGACCTGTTGAGTTTGCAATACCTACTAGATGTTCAACTGGAGATGTTGGATAACAAATTGAATTTATGACTAAAGTTTGGGACAGAGATCTGAGCTGGAGATATTAATTTGGGTATCATTAATACATAGGTGATATTTAAAGTTGTAAGATTGGAGAATACCAAAGAAGCCTGTGTTAAAAAACAGTAAGCCAGGTGCCATGGTGCACATCTGTAATCCGAGCAACCTGAGAGGTGGAAGCAGAAGGAAAATGAGTTTGAGGCCAGAGGCAGCCTGTGCAACCCAGTCTCAAAATTAAAAAAAAATGAAGATGAGGGGATTGGGTGTGTGGCTCAGTGGTGGAGTGCTTGCTTAGCATACATAAATCCCTGGGTTCAACACCCCAGTACAGAAGAGAAGAAAGAAAACTTCAGGAGGAAGGTGGGTAACTAACAAAAAATATGTGCAGGTGTGACTAATAAGGCAGAAGGGAAACAAAGGAATGTGAAATGGGTCTTGAAAGGCAGGTGAATTTTCAAATACCAGTTTTCAGACAGATTGTGTTATGTTGACAAATGTGGAAGAAAAAATCAGAAGAAAGACTAGGTTTACATTTGAAGTTTTATAACTGGCAGGTCTCCATTTTCAGCCTGGTTTGGAGTTAGGCTGATCGTAGACATTGTGTCAGGTCTTGGACTGATGTTGTGAGGAAGTTGGTAGTACTAAAAACAAAAATAAAAGACCCACACACCAAGTTCAGGCAAGTGCCTAGGTTATGGTTTACAGTATACTGAGATCATTCAACTAGAATACCAGTAAATGGGACAGTTCAGATAAGGCAACCTGAAAAATCAAGGTACAGAGGGGCAAAGGGCAAGAGAGAGGATGCTCTGGATGCAATTATGAAATCATAGGGTGTTATTTCTGTGTAACAGATGGGAAAAGAACAGAGAATCAACATCATCGAGATAAATACTGAACAGCAAGGGGTGCAAACTGTCGCAGCTGAGGCATGCAGGCTGCTGTGAAACTCAGAAGTGATATTATCAATAAAGCCAGAGTTGGCAAGTGATTAACAAATAAACAACATATGGCTCGTTGGTTGTCATGTCCCTGGAAACATATCCTCTTAGGAGATAGTGTGCCTCTGAAAATGAGTTTCTAGTTCATGCATACTTGCTTTTGATACACATGGTGGTTGTGAAATTGTACTCACCCAGTTTACCTAAGAAAAACTGTTGTGAAAAGGACAATCATAGATTTCTGGTTCTGGATAAGATGGAGTGGATTTAATTCTCCCTACATCAACCACATTTTCCCCTTAAGTATATCCATAAATCCTGGACATTATATATAAACCAATTGGAAATAAGCCTGTGAAAAATGGAGAGAAAAAGGCAGATAGGTGTGGGAACTCTCTCTCTCTGAATAATGAACCAGTACTGAGTTCTTTGAATTTTCTTTTTGTCTCATACATCCCAGGATGGGTGCTGGAATAGATGGCAACCCAGAATCACTGAAGAGTACAGACAAAAACACACCCCAGGAAAACCTTGCTTCTCTGTAGCCATAGAACTACGAAAGAGGAAGCCTAATGAAATTGAAAACTTTTAGAAAATAACTGCTGTATTTAACCAAACACCACACAAAAAAAAGACATAGGATTACTATCACCCATTTTAACAGTGACCAAGTGAGGACCCTAATTTCTTTCATCCTTGCTTGGCTTTGTTGAAACAGCTCTTCCCTATTATCTATTTATGTTTTTGCAGTACTGGGGGTTGATCCTAGGGCCTCACACTTGCTAGGTAAGTGCTTTATTATGGAGCTGCACGCCTGAGACAGATCAGGGGACCACCTGTGCTTGGGGCCCTGTGTATGCAGTATTGTTAAAGTTAATATTGGTATTAATGATGTGACTTTTTTCATTCTTATTATAAGTGGTCCTTCTGTTGCTTATTTTCCTGTAAGGAAGCACAGATGTTAGGGAATAAGATGATTTGACTCCCTAATTGGCAGCTGTTACACCCTCCCTTGATACCCTGACTGCTTTGAGTAAAGAATTCTTACATAAGCAGCCAACTGAACCACCCTTAATACCAGCACTGGTGGTTTTGAACACTTCATAGATGCCTTAAGGAAGCCATGTGACAATTGCTGCTGCAGCCACAACTCCATCTCCTAAAGTTGCAACTCCAGCCATGGCTCTTTCAAACAGTTTGCAGTTTGCATTGGACTTTTTGCTATCATGAGCCTCAGTGAACTCTAGATGACCCAGTGACCAGCCCAGGCTAGAGGGGAAACACTTTCCCTGCTGGCACAGCAGAGGGACTATTGTGATTGGTGCAAAAGAGACTACTGTGATTGGACAAGAGGGACTATTCTGTTATTGGTGCAAACACAAACCTCTATTTGCATGAGGTTTCTGTGATTGGTAAACTCTCTTTCTCTGGTTATATAAGGAGGGTGCTCAGCTCACTTAAGCCAGTGAGCTAGGAGATACCCTCCTGTGCTCCCTCTCCTGGTTTTGCAGCAGTAGGACCAGTAACAGTAGGACTACTCTCTTGAGTAGTTTTTCTGCATGCCTTTAGTAGCACAGCTGAGCTGGTAACACAAAGAAAGAAGAAAAGAATGGAGGTGATGGCAGTGGCAAGGGATAGCAGAGACAGTGCAGTAGCAGTGGCAGAGATAGAAGAGAAGCCAGAACTTCAAGCAGCAGAAGCAGTGAAGTGACTAGTTACTTGACAGTTGAAGAAGAGGCAAGGCTATAAGACCAGTAAATGGCAGCAGCAGCAGAAGCAGCAGAAGGGCCTTGGTAAGTGCTTATAGGCCAAGGACACCTGACCCCATTGGTCTACATGAGAGCTGTAATACTTACGCTGGTGGAGAAATCTTGACTCCTCACCTTACATAAGAACTCTAAACACTAACGGATGGTACTTGGTCTTGACGTTCTAACCCTTTGCTGCCATTGTTTGCTTCTGTCAAATGCCAAGAGACACATAGCTGCCTAAGTCCAGCATTTTTAAGGGCTTCTCCTTGCCTATCCATGATTTCTATTCAGGTAGAGCAAAAGGACCCCAGGCAAATGATTGTGACACCCTTAACTCCTCTTTTATATTTTTTTCTTTGAGTCAGGGTCTTGCTAAGTTGCACAGGCTGCCTCTGGTTTTGAACTCATGATCCTCTACTCCAGCCTCCTGAGTCATTGGGATTACAGGTATGCACCACTATGCCCAGCACATTAAAAACTTTTTTTTTGATGAGGAAACATTTCACTCAGCACTCACTGTCACTCTGTCCTTCAACTAACAATTATTAATGTTGGAATTAGAGAGGCTGAACTTGTCTGTATGAAGAGATCTTTTCTCTAGGATTGGGTCTCCATTTGTCCCCTAATAGACACAGAGGACAGAAGAAGAAGAGATGGCTAACGTTGGATATTTATGGTTGGTGAGCAACAAGTTTGTGTCTCTGGCTTCAGCCTTCCTATATCCCTATCTTGCATTTGTATCCTATCACTATCTAACACAAAGTCACAGATTAGAAGTGTGGTATAAGTTGGGGAGTAAGCATCTCTATGGGTACATGGATCCACTGTCTTAGCTCTTAGCTGATGTGCAGATACAGAAATGGGGCATGAGACTCATGACAGACGCTGGCTCTGGACATGGGAGGCCTCTGGTCACAGTGACTGTGGGATACACAGTGGGGCTACAGCATGCCTGTGGGACAGGGTGCTGTTACATGAGAGTTGACTAGTGAATGTCAGCACTGCCCTCTACTTATTAAAGAAAGAAAGGCTTTAGCAGCAGCAGCAGCTGCTGCTGCTGCTTCTATTATTATTATTATTATTATCATGATTATTATTATTATTTTGGAAACTAGGGTCTCTAAGATGAAGGCCTGGTATGATTGGGTAGATGACAAAATAAAACCTTTTCTAAATGGATGAGCCAATCACTTGAGGAGATTCTGGAAGAACATTAAGCCTGCAAGTCCCTGAACCTTACTTTCCCTTGCTGCCTTTCTCAGTAGTGTGCACCCTCATTTCTCCATCCAATCACTTTGCTTGTCTTGAGTCACATAGAAACAAGGAAATAATCTTACGAGGATCCTTTATGTTTCATGCATATTGATCTATTAAACTTGCATAGAGCAGTGTGCCATGTATGACCTTTATGCTCGACTTGGGGAGGGAGCAAGTCTGTGCCTTTGTAGAATTACCTGGATGTGGACGCTGAACAAGTAGTCAGAGGAGAATTTAATGTAGCTTTTAATATGTTCTATGAAGGACCAGAGCAGGCAGTGAGAACATAAACAGTGGCATCCTGAGTCTGGAAGATCAGATCAGATTTCCTCAAAGCAGGTGGCCTGAAACCAGTAGACAGGAGGAGGAGGTGAGAGAACAGCAGAGGGTCATAATATTCAGTGCATTGTGTTTGTCACGCATCCAGATAATTCATTCCTTAATCTTAAGAAGTCCCCATTTAGCTAAGAATACCAGAATTGTGTATTATTCTAATTAGTTATTGACTTGCAAATTTCTATGGCTAGATAGGAAAGAATTTGAAAAAATCGGTTATAAATGATTAAAGTTGACTATTTCAGTTTTATCTAATGAAAATATTGTCTGGTTTGTCATTTTTTAGAAACCTTTATTGTTTATATTACAAAACTTTTAAGTGTATACATATTCATGTCTGCAGCCATAGCACCCTGGCAACTGATCCTGCCTGGTCTTGGAAACTAAGCAGGGTTGGCCTGGTTAGTCCTTGGGTGGGAGGCCACCTGGGAATACCAGGTGCTGCAGGCTAGGGAGAAGGAATAGGCACCCACTCCCGAAACAATGTTGTTGTTAGGTGCTGTTGAGTAGCTCTGACTCATAGTGACCTTCATAGGATTTTCAATGTCTGATTGTTTTGGGATTGCTTTGGGAGTGGATTGTCACATCCTTCTCCTGATACTTCGGTAATGAGGATCAAAGCTGGGTCCTCAGAGAGTGCAAAGGAGCACTCTACCAACTGAGCTAAACCCCAGCCCTACCCTCCAAACAATATGCCATTGAAAACCCTATGAATAGCAGAGAAGCACTGACAATAGTGCCTTGCATGGAACAGTGTTGGGAGTGTTTTGTTCTGTTGTACATAGGGTCACTTTGAGTTGGACCTGATCCATGGCACCTAACAACAACAAACATACATATTCATATTTCCTGTTTTGGAATTTGTTGATGATGCTCAGAAAGAAATACTACTCGATTTGTAGAAAGGAATACTGTCATTTCAAGATTCAAATCTTTTCAATTCACAACACACCTTATCTTTTTACATGATTCCTGTATGAACTAGATGACAAGTAAAATTTTATTTGATGTTTGAACAAATATGGAAGTTGCTGAGGTATCATGCCAAAGTCCTGGAGTCCTACCATATGTCAGAAAATTCTCTGCCTGGTTTTTCATTAGAAACTAAATCGAAGAAAGTAGATGAGACAGAGGTAGCAGGCTGTGGGTAGAAGATATGATATCACCTAAATTTAAGCACATTTGTGGCTGAACTCTGGAAATTAGTACCCTGTCCTTTTGGGCAACATTGGACATTTATGATTCTGCACTACTTTGGGGAGCCCTGCTCTTTGGTGTGTGGCTACAGTATCTGCCTAAAGTGCTTTCCTTCTTGGTGATGGAGATTGGCAGAGGCTTTCACCTGTCTGAAGTGCTTTGTGTATAATTTGTTGTTTGAAGGAATTGTTTGATAGGAAACGTTCTTTCAGCTTGCCTGCTTCTTTTTTAGGGTGAAAAATAGACTTGGACATAGCTATTGAGTAATGTTTCACCAAATTTTCTTCTGTCCTGTGACTTTCACCTTACAAGACAATTCTGAATGTGTTCTCAAGGAAAGCTACCAGGAATTTCTACATTTTCTTGTTTAGTTTTGGTTTTGATTGTCTTGCTTCTAGCCACTTCTGCTGCAAAAAGTCCTTGCCTGATTGGCTTTTGGATGTTATAAGAGTCATAGTCTTATAAGGCTATAGCTCATTCAAGATATAATAAGGGTTGGGTTCACTTGTTCATTTGAGTCTCCACAAAGATAAACTCTCTATGTTAAATAAACATGTAAACACATCCTATGCTTTTTAGAGCTACTTTTCAGTGGGATGGGTCCACCAGCCTCTCTCTCAGGTTCATTGTGGACACTTAGAAAGTAACATGGTCTTTAGTGACTCATGATGGCTTGATGCCTGAGTTTTTTATTGACTGGGAAAAAAATGTTATGTCTTGCTTATGCAGACACAGACCCAAATCTCTACCAAGTACGATTTTAGGAGTTATTAAAGTCAGAGGGCTCAAGGTCATTGAAAGAATATGTGTATCAACAGACAGCCGTTCAGATAAGAAATGTATTAGCATTAAAAAATGTAAATAGGAGCTGGGCGCTATGGTACATGCCTGTAATCCCAGGAACTCTGGAAGCTGAGGCCACAGGCAGAGTGTGCAACTTAGTGAGACCCTGTCTCAAAATGAAAAAAAAAGAGAGGGGTTGCTGAAAGTGCAGCTAAGTGGTAGAGCACTTGCCTAGCACCAGGAAAGTTCTGAATTCCTTAGTGCTGGAAAAAAAAGAAAAAAAAAAAAGGAAACAGGAAAACTATATCTATCATTGAAAAACTAATTTTGGTAGCTTTTATGTTAGGGGGTTATTTGCTAGATCAGAAAATCAAGCTATTTATAGTTTTGCATTTGTAAACAACGCATTTGATTTCTTACACTTTTTAGCAATTCCCGTAGGAAGTTGCACTTGTTTGTGGGAGCCAGTAGATTTTTACAGCCAAAAGTAGAAGAAGAAAAAAAGCTTGTGTGGATTCATCCAAAAATGGCACTTCCTGGTGTGAATACGCAGGCGGAAGAGTGCCAGCTGTGCACTGGTGATTTTAGCATAATAGGTTCTTGTCAAAGGCAATGACGCATATTTTTTCTTGCACTACAGTGCTGATTCTGGGATTTCCTGTGTCAGTCCAAAGTACCAAGGTTACAGCCCCTCACTGCACATAAAAATATCATGGCTGACTGATTTTCATGAAAAAATTTCACACTGAAAACTGGAAGTGTACTGCATATTCATATGAAAAATTCTTTTAAAAATTCAAAACTGCAAAACTTTTCTTTCCAAAATCTTTTAGTAAAATTGGTGCTGTGGTAGATGCTTCATTTTTATTGCATGACTTTCCTTGCATTTGTACCCAGAACTGAATGCCATGTGTGGATGATGCGTGCGCCATGCTGAGAACAGACACAGGGGGAGGATCATAGGCTTTGGGTCTCTCTTCCCTTTTCCTTACATATAAATGTGGAAAACATCTTGATACTGCAGAACAGGTAGAACCAGAGCTAGATCAAGCCGTGAGATTTAAGGGATATTGTCTTTGGGCATCAGTCTCACAGAAGTTCTAAACAGCAACATAAAGAAGAGGTGGGCAAAATTAGACTTGCCTGGGTTTCCCAGATAAAATACAAGACACAATTTGAATTTCAGATTAACAAACAATTTTAAAATATAAGAGTGTCCTAATTATTGCAACAGGACACAGTTATATTAAAAAATGATCCATTGTTTGCCTGAAATTCCAATTTAAGTGAGCGTCCTCTATTTGTATTTGCAAAATCTGGCAACCCTAACGTATCAGAACTCTTCACACAAAAAACATTGTTTAGGAGGGAGGATCCACTTTAATAAGGTATCCAGAAGGAAGATGGATAAGTTCATTATGACTAACCACAAATAAGCTAATTCCCTGGGAACGATGATGGGACTAATGAAATGCAGGGTTAGTTTGCTGCTGTTGTTGGTGGGGTGTGTGTGTGCCTACTCGCTTGTGTTTGTTGAGCAAGGTAGGTAACTCCGTGCCATTGCTGTACTGCTGGAGAACATAGAGTAGTAGCTGAGGGCTGTCCAGGCTGGTCCTCCTCCTCTGCTCAGTTTCTCTGCAAAACAAATATTGAACAAATAATTAGAGAATGTTTGAAGCAAGCTCTGATTATCCACTTGCCTGGGACAGTCAGACCTCTCTGGGTGGCCTGGACTAGAAATATGGTAAAGAGAGTAGGCAAATGGATGAGGTTCTAGTCTGGGCCATCTCTACTGACTGTGAGGTTTGGGGGAAATTACTAAATACCTCCAAGCTCAGTTTCCTCATCTGCAAGATAATAACACCAACTTTTATAAGGCTATTATGAAGATTAAATGAGTTAATATATGTAAAGCCAGCACATTGATTGCCTCCCAAAAGAACATAATAAAATGTAACTGTTACTTTTACTGTTATTTCCCCAAATACAGTGTTTGCCAGGTTGTGATACAGCTGCTTCCCTAACATCTTCATCATTTGAACATACACACCTTGATGACAGTGAATACTTTTTATTCAGTTCCCATATCCATGGCACCTGCAGCTGTACCACTGTGGCATCTGATCCCATCAGATCTCAGAAGCTAAGCAGGGTCAGGCCTGGTTAGTACTTGGATGGGAGACTGCCTGGGAACACCAGATACTGTAGGCTTGGGAGAAGGACCTGGCATTCCACTCCCAACAAACAGTCAGCCATTGAAAACACTATGAATAGAGAAGTAGTAATAATACTATTTCGCCTGTTGTAATGTAGGGTCGCTATGAGTCGGACACTGACTCCACAGTACCTAACAACAACAGCAACAACATATCCATGGCATGTAACAAGGTACCATGGCAGAAGGCACTAGATGAATGTTTGTTAAATTGAACAAATATTGACACCTGTTGGAAATAAACTCCCTTGTTTGTTCCTGGGCAGTCCCACATACGGAACTGGTTTCTAGGCCAGAACTTCCTTACTGAAGTACAGCAAGTGTTGTTATGCCTGAGTGTCTGATTCCTGAAGGTATTGGGTAGCCTCAGTCCACCAGATGGCTTGAGGACATGTATCAGCTTACCCCAGTGTGCCATGTAAATGTAATTTTCTGTGAGTCAGTCATGACTTAAGATTGGGAAGCATTTTCTAGGCTGTAATGTAAAATATTCAGTTGTTACAAAATACTGCTTGGTACCTGACTTGGTCTTTTTAGGTTGCTGTAATAACATACTGCAGACTGAGTAATTTATCAGCAACATAAGTTTGTTACCTACAGTTCTGGAGATTGAGAAGTCCAAGATGAAGATGCCAGCATTTTGTTGTCTAATGAGGTCTCATTCTCCGCTTCATAAAGGGTACCTTCTTGCTATGCTTTCACGTCATGGAAGGGATAGAAAAGCTCTCTCTGCCGTCTTATAAGGACCCTAATCACATTATTGAAGATAAGCCTTCATGACCTAAGAACAAAGGTGCTTCCCCTTAATACCATCACCTTAGAGGTTAGGATTTCAATATGTGAATTTGGAGGTGACATCAACGTTCAGACCATTTCAATACCATTTTTGAAAAATAAAATAAGCTTTTGATTTCAGCTAGCTGGGTTGTTACATTAAGACTGGAAAGATAAAAAGTATATGGAGGTTATTTGAGAGACTATAAATGTGATTTTCTTTTCCCTAATGCATCCTGCCAAGTGCATTTGTTATTAGGAGAGGATAAACCCTCATGAGTGTTATTTTTAAATTTTTTTTACTGTCTTATTAAAATTGCTAACTTATGGGCCCCTATAAGTAAATAAACTCCAAACAATGATAAAGTAGATAAAATTGTTATACTTAACTGAGCAGCCTTCAGTGGGGGTTAAAACCCACATTTTTCTTAAAGGAAAAATGTTTCTTAAGGAAAAATGAAAAACTGTCCACCCAGTAGAAAATAATAACCTGTTGAGTCTTGATCACTGACACCAAAAAATTAAATTTGGAGAATAATAATATTTAAAACAGAGTAATAAGTTATTTTAAAATGAAGTGAATTTCACGATTGATGGTTTATTAAATACTCAATATGTTCATTGAATTAATATGTGGATAATCCAGTACCTACTAAGTGCCAGATGCTGTGCTGGGCAACCAAAGTGTCAATGGTTGCTGTGCTAAGTTTTCTCACAGTCTGGAGGAAGATTGAAGCTTATTTTCTTATCAAACATTTTGCGTTCTTCATTTATTTATAGTAGTTGTTCTATCCGCAGAGTTGCTCGTGGTGAATTGCAAGCACATGCTTTCTGCATCTGCTCAGCATCCAGGTCTTCCAAGAAGTGTCAGTAATCACTTTTGGATCCCTTTCTTTGATTAAAATGCATTAGATTGACTTCCATGTGAACTACTGGGTCGTTCTCTTTCTTTAACTAACCTTGACCCACCCAGAAATGTACTGCCACTTTCTGCACACTTACGTTGCTTTTTAAAGATCATTTCTATTGGCTTGCCTTTTTCCTTCCCATAAAAATTCATAGATGTCTGTAAAATCCAGATCTTTCAATGTAGGAGATGATTTATTAATACTAGAAGAAATCAGTGTTAATGTACTCTGATGAGCATGCATAGCAAACCATAATTATGAACACGTATGGAGAGCTTACTATTATAATCAAATATACCTATAAGAAGAATGATCTGACACCTTTCCTGATTTACATATTTGTTCTTGAACAGCATGGTAATTAGGACAAATGATTCATATGATATTCAAATAAATGACTATAATTAGTGTGACTTTCCTGCAGTCAGGCCACATTTTTTGTTGTTCTGAAGCCATGTAACCTTTCTCGTGTTCTCACACCCACTGACACTTGCAGATGGGAAAGATGAAAGTCTAGAATCTTACTCCTCAACAGCTGGAGAGTTCTTATGCTCCTTCTGTCCCTACCCCAGGCCTGAGAGTCCTTGTGTCCTCTTCTGGATCCCTGCACTTCCCACCCCCTATTCCCCAACAACGGTGATCTTTTCAGTCGGCGCTGTATCCTGCTCTGCCCCACTGACTGACCTGGGGCTGAGGATGCTCCAAGACAGTACATGCTCCAGAGTCAGAAAACATGGATTACCTGGTGATAGGGGGAGGGAGAGAAACTGAGTGCACCATTCAGTGAGGGAGGGGAAAGGGTTGCTAATGGTATCCATTGACAACACATCCCAGGTATCTAGTGGGAGAACTGCAGAGGGGTAGGAGAAAGGGTATTGCTAAATAATATGTGTGAATAATTTATTGTCCAAATTTGAGAATGAATGAGGGCACTATTAATAATCTCACTGGGACTACAAGTATAAGCCATGATTGTCTTCAGAAAAATTGGACTCATTGTACAGGGCTTCCAGGTGGGCTTTGGAGGGGGAAAGGGAGGAGGATGACAGTATTATCACCCCTGAATGAGCACATGATGCTCTGTAAGTGTCATGGAAGTGAAGCCTGCTTGGGGTAGTGAAAAGGATGCCATGGGGAGCTCTAAAAGGCCTATCCTAATTGGTTCCCATACCTTGGTCTTTTTCTCCCCCAGTTCATTCCCTGCTGGAAGACTAAGTTTCTAAAATGATGACTCTGGTTTTTTTTGTTTTTTTTGTTTTTTGTTTGTTTGTTTTTTCTGATTTTCTGATTTTTAAAAATCCCTGCTGCTTCCCCCCACCCCATGGTTAGCAGAACAAAGTCATCACCTGACTGGCTGGCCTTCCAGTCCTGCCTCTCTCAGGTCCCACACTCATTTCTCAGTCTTCCTCCCTGAAGAACCCCTGGAACCTCAGACCGCCGGGACTGCTGCTCACTCATATCCTCTAACTGTCTTCCTCCATGTCTTTGCTCATGCTTTATCATCTTGATATCTAGAAACCTTTCACCCTCTGTACCTACACAATTTCTGCCCACTCTCCTTGTCCTAGCTAAAATATCCACTACAATGCTGTGGAAAGATGAAGATTGGAAGGAAAGAGTTTCTCTGTGAAGCTTCTCTCCTCAGTCTTATTTAATCCAGTTCTGAGCCCCTAAGAGTTTTCATAAAGACTTCTGTGGGCCTTTACATGGAGCCACATGACTGCTTTTCTCCTTGGGTTACCATCATCGAGATAAATATCTTAGATCTCTTAATATATCAGAAGCTGTTGTAGTGCAGAATCAAGATCTGCTTCTTCCTTGAACTTTATTTCTGTGCTTTGTACTTGGAGGACAGGCAACCATTTTGTTGAATGAGGGTTAGATGCTGAGATTGAGAATTCTGATGCTGTTTATTCTGCTTGGGTGAAGAAAAGTTGTGGGACAAAGATACTTCTTGCTTTGGTTGTTCACAGACTTGGGACTGGGGTAGGTATGTTCATCTGATTTTTTTCTGGCGCTCAGGCTGCTTGTCCTTCACAGAACTACAAGAAACAGACTAACTCTGGTAATTTAGGAAGTCTGTTATGATCTCTTGAATCAGAGCTGTATCTTTGGTATGGATAGGTGGTCACAATATCCTATTGCTAAAGGGATCGTACATGACCATAGCAAGGGCCCTTTCTGATGCCAACTTTGGCTGGGTATTGGCTTTTCAGGAACTCTGTCTCTAGGCATCTCATTGCCTCGGTAGTTATAATTGCTAGTGGTATAATTAAATGCAATGATTTGAACTTGGCCTGAAATTATATGCAAGGTCGGCTTTCTTATTACTATCTCAGCACTTTGTACACCAGCCTCCCTGCTCTGGACTGTTCATTCTGGTTACTTTGAAATCCACAATGACTAACAGTAAAAGGAAAGACTATTGCTTTGGATCTTTATCCCTGACTAATTGTCATCTCTGCCATATGTCCTTGGCACAGATCATGCTGCCTGGGGCATTTCATTCTATGTAGTGTGGCATGCTGGAAATTTGTGTTGTTGAGAACTGCTCTTATCATTTCACACGCTGAGGGGGGTACCAGAAGCCCTTTCCAAAAAGAATGAAATTCAAGACATCTGTTCTCTCTGGCATTTGTTGTTTTGAAACTACAGAAATAATATGTATTATACCTGGTGGATATGACAAAAGGTTTTCAACTAATAAAAGTTTGTAAAAAATCAGATTAGATATCTTCTCCACTAGACACCTTTGATTTATTCCTTATTAAAGCCCGAGTACTGTGAAAGAAAAAAAATAATTTGACTATATGTTACTGTGCCTTGAATAATCTTTAGTTTACTAATACTCTTTAGCTGATAGGACACTGTTATTTTATAATCTTTAGTTTAGGCTTGAGCCAGCTATATCATAAAGAGAACAGCATTCTTACCAGATCAGTAAGTGTATTTTCAATTAGCAAGATACGTGGAAGGCCTAGAAACATTTTGGCTAAGATACTTAGATTCTGAGGGTGACACTTTTTTTTTTTTTTTGCAGTAGTGGGGGTTGAACCCAGGTCCTCGTGCCTGCATGCTTAGCAAGTGCTGGACCACTGAGCTGCGCCCCCAGCCCCCACTTTTTTTTTCTTTTTACTTTTTGAGACAAGGTCTCGCTAAATTACGCAGACGGCCTCTGGTCTCGAACTTGCGATTCTCCCACCTCTGCCTCCGGAGCTGCTGGGATTACAGGCATGCACCACCTCACCCAGCCTGAGGGTGACACTTTAACATATCCTTCTAGTGGAGACCATGGGAAAGTATTTGTGGCTATCTTCAACTTACCATTCTTAAAAAGCAAAAATTTACTCCATTAAATTTTAGACTCTTGGGTTGTTTACTGCATTTTCAATTGGAAAAATTTCAGTCAAAGAATTTTCCCTCTATTTTTCCTCTCTTTTCTTCTGGAACTTCTATCAATTGTAGATTAAACTCTATTGGTTTTGTTCTACAAGCCACTGAGTCTCAGTTCATTTTTTAAAATCCTTTTTTCTCTCTATTGCTTACCTTAAGGTTTACTGATATTTCTTTTCTGGCAGTATTCAATCTACTCTTAATTCTGTAGAGTGAATTATTTTCTTTTTGTATTTTGTATTTTGTAGTTTTTGAATTTCCATTTACTTCTTTTTTAATAGTATTCATTTCACTATTGATATTCTCCATCTGTTCATTCACTATGATAATATTTTCCTTTAAATCATTAAACATATATATCATAGCTGTTTTAAAGTCCTTGTTTGATATTTACAGTATCTCTTTCATCACTGAATTTGTTTCTATTGATTATTTTTTATGTTATAGGTCACACTTTCCTGTTTATTTGCACATACAGTAACTTACAATTGTATGTTAGATATTGATGATGTTATGATATTGATAGTTTGGGTTTTGTTTCATTTTTTTTAAAGGCCAGCTTCTGTTTCTTTTTATGTTTTTATATGGAATTAACCTACTGGACAACAAACTTTATTCTTTTGGTTTTATTTTAAAGCTTTGTTAGGGTAAACTTAGGTCTTGGGCTAGAGTAGCATTTTTGGAGCCTCAGTTGAATGTCTGAGGTGATCAGTGAGGTGCATCTACTTTGGCTGGTCAGAACTGCTGTATCTTAAGCTAACTTCCCAGGAGTGACTGTCTGTTGGGTATTGGCCTGCACATGTGCAGCTAATGACCCAAGGAGACTCCTTACACCCAGTGCTCGAGCTCTTTCTATGTCCTTTACTCTGGCTTACTTCACTGCAAATTCCAGCCACCTCAGCATCCCTAGATTGCTGCCCTGAGCCCAATGAGACTGCCATGCTTTGTCTGGTGTCCTGCATCCATGCCTGTGTTCCAGAAAGTGTTTCCAGGGAAAGCACCAAGACTATTGTATGGACCCCTCTTTGTTTCTCTTCTTTCTGGGATCACAGTCCTATATTACTTGTTGTCCAACACCTGAAAGCAATTGTCTTATTTTGTTAAATTTTATAGTCATGATGGGAGGATTAATTTCTCTGTCATAGCCAGAAGTACACGTTCTCTTTCTTTTATAGCAATACTAGAGCTTTTGTGTGCATGTGGGGGGATGGGGATTGAACTCAGGAAATCATGCATGCTAGCTTGTCCTCTACCCCTGAGCTATATCTCCAGCCCTAGATTTTTTATTTATTAAAAACATTATTACTTATATTAATATATTTATTTATTAGAAAAACCATAAATTATTCTACATGGCACTTAAGTGACCAATCTGGAGCATCAAATATAAATGCTAGTGAATTAGAGACACTTATAGGGCTTTCTTTAATTACTGGATAAAATGTATGGTTTAATAGCAGGTATACGAGCCAGTGAAATGGATTCCACCTTAGCATTTTTACCAATGCTTTCTGTGGGTTCTTTAAGTTGTCACCAGCAGGGGCACCAGCAACAGGTGCCAGATGGACATTTGGTGCTGGATAGGGAGGCAGCAAGATGTATGGGAAGTTCCATGAGTAGCTCGGATTAAAACAAAATAAATAACTGAAAGACCCTAAGGTCTCAGTCTACTTATCTCTTAAAGCCAGAGATCCTAACCAGCTGATCCTGTCTTCGAAAGGCTTTTCAAACATTTGCTGCTAAAAATGTGCTTCCCTCTGCTGCTACTTCTGGATGTGTCTTACAGCTCAGCGGGACTTGGATACACACAAGGTTGAGGATCACTGGTCCATGATAAGTAATATTAGCTTTACTGGCTCAATATAGAACTTCCCTCCTCCCAATCTCACTGTACATCCTTTTTCTACATCGTTTTTTCCTTTTCCTTCATGGCTTCCCTTCTTGTTGCCCAGGAATGGAGAGGGCTAAGAAAAAAATGGGCTGGGATTTAGCTCAGTTGGTAGAGTGCTGCACTGTAGTCTCTTGAGGTCCCGAGTTCAATTCCCAGCACCGCAAAAATGGGAGAAGGGCCTGACAATCCACTCCCAAGGCAATCCCGAAACCGTCAGCTATTGAAAACCCTATGAGGGTCACTATGAGTCAGATACTGACTCGACGGCACCTAACTATTGGGTCCCACATTTGGGTACCAACTCTATGTGGGGTATGCACCTCCCAGTCAGTCCTGGAGGTTTGGATGGGCGGCGCCGCTGCGCACACAGATACTAAACACAGTTCACTCTTGACCCTCCGGTGAGGAGTGCGGACTCCTGCGGCCCTCGGGACCCAGGAGGAGACGGGAGAAAGGAAGAGCCTCGGGCGCTTTTGCCTTCCAGGGGCAAACACCTGTGTTGGTCCTCTAGGTGGTCACGAGGAGACAGTTGTTGCTTCGTCAGTGATCAGACGGAGAGAAGGTTCTTTTCTTGTTGATGATTGCAATGGGAGAGCATTCTTTCCTCACCAAAGGTCCAGGGGAGAGCAGCGGGAGAGGTGTTTCCTCATCGGTGGTCTGGGCAGGAACGGGTGAGAAGGCCTTGCTTAGCCCATGGTGTGGGTGAAGACAAAAAAGGGCCTAAAAGGAGGCCCAAAAGGGTCGAGTTGCCGCAGCGCAGCTCTTTATATAGCTCGCCCAGGGAATGGCCTGAGTCAATCAGCTTTCAGTCCAATTGTCCAATCAGGAAGGGTTTTGTACAAACGTGCAACCAAGTTACTTTCATTTTCCCTAGATTTCTAATTTACAAAACCAGATATTCAAAAGCCGTTTTCCCAGTTTGGGAGTTTTTGCCAATTTCCTCTCAATTTATCCCTACACTAACACCACCACCACCACCACCACCACCACCACCAAGAAAAAATTGTCAGGAGGATCTGGCTCAACAGTTTTCTGCTCTCTAATCCTCACAACCTAAGGCCCTGAATGGGTTAGACTAATTTTTGGTTGCAACAGTGGGACTTTTTTTTTTCCCCCTGGTACTGGAGGTTGAACCCAGGGCCTCACGCTTGCATGCTTTGCAAGTGCTGGACCACTGAGCTGCTGCCTCCAGTCCACTTTTTAACTTTTTTGAGACAGGGTCTTGCTAAGTTACACAGACTGTCTCTGGTCTCGAACTCGTGATTCTCTTGCCCCTGCCTCCTGAGCTGCTGGGATTACAGGCGTGTGCCACCATGCCTGGCTCAACAGTGGGCCTTTTTTTAAGTCACCCCTTCACATTTGAGTGAAGCACCGAGTACTGGGGAATGGCATTGAGCATCTACTGCTTACTCTGCTGCAAATTATACTAAGGAAAAAAGTCACCAGTTCTGACATAGCCAGAACCATTTTAAAGATGCATCAGTTATCTGACTCATCCCAGAAGCTATTCTAAATGTAAGGAGTCAAACAAAATTATTTTTTACTTTAATGCTAGTAGAGCAGATGTATGGCAGAAGGAAAATGATGACAGAATTCTATTCTGTGTGCTTTTTGGGGTCCAGTAAGCACTTTGGCTGGGACCCATGGAAACTGTGACTGAGAGTGTGTGCGGATCCTATGCCCACCCTGATGATCCCATACTCACTAGTTGCTCAAGCACAATCAGGAAGGATTTTTGGAAATGGTCTGTTAAAATTGACAAGGCTATGTTTCAATTATAATGAGATCAGTGGTAATACCCAGAGCCTGGTTAGAAAGGCTCTCCTCCTATTCACTCACAGATGCAGGGTCAAGCATTATTTAAGCACTAGCAGGGCTGGACCTACCCTCTGCCTACCAGTCTATGTTTTCAGCTTAGAGTACCCCTGAACCATACAATCGGATCTCCCACTCTACCACAGAACATATGACAGATGGCTGTATGCAAAGGGAAGGTGGAAGTATTTGGACTTTCTTTCCTGTTTTTTAGGGCTAAAATGGTGGTCTACAGTGACAACTCTCTTATCTCATTTGTGACCATGAGCTGCACTTTCTTCTTAATTCTTGTATGGAAACATGAAAGCAAGCAGACGTGGCTCCTGCAGAGGAATCTGAAGACTTCATGTGCTCTGCTCCCTGGTGGCAGATATGCATATTTGGAGAGGTTTACAGAGACCTTGACATGTCTTGATCACGCGATGATCAATTTTCTCTATAAAAATAAAAAGTTGTAGTTTATAGCCATACCATGCTGATGTCTGATCCCTTTGGATCTCAGAAGCTAAGCAGGGTCGGATCTAGTTAGTCCTTTAATGGGAGACTGCCTAAGAATAGTAGGTGCTGTAGACTTGGGAGAAGGACCTGGCAGCCCACTCCAGAAACAGCCATTGGAAACCCTATGAATAGCAGAGAAGCACTGACATAGTGCTGGGCATGGTATAGCATCGGGGAGTGTTTTGTTCTGTTGTACATAGGGTCACCATGAGTCAATCTGACTCAACAACACACAATAAGTTGCCTTTGGGATCTCAGGCTTCATCTAGGGGATTTTTCTATGTTACTCTCAACACTGGCAGAACCAAGGGCCTCAGACAAGAGAGAATTTGGGCAATTGAGTTGAGGTGTATGTGTTCTTGCTTGTGTGTGTGTATTGGGGTGAGTGGATGGGGAACTCATAGGGAGAAGAGTGAGGGTCTTAGACCAGGTCTGTAGGGAGAAAGCTGTAGTGACACACTAAACTTTATAGACTAAATGACCAAACAGTGGTGGCACTGTTGTTAGAGAACAGGAAGTGAGAAGGATCTGATTTTAGGGAATTTCATAATAATGCCCTCATGAAGTCTTTGTAGAATTTCATTCATAAGTGATGTGTCTTTCTCATCTGAATTCCTATTCCCTCACAGGTAATTTCACCTTGATAATTGCTGAATGTATGCAGATCCCCCTTACCCAGTTTTAACTTCTGAGTGCAGCAGCCGTGGTCTTTGTATCACCTGCGTGCTTCATTTACTTCTCATCTGGATCTTCAGTAAATATTTACAGATTGAATGAGTGGATTTTCAACTCCTTCTTTCTGAATTTTGTTGACATTGTTGGGAAAACTTGCAATTAGGAAAGAGTAAACATTTCAGTATTCTAAGTAGTTAATAATCATTAAATAATTAAAATGATAACATGATAAGTGGTAAACATCTTGAGTTTTAAAGACTTTTGATACATCTATGTCATCATTGGCATTATAAATACACATGTCTTTAGCATACTAATAGTCACCTAACCTCTGTGTCTAAATGTTTTTGAGTGTAAAATGGGGTTCTTTGTACCTGCTTTATCTAATAAAGCTATGATGATCAAAATTTTAAATAGGTGTCAAAGCTCTTTGAAAAGACTGTTGCATACATATTAAGATCTTACTGTTGTAATAGAGAGAAAAGAATACATGCACATCTATAAAACCTACAGAAGGCACACAGGTATTCTAGTATGTGTTTTAAGCATTGTGTTTATTGCTTTAGATAGGTACTCATTTAAAAAGGTCTTGGTGGCTAATGATGATGGTGGTGATGGTACTGTAAATAATAATAGCTCCTATAGCCTTTTATAATTTATAAAGCTCACATGCATTATCTCAGATATGATTGTTCCTCCTCTGGGAAGGGAGTAGCTCTTTACAGTTCTAACTTCCTGCTGAAACAAAACATGTCAAACTAAACTGGAGTCATTTTAATGGAAATGTATTTAGTTAACATTACACCTTCTGTTCTGGAATCCATATGCTAATCCTCAAAAGACATGAAAATGAAAAAAATGCAGTGAGGTAGTTGAGGAAGCAAAGGCTCATGGCAGTGTTATGATCACCCAGTCTGTTGTCCTTTCTTGGCTGAATCTTCTGTGTGTCTTTATGAGAAGGCAGCTGGTCAGAAAGCACTCTCCCTCCTCTCCTCTCCCCCCCTCCCTCCTTTCACTTCCTTTTTTTTTTTTTTTTTTTTTGTGGTACTGGGGGTTGAACCCAGGGCCTCGAGATTGCGTGCTCTACAAGTGCCGAACCACTAAGCTGCATCCTCAGACCATTTTTTCAGTTTTTGAGACAGGGTCTCACTAAGTTATGCAGACTGTCTCTGGTCTCCAACCTGCGATCCTCCTGCCTCTGCCTCCTGAGCCGCTGGGATTAAAGGCATGAGCCACTGCATCTGGCATTCATTTCCCTTCTTCACCTGCCTCCTGCACCCCCATGAGTATGACTCTTGGGGTGTTAGACTCTACTATCCCAGGAGTCCCCAAGAGCGTCAGCAGGAATTGGCAGCCAGGGGTCTACTCAGCTGACTGTGAGAGAGAGTGGGCTCTCTGGATTGTAGGGGTTTTGAAAATCTTCACCATTATATAGCCAAACAACAGACATCATCAAAGGAGTGATGCTTTTGCTGATTTTTTAGTTATTTTACATTCTTTCCCACAAATACCTGTGTGTTATTATTCTGTGCTCTGACTGACCCAAGAACTGGTTACTTATTCCCTAGATAATCCAGAGGTGATTGAGTTAAGATTTAAGAGCACCTTAAAACAAACATTCACATTGCACAATGCATGTGGGCAGCACTTAGAATCCAGAACATTTGCTAGTCCCTGCACGCCTAACTGGTAGGTCCCACATTCACCTACCTGCATACTAGGAAAGGCCCAGCCCAGAACATTGTTGGTACCCACTTCACACTACTTGCTATATTGTATTCTAATTTTGGTTAAATGACTCCCTTTCTTACTAGATTGTGAGCTCCTTGTGGGTAGAGTTGGCATCCTACTTATCTTTATACTTCCAGGGAAAACTATCTAATGAGCCGTAGGAAAGCACTATGACTTACAGAATGGATAAATAAAATGAATATGCTTTCATGAAAGGGGGCGTTCAGTGAATGGAGAGTCATTAAAAATGCCATACGTTTTGATCATTTGTGTTGCAAAATTGTCTTATTCATTTGAATGCTGTCACTTTGAAAGGTGGTGGTGGTAGTAGTTACGTGTCCTCAAGTTGTATCTGACTCATAGTGACCCTCATAGGGTTTTCAGTGGCAGATTGTTTTCAGGATTGTTTCAAGAGCAGACTGGCACATACCATTTTTGCAGTGCTGGAGATTGAATCCAGGTCCTCAGAAAGTACTGAGCAGCACTCTGCCAACTGAGCCAAACCCTAGCCCCTTTGAAAGGTTGATATGATAAAAAGCTAGAAATAGAAATTCAAACTGTCCTCCAAGATAACATATTCTGAGAAAGTGATCTTTTTTTGACACTCCTAATAGGCATTATTTACCATTATAGTTAAGGTAGTACTTAAAAGAATTTTATTTCATCAGAAATATTCTTAGTGTGAACCTTTTGCTCGCTCACATAGGTTAGTGTCTATTGCTGTTTCAGTTAGGAAGTTTTTGATGTCTGACTGTGGAATTCATCTTGGAAGAACTGAAGTACCATGAGAAGAATAAGAAAAATGAAATAAGATGTTGTGGTTCACTTAGGGGAATGATGAAAAGAAGAGGAGGGAGGAAGAGGGAGAAACAAGAAGATGTGAGAAATAAAACCTAAGAGTGCTCCTTGGAAGCAAGGGTGCCTAGACTGCCACTAATGTATTTTGGACATACCAGGAGGGATCAATCCCTGGAGAAGGACATCATGTTTAGGAGCACAGTGGGTCAGTGAAAAAAGGAAGGCCCTCAACTAGATGGGTTGACACAGTGATTGCAACAATGAATTTAAGCATAAAAGAGATTTGTGCATGGCACAGTTGTAGGGTAGTGTTTCACTCTGTGGTACATAGGGCTGCCATGAGTCAGACTTGATGGCACCTAGCCAGCAAGTATTTATTGCATGCAGAATAGATGAATGAAGTTGTCTCAGTTCATTCTGGCTGTTATAACAGAGTTCTTTTAGACAGGGCTTATAAGCAAAATGAATTTATTTTTCACAGCTATAGAGAATGGGAAGTCTAAAATCAGGATGTTGGCAGATTTGGTATCTGTTGAAGGCTCGTCCTGGCTTATAGAAAGCATCTTTTTGCTGTGTCCTACATAGCAGAGTGGAGAACTAGTCTCTGGATTCTCTTTTAGAAGGGTCCTAATTCCATTCATGAGAACTTTTCTCTATGCCCTAATTACCTCCCAAAGTCCCCACCTCCTAGTACCATCACTTGGGTTAGGATTTCAACATAAGAATTCTGAGGGTGTTGGATAACATTTAAGCCATAGCACAGGTGTCCCAGAAAAACAAAGTTTAGATGCATGAAACATGAAATAATAAAACAGGAGAGAACTGTATAAGGAAAAGCTCAGCGAATGAAGTGAAATTGAAATTAGACTGCAAGGAAGTGGGGTCAGAGTGGGAAAGTAACTTTGCATCTATGTTTGTTTTCTGTTGCTGTGTAACAAATTATCACAAACTTAGTTAAAACAGTATGCGTATATTATCTCACTGTTTCCTTGGGATGAGAGACTGGGCACACCTTTGGATTTGCTCAGGTCTTGAAAGCTGAAATCAGGTATTGACTGGGCTGTTCTTTGTGAACCCTTCTGGGACCTCTTCAAAGCTTACATGGTTTTTGGCAGGATTCAGTGTTTTGTGATTATAGGATTGAGGTCCCTGATTCTTTGCTAGCTATGAGCTGGGGCCACCCACATTCCTTGACATAGGGCTCTCCCATGGGCCCCCATGCAACATGGCAGCTTCCTTCTTCCTGGCTAGCAAAGAATCTCCCGTTTGTTCCATGCTCCTTTAAAGGATTCACTTTGTTAGGCCAGCCTCACCCAGGAAAATCTCACTTTCAGTTAAAGTCAACAGATTGTGGACGTTAATAATGTCTGCAAATCTCTTCACTTTTGCCATATACTGTGACATAATTATGGGAGTGAGTGCTCCCCACCTTTGTCAATGTTCTATTAGCTTAAAGCAAGTTACAGTTCCCCCTTATATCAAGGGAACTATATGTGGGAGGGTGTTATTGGGGAAGTCACTTAGGATCCTCTTAGTGTCCTCCTTTGCCAATGATTATTTAACTTAATTTTATTTTAATTTTATTATGGTAAGAACATTTAACATGAGACCTACCCTGTTAACAAATTCTTTTTTTGTGCATGTGGTACTGGGGTTTGAACCCAGGACCTCATGCTTGCATGCTTTGCAAGTGCTGGACCACTGAACTGCGCCCTCAGCACATTTTT
This sequence comes from Pedetes capensis, assembly GCA_007922755.1. Lineage (NCBI taxonomy): Eukaryota > Metazoa > Chordata > Mammalia > Rodentia > Pedetidae > Pedetes > Pedetes capensis. Next base: position 315,634 of record VMDO01000134.1, on the reverse strand, counting down.
TTTTTTTTAACTTTTTTGAGACAGGGTCTCGCTAAGTTACGCAGACTGCCTCTGGTCTCGACCTTGCTATCCTCCCGCCTCTGCCTCCCGAGCCACTGGGATTACAGGAATTCGTCACTGCAGCCTATTTACAAATTCTTAAGTGTACAATACACTGTTGTTGAATATTGGTACAATGTTGGGCAGCAGATCTCTAGAATTTGTCTTGCTTCACTGAAAGTTGATTCCACCATTCTACTCTTTTATTCTATGAATTTGATAATTGTAGGTACCTCATATAAGTGGAAACATGCAGTATTTGTCTATGGCTGGCTTGTTTCATTTTGCGTAATGTCCTCAAGATTCATCCATACTGTTGCATATTAGAGGATTTATTTTTTTCAAGAGTAAATAGTATTTTGTGTATTTTTTTGTCTACCTGTTGGTGGGAATCTAGGTCGTTTCCACATTTTGGCTATTGTGAATAGTGCTGTAATGAACATAGGAATGTGACTATCGTTTCAAGATTCTGATTTTGGTTTTGTTGGATAAGTACCTAGAAGTAAGATCACTAGATCAATGGTAGTTCTATTTTTTATTTTTTTGAAGAGCTCCTAAACTGTTTTCTATAGTGGCTGGTCCATTTTGGATTCCCACCAAGTTTACAGAGATCCTAGTTCCCCTGTATCTTAGACAACACTTGTGTCTATTTTGGGGGGAAGGGGTATAGTCACCCAGGCATGTGTGAGGTGACTCGTGGTTTTGATTAGCATATTTCTGATAATTATTGACAATGAGCATATTTTCATATACCTGTTGGCCGTTTGTATGTCTTTTTGGAGAAATGTCTATTCACATCTTTAGCCCATTTTTATTTTTATGTAATATTATTTTTGTAGTGCTGGAGATTGAACCCACTTGTCACAAATACTAGACAAGTGTTCTACTGCTGAGCCACATCCCCAGCCCCCAGCCCATTTTTAAATTGAGTATTAGGGTTTACTTTTTTTGTATTGAATTGTAGGAGTTGTAAGCGATTCTTTTTGTTATTAGTTGAATGTGTTTTAAAAGTGAAGTTTTTTAAACTATTTGAAGAATCAGCCATGAGTATTAAACGCCAGGTTTAGGAAAGTAACTTCTTGTATTTGGAGCATTTGCTTGAGGGGCCGGCTGTCTACAGTTATTAAGGTAAAGGAAAGGAGCCTAGAGTGAGCTATAATTAGAGAAACCACATCAGCATCTTCATGCACGGCAAGAACATCTGAACCTGTGTCTTGGCTGCTGGTCTTGACTGTCTCCCATCTGCCTCTCCTCATGGTCAAGGTGATATTTCCAAAATGTGCATCCAATGATGTCACTACCCACTTAAAATACTTCTGCTGACTTGTGGTTGGAACCCAGCTTCCTAGTCCCTAGGACCTCACTACAGCGCTGTTCAGCCTTGTGCCTCAGCGTGTGCCCTTCCTTCATGCTCAGTGGAGACAGTGGCAGTAGGGTTAGTGCAGGGGATGGATCTGACAGACTCTAGGGGGTAGAATAACCTGGGTATGGGGAGAGAGGGTGTCTTTGTCCATTTTATGCTGCTATAACTGAATACCCAAGACTGGGTGATTTATGAAGAACAGGAAAGTATTTCTCACAGTTCAGGGAGGCTGGGAAGTTCAAGATCAGCTTCCAGCACCTGGTGAGGGCCTTCTTGCTGTGTCATCACATGGCAGAGGACAAAGTGGGTCAAGCCAACTTGCACAGGCCCTTTTTATAGCAGCATTAATCAGTCAGGAGCGCAGACCCCTTAGACCCTAAACCCTCCTATTAGGCTACACTATTGAACATTGTGGTCTGGGATTAGCTCAGCTGGTAGAGAGCCACTCTGCAGTCTCTGAGGTCTCGAGTTTGATTCCCAGCACTGCAAAAATGGGAGAAGGATGTGGCAATCCATTCCCAAGGCAATCCTGACACAATCAGCCATTGAAAACCCTCTGAGGGTCTCTGAGTTGGACACAACACACAGGTACCTAACAACAACAACTGAACACTGTAGTTTTGGGGACTAAATTTCCAACACATGAATTTTGGGAAACACATTCAGGTGAGTCCACTCCATGCATGGAAATAGGAGTAGAGGTGCAGCTCACATAAGAGAGAAAATTAGCTCGGTCTGAAGTCACTGGAGAGCCTCACACTATGGCCTTCTTGTGGTCGTGGCCCTCACTAGTACTATTGGATCCATAAAGGAAGTGCCAGCCATGACCTCTGCAGAGATGAGAATCTGTGTAGCCATGGGAACTTAAAGATTCACAGGAGAAGAAGGGCAACAGGATTATCCCCAGTGGTAGATTCCAGAACTATAAAGGTGTCAGTTAACGGGTAAAATTTTTCCCACTCCAGGAAGGACCTGATTAAAATAATGGCAAATAAAATATTTCTTTTCCTTGTTTCTGAGGCTTAAGCAACAGTGGGTGACACTAGTAGGGCCTCATTTGGGGGTACCCAAAAATATCAGGAGGTAAAGTTTCCATCTTGTCTTGATTATCTCAAATTGACTTTGTCTTTGCAAGTGCCCTTTGTCACTTAACAAGCTGGTTATGAACCTTGAAGTTCTTTGATGCTTACTTTGGGCTGTATGGAAGCACATACATTTTTCCTCTGTTGCTTTCCATTGTCCAGTTTCTCCTGGACAATGTTGGGGCAAAACTCCTAACATGCCTGGGTCTGCCTCCTACTATGGGGTGTGCCCTGGGAAAAATGAACTAAAAGGGATGCTGGTTTCCTTCTTGATGGCAAGTGAATTCTAATCTCTACTTATCATTTTTCCTGTGTAACTAAGTGGAATCCACCATAGCAGTGTCTAGTTAGTGTCCTGCTCATCTGGTTTTGGGATTCCTCCTGGGGTCACTTACATGCTGCCTTTGTTTTGAGCCTACAGCCAATGCCAGTGTTCCTGTGGCAGTGACCCCACTCACTGCTGGTGCCAACAGTACTTCCCAGGACCTGCCAAGTGTGCCCTCTGGCTTGGCTGCTCACCAAGGCGTACTTCTGCCAGCCACTGTTATCCCCACTGCCTGGAAAGTGCCTTCCCCCAGGCGCACAAAGACTCTCATTGAGAGCCCTTACAGCACTTCATTCATCACTGAAGTTCTAGCTCTGTGTCAAAGCGCCAGACCTTGAGGATGGTGCTTCTGGTAGGGAATCTGGAAAGCCCTCCAAAGGGTGACGGGTGGGAAGAGGCCCTGATACGGATGTGCTGTACCTTTCTGTGTGGTTTCATCCAGTTTATACTGCTATAACAGAATACCAAAGACAGAGTCATTTATAAAGAAAAGACATTTGTTTCTTACAGTTCTGGAGCCTGGGTAGTCCAGAATGGGAGGAGGTGGGGCTCACAACTGGCAAGGGACTTCTTATTGCTTCATTCCCTTGCAGGCAGAGGGCAGGAGAGCACAGGTGCATGTGCCCTGGACAGTGGAACAAGGAGGAGAAGATGATGAGGGAGGAGGAGGGCTCATGCCCCTCCCTTTATCCGGAACCCACTCCCATGATAATGACATAATCCACTCACCTCGCAGAGGTCCCACTGCTCACCGTGGTTGCACTGGGGATTAAGTTTCCAACACATGAGCTTTGGAGGGCACAATCCAACTGTAATACTAAGTAAAGCCTGCAAATCTCTCAGCTAGGCACTTTCTCACCTCAAAAACTGAGCACAAGCGCATCAGGATGTCTCTTCTTCCCCAGAAGGCAGAATCCAAACCTTTTTTGCCAGAGTTAGTTGGAAGGCCTGCGTAGGCTTTGGGCATTTTTTTTGAATCTAGTTTTATTGGGTCTAAAACTGTTATGGGGTAAAAGCGGAGAGCTGAAGGGCCTCTAAGCTGAGCTCATAAACACTTGGGCCTTAGACCTTTTCCTTAGTGACACATCATTTGCTCTTCCAGCCCTGCCTTCTGTATTGGGTCAGGGTAATGCTAGGTGGTACTGTGTTCAGTAGCTTTGCACAGTGGAGGATTGTTTGTCACACACAGAGTCTTCTGTGAGTTGTACATTGTTTTCCATCTTGTGGCTATCACATAGGAAACACATACCTTCTTTGTTAGTTTCCTACGGCCCAAACAAAATTCCACAAACTAGATGGTTTAAAAACAATATAGATTTATTTCTCTTGTGGTTCTGGAAGCTAGAAGTCTGAAATCAAGTGTTGATAGGGCTATTTTTTTTTTCTCTGAAGTCACTTGGGAAGAGTCCTTTCTTGCCCCTTTCTAGTTTCAGATGGTTGCCAGCAATCCTTGGCATTTCTTGCATGCATGTACATTGCTCCACTTTCCATGGCTCTCTTCTCTATGTCTTTCTGCCTGCATTTCCCTCTTCTAATACGGGACTGGGGCTAGGGTTTAGCTCGGTTGGTAGGGTGCTGCTCCACACACTCTGAGGACCTGGGTTCTATCTCCAGCATCGGATTCAGAACACGAGGAGGACATGGCAATCCACTCCTGAAGCAATGCTGAAACAGTCAGCTATTGAAAACCCTTTGAGGGTCTCTATGAGTTGGATCCAACTGAACAGCACCTAACAACAACAATAATAAAGCACCAGTCATTGGGTTAGAGCTTACTCTTGACCAGTCTGGCTGCCTCTTACCTTGATTACCTCTACAGAGACTCCATTTGCAAATAAAGCCACATGCATAGGTACTGAGTTCCAGGACTTAAGCATATCTTTTGAGGGACATAATTCAACTCATAACACCCCTCAAAGCTGTGGCTGAGAAGGACACCACTTGGCTCTGAGCAGCCTCACCTGAGAAGTAACAAGTTAGGTTTTTTTTCACAGTCCTCTGGCCAGAACAGAGCCCCAACTTAACTTCCAGGAAGGTTGGTAAATTCAAGGGAGCACACAGGTCTTTGCTTGTCTCTGTCAAATCCTCTTCCAGCTCTTTTCCTCTGGTCTTAGAATGCTCATAGCACACATGAGGCTGGGTGGTTTCTATAATGTGAAGTGTCTATCAGGAAGCGCTACTAGACTTAGAACACTACTCAAAGGAAAGGAATAGTTTATAGAATTTGTAAAATGATGCTACTCTTTTCTTGCTTTATTTTTTTATTTTTATTTTTTGAGACAGGATCTTGCAATGTACCACAGGCTGGGCTCGTACTTGAGATTCTCCTACTTCAGCCTCCCAAACATTAGGATTACAGATATGCACCGCCTTTGGCTTATCTCAACCCAGAAGTTATACAATGGTGGTCAATGCTTTGGATCTATTCCTTAGCTTCTGCGTGTGTGTGTGTGTCCGTCCCACCCAATGTTTGTGATATCTAGCTTCCCTTGTACAACTAGAAGGTCAGGCAACATACAAGCCTACATTTGCACAGAAAACCAATAATAAGGAAAACAGCCAGCTAAAGACTATGTCCTATAGACATTTCCATTTCTGCAGTTTGCCATGATCCCACAATTCCCTATAGCATTACCAATACTGGGGTTGAGTGTCACCTCTCATTTGTGTTCATCATCATGTTCTGATAGTAGGGATTTTTTTCCTTATATTTGGCTTTTTTACTTATATTTTACTCAATTACTTTACCTACCTCATCCCTGCAGGTATTTATGTTTGTAAAAATCTATATTTTTATGGTATTTATCATACCCTTGTGCTTCCAAGCACTCAAACACTACTCATAAGCATTACCTTGAACTCATAGCTCTGAAGTTGATTCCTGCTATAAAGCCATTGGCAATAGTAGTAATTTAATGTGGATAGTTGACAAAGGCCCAGAAATACTATAAATACCTATAATGGTGATAGATGGATAAATATTTGCAATCAAATACTTGCAGTTGGGATAATTGCATAAGATTGAATGTAATTATATTATGCCTTTTGGCTAATTTTCATGTAAACCCTTCTTGATACAACTTTTTGTGCCTTTCTCCCTATGTAGACCATTGGAACGATCCAGTGAAGATGTGGATATAATCTTCACAAGACTGAAAGAAGTTAAAGCCTTTGAGAAATTTCACCCAAACCTCCTTCATCAGATTTGTTTATGTGGTTATTATGAGAACCTGGAAAAAGGAATAACATGTAAGAAATGCAACTCCGGTGGCGTATTTTCATGTGTGCTTTGTGCTCACTTGTGGTTACCCTGTTGGGGTAGATAGCATATGGAATATTTATGTGCCAAATATTTGAACTTCAATCAAAGGAAATTGGATGTTTCCCTCTCTTTATTCATTTCCATGAAAACATTTCCTTCACTCTTTTGTTCATAGCACAGACATGGCTTTTCCAGGGAAACCCACTTTCCACATGGAGCATGAAGGACATACTGAGTCATTCATTCAGTTGTATCCTTAGAAAATCAAATAGTTACCTTCTTTAGTCCAAGAAATATGTGACCAACAGGATATTAAATACAAATGAAAGGTTTTTTTAAAAAATTAATTTATTTTTTTTGGTGGTACTTGGGTGTTGAACCCAGAGCATTGCCCATACTTTGCAAGTCCTGTACTGTTGGGCTGCATTCCTATCCCATTTAAAAATTTTTTTATTTTTTGAATCATGGTTTCACTAAGTTACATAGACTGCTTCTGGCCTCCAACATGCTATGCTTCTGCCTCAACCTCCCAAGTCACTGGGATTACAGGCATAAGCCCTTCATCCAGCTAAAAATTTTCTTAACTAATGTTAGCAGTAATGTTTTGAATCAACTTCAGTGATATATCCATTCCAAGTATGAATAAGAGGCAGAGACTATATTATTCCACAAAGTATTGTTTTTATTAGAAATTTTTAATGTACATCTTAATCCACAAAGTATTTTTAATTAAACAAGTAATTCCTCTCCATCTGTTGGAATGCTTTATGTTACAGTAACAGAAAAGTCTAATCTAGGTGTCTTGAATATTCAATTATTCATACAGGAAGGAAAAAAATCAATTACTCATATATAAAAAGTCCTGAAGGAAGATGATTCAGGGTTGGTTAGTGACGTGGCTCAAGGTCCCAGGTCTTACCCGCCTTCATTTTGTACGCATGCTCAGATGTTGGCTTTCATCATCAGGCTTGGTCACAAGAGATATCAGATGGCTACAGCAGTTGGAGCCATTTCCTGCTGATACAAAATGCCCTGTGGAGAATTATGTTTTCTTGTCTCTTTTTCAGAAATCCCCAGCAGACGTCCTGTATTGTCTCATTGTCAAAATTGTATCATATGCCCCAGTCTAAGCCAATCACTGGCAAAGATAATAAGATGACCCAGATTGTTCTAGAACAATCATTATTACCCCATTGGACCCCAGGGGAGGAACTCACATGCTCTGAGCACCTGAGCTGTGGGTGAGGGTGGAAACTTATATAAAATGAGGTTGAGTTAGATGAGAAGGCATGGATGACTGTAGGTGGGAAAGCAACAGGGACTGTCACAGCCTCATTATAGAAAATTTAGAAAATGAAGTGAAAAATCACCTAGAATCCTCAAACTCAGAGATTAATATTAATATTTTGTATGCATTGCTGAATGTATTTTCCCAGGTGTATACACACATAATCATAGTTATATTTTTAAACAATCATCCATACATACAATTTTTAAACCAGTACTTTTTTGTTACTGCTGTCAGAAACTTCATTCTTCTGGAGATGAGACTATTCTCTATTTCATAAAGCCATTTTCAGAATGAATCTTCTATGATATATAATGTGAATTTGGTAAATGATAAGTCTTTGGGGGCCATGAAGTTCATGAAAGGCAAAGCCCTAATTCCAAAGTGAGTCATTTACAAAGGCTTGGGGCAACTGATCTTGGTGCCACATACCTTTAATTCCAGTACTTGGGAGGCTGAGATAGGAGGGCTGGCCTACATTGCAAGGTCCTGTCTCAAAAACAAACAAACAACCTCCCCCAAGACAAACAAAAAACAAACCAACCGGAAAACCCAAAGGCTTAGAGCAGCAGTTACTGGAGAGGCTGGCCGCAAGCTCAGCCCTCATCTTATGCTCATCAGTGCTTTTGTAGAATGCCATTGTTGTTTGTTGCTTTTCCATAGCATGGCCTACTCAGAGAGTTCAGAGAAGCTGCTGCTTGTTGTAAGGTGCCACTGAGTCGTGTCCAACTCATAGCCACTCTCATAGGGTTTTCAATGGCTGATTGTTTCGGGACTGCCTTGTGAGTGGATTGCCACGTTCTTCTCCTATTTTTGTAGTGCTAGGAGTTGAACCTGGGAGCTTAGAGACTGCAGAGCAGCACTCTACCAACTGAGCTAAATCCCAACTCAGAGCAGCTAGTTATCATTAATTGTGACTCCCAGAAGGTTGCTCTTATGCACTGAGCATAAGTCCTGCCAGGACCCAGCTGGCATGTGAGTTTTCCTTGAGCCACTTGACCTCTGACTCTAACTGTGAAAATAATTTTTAAAATATCAGAACATTCTGTCTGATCCTTTGGTTAGAATACTTTAGGGGGCAGTTGGTTTGTGTGAGATTTTTTTGAGCTAGTGTTTCAGAATTATTTTCCAAAGTCTAGTCTTCACATGATAGGGGAACTAATGTTTGACCTAAGTATCTATGTGATTTTTTCTCTGAGATTACAAATTTAGAGCAAAATTGGATTCAGAAATTTCTGATGAGAATCATTTCCAAATGCCTAATAATAGTGGTTTTATAAAATGAACAAGAAAATGGACAACAAGAATACAGTTTTTAAAATTTTTAAACAAAACATTTTTAAAAAGCTTTCATTGATCAGCTTAAAAGGAGATATGTTACTCTAGAAAACATAGATGTAGGGAATATAGATTTGTGAAGTTGAGGTGACATAGTCTGTTGAGTCAAATAACCTTGTTACTATTGTACCCTATTTAGAGTCATAAGAATCACAATGCAGTTAAGTGTATTTAAGATAAATTATGCAGAAAATTGGGGGAAGGACCCTGCAACCCGCTCCCAAAAATCAATCTGTCATCGAAAACCCTATGAATAGCAGAGAAGCATTGACAGTGTTTCACCTGTTGTACATAGGGTTGCTATGAGTCGGATACCTACTGGATGACACCAAACAACAACAACAGCAACAATGCAGAAAATTAAGTCCATTCTTAAATTCAAAGGATCTTGTAGCATTTAGTGTTACCTTGCTTACTAAAGCTCTAATAAATACGGAAAAGTTCTGTTTAATAGAGTTCTACTTCATAGAATGTTGAGTAAATAGGATATAGCTTTGCTGATGGATAAGACAGAGCAAAACATGTCATATTCTTGTGGGAACAGAGGAAGGGTGGGAAACTCAGTTAGATCAGTGCCATGCTTATAATAACCAACAAAAAGCTATCAGGTTATACAGTAAACCAGCTTGTACTTGGTATGTTTACCTCACTGTTTCTTTTCCAGTATTTCGCCAGGGTGATATTGGAACAAACTGGTATGCTGTCCTGGCCGGGTCTTTGGATGTTAAAGTATCTGAGACCAGCAGCCACCAGGTAATTTACCCTATTATTTTATTTTAAGCAGGACTTATGATTATTTTTATAGGCACATTGTTCCCATATCTTTCCTGCCATTAAAGTTACATTTTCAAATCCACTCCCTCTTTCCTATAGGAAGGGGTTCAACAACGTTTGTTGAATTACTTCATTAAGTTACTCAATGCACATATATTGAATGTCTTACATGATGTGAACATGGTAGCAGAGGTTGGAACACACAGTGCACAAATACATTGCCTGCTCCCTCAGGAAGTGCAAATAATTCCGTTGCAATGTGATAAACAATTCCATTGCTGTTGGCACGATGCGAAGTGTGAGCGCAGAGGAAGGAGAAGCCAGTCTTCCTACTTTCCTCCTGATCCTACCTCCATCTTGTATCCTGACTCCTCTTCTAGAAGTAGTGCCCTCATCAGCCTTCTAGGGGCTCCAGGGATGCAGGGGAAATGTGGCTGATGCAGTTCTCCTAAGATCTCTGTTTCTTTCCTTCATCTTTCAAATACAGCAGGGCCAATATTATTATTTTTCTTCTATAGTGCAACTCTGGCTGCCTTTATCTTCATTAGTCATCTCTGAGGAGCTTGGCTCCCTACTGAATAGAACCCATGTTCTTTTTTCTTTTCAAAATATTTCTGAACATTTGAAATTGGACCTAAAGTCTCTTTTCACATCGGTGATGACTCTTGTTCCATCCTTATGCCACGTGGCCTAGAAGGGCACAACCTTCCTGTTTAGAGACAAGAACCTGGAAATTTGAAAAGTATGACCCATATGGGGTCACCTTCAGGTGTCTATATGAAAATGTTCCGTGTCTTGTATCCATGTATGGAGAATTCAGAAAAAAGCTGAAGGAAAAGAATTTCAATTTAAGGGACAAATAACTTACAGCCAGTTACCTTGTTAAGACAGTGCTTCTGAACCTTTTTCTTTGGTGGCACACTTCAAAGGGAACAACATTTACAACACTAAATTTGAGATTTAGGTTTTGCGGGGACTTAGGTGCATATTGGAGTGGTGGGCAGTCCCCATGTTAAAAATGGAGTGGTATCTCAAAGAATTGTTGGTAAGGTGGGCATTTGGAATTTGGAATGTAATTTCCTGTGTTAGCTCCGTTGTTGTGAGTGGTTGAAGTCTCAGGCCAGTGCCCCAATTTTACCTAACCTATAGTATGTGCTTCCTGTGCAGCAGTGCATGGAAAGTTCCATGAGACCCTGCCTGGATCCTGTGCTTCCCAACTATGATGGTTTATCCCTGCTTCCTCTCCCAAGTTCATTTTTCTCTTGGATTTCAGAAAGGGTCAAGGTCAGGTCTGATTTTTTTTTTTGTGGTACTAGGGGTTGAACCCAGGGCCTTGTGTTTGCATGCTTTGCAAGTGTTGCACCACTAAGCTGCACCCTCAACCCATTTTTTTACTTTTTTGAGACAGGGTCTCGCTAAGTTTCGTAGATTACCTCTGATCTTGAACTTGCGCTCCTCCTGCTTCTGCCTCCCGAGTTGCTGGGGGGAGGTTTGATTCTTATAAGCTGCCTCAGTTTTCCAGTAGGACTGAGAACAGCTAGTATTTCTTGGATAGTTGCCACATGCCACTTAATGGGCCTTTATTCCTTTAATTTCCTGCAGCCTTACCACTGTGGCATCCAGTCCTGTTAGATCTCAGAAGCTAGGCAGGGTTGGACATAGTCCTTGGTTTAGCAAATAGCAGAGAAGCACTGACAATAGTGTCAGGCTTGGCAAGTGTCAGTAGTGTTTCATAGCTATGAATCGGACCTGACTTGACAGCACTTAATCATAACACTCAGTTAGTGGAGCACTATTCTATACATTCTGAGGATCTGGTTTGATTCCTAGCACCAAAAAAAAAAATTGGAGAAGGGTGTGGCAGTCTACTCCTAAAACAATTCCAAAACAGTCAGCCATTGAAAACCCTATGAGGGTTGCTATGAGTCGGACTGCACCTAACAACAATTTCTTTAATCCTCACACAACCCTATGAGGTAGGTCATATTACTTTTCTCATTTTACAGATGAGGAAACTAAGTCCCCAAGAGGTTAAATAACGTGCTCCACGTAACGTATCTAGAAATTAGGGGAGCCAGGATTAAAATGGAGCAGTCTGGCGCATGACCACGTGCTCTTAAGCACTGCTGTGTGTGGTCTGACTGGATGATGAAACACACAGCTTTCCTCCCTCTCTGTCGCCATCCGGCCACCCAATCCTGAGTCTTTGTCTTGGCATGTCTCCTACCTGTGGTTGTTGTCCTGAAGGCCACCCTCTGGGTCTCCGCTCAGAGCTACTCCTGGTGCTTATCTCCCTGAGGTGCCCCCTGTGCAGATGTGCTAAGGGAACAGGACCTTAAAGAAGAGCATCTCCTTGGTCTCTCCTGCTGGTCTCGAATGAGCCACAATGGAGAAAGGGGAGCAGCTAAACAGAAAAAGATGAGGAAAAAGAGGGACGTGAAGGAAGCTGAGAATTAAGGAGGAGGGAAAAGGGGAAAATTCAGGAGGAAGAAAGAGAAGAGAAGAATTAAGAAAAGGAAGGACAGCTGGGCCGGAAGGAATGATTAGGAACAGCAGCCATGATGTGCTGACACATCAGCTGCTAAAAGCTGGTGTGGGATTCTGATGAGATTAAAATAGCATGTGGCCAGGGACTTTGGGAATATTTCCGTAGACCAATGATCTCTCTGCACGAGATCCTAGCAAGGAACAGCTGAGTAACACTTTGCTATTAGCTGTGGGTTTTTAAAACTTTTTATTTTTATTTTAGATTTTTATTTTTTAGATTTTATTTGTAGTTTTGACCTTCAACTCAAGGTAGCAAACTTCCCCAAGCTAGGTGTTGTCTTTTCCTAGTTGTTAGGACTTACTAGCTTTTCACCAAAGCTAGTTTACTGCCTCCTTTAGGGACTTCATCCCATAGCATTCAACCACTGCAGCCCTCCAGAGTGTAGCCTGAGACAGATAGGGGGCCCAGCCTTCTAGTCAGCTCAAGCCCCATGACAGAAAGAAGCTAAGGAGAATTAGTGAGGTGACTGAACCTCCTCTTATGCCTCACACGAGGTTGCCTGAAAGGGAGAAACAGAAAGGCCATATTTACCCTGCCTCCACTGGCCTTGCAATGAGCTCTGGGTTTCCGCCCAGTAGCAATGTGGGCCAAATGTGGGCAAAGCTAAGCTATCAAGGTGATAGCTTAGCCTCACAGACTTGTGCTCTATATAAATCAGGGTTCTTTGGAGACATAGAAGCAGTCAGTGATGGGAGAGAGGGGTGGGGAAGTCTGAACTCTTTAGGGCCAGTTGTCAGACTAGAGATTCAGGTAAGAGTTGATGTTGCAGTCTTGAGTATGAAGACTGGAATCTCAGGCAGAATTTCTGCATTGTGGTCTCAAAGCAGAATCTCTTCTGTGGAAAACCTCAACCTATTTTCTCTTAAGGCCTTCAACTGATCGAATGAGGCCCATCCACTCTATGGAGTGTAGTCTACTTTATTTAAAGTTTATAATCTATAAATGTTAATCACATCCAGAAAATATCTTTATAGCAACATGTGGACTAGGATTTGTCCAAACAAATAGTCACCAAGTTGACATAAAAATTAACCATCATACACTCCAGTGAGGAGTGAATAGGTTTGAGTGATAGGGAGAGGCAAGGAAAGATCTGGAATTCCTACTCTTGGAGACCACAATGATCACTGATACTTATTTTGTTACACTCTGTGCTAGGGGCTCTGTGTGCAGTGACTGCATTTTTAGATATTCGTGTATTGTGCCACTGGCCTTGAAAACAAGGCTATGTGACAATGGGTGCAACTCCCCCAGAGCCACAAAGATGTATGTAAAACTAAGATTGAAATTGCATGATTTTTTTTGTTGCCTACACGTGAAAAAAGGTAGATCGGAGGTGGGTAATGATAAGAGAGAAAGGCATCATAAGAGACTCCGGGAGAACTGAGGAAAGAGAGATAAGAGCCAACAGCACAGTGTCATCATTAAAAGAGTACAGGGCAGAGTTTCTTGCTAGCCTGTTCCTCCATGTTCTTTGTTCAGGTCCCTCCCTTTGCTGCACGTCTGCTTTCTCACCTAAGTTAGAGGGGATAGAGTGACAAGTTCCTAAGTTTATCTCTGAGTTTCAGCTGCTGAGCTGGTTTTAGATGCTTCCTGAGCAGGAGTGGCTTCTGCTGCTGGAGCGCCTCCTACAGGCAGCTATGTGCTGAGCACTTTATAACTCTCACAGGTGGCTCACCCCAGTGGCACTCCTCCTGGAGAGCTGCCATCAGTCTCATTTCATGGGAGAGATGTTCAGTGACTTGCCCACTGCCACACAGCCATCAGGTGAAACACTCAGTTCCTTGTGATTCTGGGACCCACATCCTTGACTGTGATGGCTGCGCAGGTCCTATCCAGAAGGAAGGAAAGGGGAAGGAATAGAGGTGAGGGCTGAGCCATTTAGAATAACTGGAAGCAGCTTCTCCCATGCCGCTCCCCTAACTACCGTCCTGTGTGTCTGATGCCAGCCCAGAGCCCTGTGTGCCTGCACCTTGACACCCACTGCAAAGGTGTTTGCTCCACCTGCCCCTCCTCCCTCACCTTCAGATGTGGAGATGCACAGTTGTCATTGCATGCGGCTCCCAGGTTAGACAGCAGCGGGGGTCACTAGGGGCATGAGCAGGGACAGGATGGAGGGGTGGTGTTGGTGGGATATATGTGCAGTTTGGAGAAGGTAAGGATCTGACTTATATGAAGAATGGATGGGAATGCTGCTAATGGAACAGAAAACAAGAGGAAGAAAACCCTTCCCAGATCCCGGAACAGTGTTTTTATGCTATACCCTTATTAGATACTGTTGATTTTATGGAAATTTTCTGGGGAAAAAAACACTAATTTTTCATAGTGATGTTGTTGTTATTAGGTGGTGTTATTAGGTGAGTCGGTGTCTGACTCGCAGTAACCTCATGTACAACAGGCAAAACAGTATTGTCATGCTTTTCTGCTATTCATAGGGTTTTCAATGGCTGATTGAATTTTGGGATTGGGTTGCCTGGTCCTTCTCCCAAGCCTACAGCACCTGGTGTTCCCAGGTGGTCTCCAATCCAAGTGCTAACCAGGCCTGACCTTGCTTAGCTTCTGAGATCTGACAGGATCAGACACCACAATGGTACAGCTACAGGCTTATATAGTGATAGGAAATTATAATTCTATATAACCTTCAAGGGGGCTAGGATTTAGCTCAGCTGGTAGAGCGCTGCTCTATAGTCTCTTTGGTCCTGGGATTGATTGCCAGCACCACAAAAATGGGAGAAGGATTTGGCAATCCACTCCTGAGGCAATCCCGAAACAATCAGCTGAAATGATCAGCCACTGAAAACCCTATAAGGGTTGCTATGAGTTGGACACTACTCTACAGCACCTAACAAAAACAACAGTAACCTTCAAGGGTACAAAGAACATAATATATAGGGCATGAGTACTCTCTTTCTTTCTTTATTTCTCTCTCTCTCTCTCTCTCTCTCTCTCACTCTCTCTCTCACTCTCTCTCTCTCTCTCTCTCTTTCTCTCTTTTTTTTAGTTACTGAGGGTTGAACTCAAAGCCTTGTACATATCAGGCAAGTGCTGTACCACTGAACTACAACCTCAGCCCTAAATATTCTCTTTGACTCATAAATTCATATTACCTTCCTGCCCATTCTTTATAATATTGCTTTTTCTTCTTTCCCGTCATTCCATTGTCTTTATGCTCACCAAACTAAAAATACAGCTTCTTCCACTTTATGATAGGTTCAGCTGTTTTTCTTGAATTCTTTGGCTCCTAGGATGAGCGTCAGCCTATTTTTCATTGGTGATACCTTGTGAGCACGTGGTAGGACCTCTCAGCATTTACAAAGCCTCCTCCCATGTACTTTGGTCTGAGTCTACCAAGTAGGTGGACCCTCTGTGCTGTATTGTGCTCTGGCCACAGATAAATGAGTGTCCTATTCAAGATGACACAGTAGTGAGCCACAGAGCTGGCATTTCCCAGGGTTCCTTAGCAGCCCAGGGTTATGCCCCTGCCATCCTGTGCAGCCATGTGGTAGGGCTGCTGGTGAGGGGTCTACCCAGTATCGGGGGGTGAGGGGGGTGCTGTGGATTCATCTTTGCTCACTGGATCACTTGTGCTTGGGATTATAACAAAGCTGTTGATTCCACAGTAGAGAGAAATGTTAAAATCTGAGGACTCCAGTGCATGGCCATGTCAACTTCAGGCCCTTTCCTGGGAAGGGAGGATGGCGGAGGCATGCTTCAGGAAGCGGGGGAGGGCACTTGGCAGTGCTGCAGGAGCTCTGTCCTGCGGGTCATTTTAGAAGCTGAAGTCAGCCAGTGAGGAGTGGGAATGCAGCCCAGTGTCTCACCCAGTGGCCTTCTGGCTCAGGGTGCATTGCTCCTACAGTGGCACCAACTCCTGCTGAGCGCTCCACCTGCGCCTTTGTCTCTCCCCAGCCAGGCCCTTTCCTGCCAGGCCCCAGAGCCACACCCTGCTTCTGCATCTCTACTTGCTGCGGAGTCCCCCCAACCCAAGGCTTCAAGAGTGGCCTGGAGGGGACAGAGAAACCCCCTGGATGGGGAGGGAACATGGCCCTACCCCCTCAGAGACCATTTCTGAGGAGCTGGTTCTATGTTGTTCTCACTTCTGTTGTTACTATCTTGAAACCATGTATGTCCTAAGAATTCTGGGCAATGCATAGACTATTCTGTTCTTATTACACTGAGGGAGGACCTTTTATTGTTGTTGTTGGGTGCTGTCCAGTCAGTGTCGGACTCATAGTGATCCTACGTACAACAGACGAAACAGTATTGTCAGTGCTTCTTTTTATTCATAGGGTTTTCAATGGCAGATTGATTTTTAGGAGTGGGTTGCCAGGTCCTTCTCCCAAGCCTATAGCACCTGGTGTTCCCAGGCAGTCTCCCATCCGAGTATTAACCAGGCCTGACCCTGCTTAGCTTCCGAGATCTGATGGGATTGGATGCCACAGTGGTATGGCTGGAGGCTGAGGACCTTTTACAGACTGGCAAATCCTTGCACATTATCTTTCTATAAATTATATCTAGTCCACTCCTCCATAAAACAAAACCTACTTTAGAGACACTCTTATCCCGATGTGTAATTGCCAGAGGCGCCTCTCCCAGCCTCTCAGACACCCTTCCTGCCTTGGCCCTTCTCTGTGTTACCACAAAACTAGAACACCTAGCCAAGGGACCTGCCTACAGGCCACCTCACTGTCCAGTGGACGTCCAGCCTAGCTCGCGTGTTCACGCAGATCTGTGCTCTACAGCAGAGCTGCCATCTCCACTCCCGGTTTCTTCCCTGGCTCAGGACACACAGGCCTGAAGATCCCACCACTGAACTCTTATGCGGAAGAGCCTCTCCTGACCTGCAGGCCTGTGTAGCCCCAGTGGGCTAAATAGTCCCTCTTGAATGAATAATAGGAGTGTATTTTTCGTATAAATATTTTAATGGTTGGGGGTTCGAAGTGAACATGGAACAAGTTATAAACAATAAGTAATCATCTTAACCTTAAATAAGATTATAAACCTCACTATAGAAGATAACAGCATTGAACTTGGTGTATAAGAGTGTGTGTGTGTGTGTGTGTGTGTGTGTGTGAGAGAGAGAGAGAGAGAGAGAGAGAGGGCGGGAGGAAGGAAGGAAGGAAGGACAGAAGGAAAGAAGGAAGGAAGGTCGGTCCTGCTTTTCTCCCAGATTTTATAAGTGAGGGAACCTTTCTGGCACAATAAATAGCTAAGTCCTAGAAATATGTATTAATCTTTGTACAAAAAAAGTATAAAATTTTTCCTGTCATATGAAAGAATTTCTGAAGGCTGCTGACAGAATTTAATGCTGCAAAATAGAGAATGGTCTGGCTTATTAATCCATTAAAACTTGGACATCTCTGTAATAGATGCTCATTTAAAGTGTTATATTTATCTAGTGCAAAACACAGTGGTTAAATTCAGATTTCTTTGGAGATCTTCTTTGGCTGTGGGTATGCACAGTTAGATTAACTGTAAACTGAGGCAATAGTTCCTACTTTAAATGAGTTAATGTATGTAAAGCGCTTAGTACAAAGCTTTGAATAGAGCAAGGGTTACTGTGCTTTTTTATAAACTGTTTGGAGAAAGAAGTTGGATGCTTACAGTGGAGTGATCACAATGCCTGCAATGCTGCTATTTTGTCACAAGAGGGCAGTGTTAGAATACAAAAAGCAGGAAAGGTACTTAGTAATTGAAAGAAGTTTAACAATATTGTGCAGCCATTTCATGGGATGGACTTGGCCTTGGTCCTCACTTAATTCTATTCCCCTTGTCTGTTACTGTGACATTATCTGGCAAACTTTAGCCCAGTTTTGGAAAAAGATGTCTTACTGTTTCTCTGTGTAAAGTAAAATAATGTACTTTTATCTGCCCCCTCGTCTTTGCCTTTACAACAAAGGTGTTTTTATGCATTGCATTTTTGTTTATAAAATTTGAAAGGCAAGCATGTTTCTCCAGAATGTGGCTGTCTCTCTGTCTATACCTGATTCTTCTATTCACTCATTTTACTTCATTATTTTTAGAGAATATCACCGTTTTTGTGAGACCTTTTTTTGAGTGCATTTCTGAACACATTTATTGAGCCCATCAAACATGAAAGTTGCCAAGCTCGCAGTGATTGTAATCTCTTCCTTCTTGTCTGTGCTCAGGTCATGCTATTTGTTAGGGAGTGATTGAGAGTGTGTTTAGCATCCTGCATAAGGCTTCCTATATTTAGTTTTGTTGCCATGCAATTCTTTGTTTGGGTGGATGCAAAACTGTGCATGGGGCTGGGCTGACCAGCTTTCCACTGTAGTGGGCTCTCCTGATTCAGTTATCCAAATGCCAATGCTGGTCCAGTCTATGCTCGTCAAACCATGCCCAGCCACCGGTCATCAAACCATCCCCAGCCAGCTTGCCTGATCTTCTTCAGCTGCCTCTAAAAGTTGATTACAGGGAAGTGCTCTAAAAGCGATAGACCTTGTCTCTGCTGTTTGTTAGAAAATATATTTGCATTAGAAATATTTTAGCAATAAATCCTTTGGGTAGCATATACAATCTAATGTCTTGGCAAATTCTGAGATTAGGTTCTGTTAAATTTTATTATTTAAAAGGGCTTAGAGGATTCATGAATTCCAATACTAAATTCAAGCTCATGAACTAAATGCAGGTGCCATGAAATTTAATGGCAAATATTGTCTAATATGAAAATTGTAAAAATACTTGCTTTGTAAGAATTTACATGTCTGAGTTTACACATTTAAAGAACTGATCTGTTCCTTAGTGCTAACCTAATGTGTAGCCTAAGTAATAAATTTGCTATGAGACAATGAATTCTTCTTAAATCACTTAATATGGAAGCAAATTAAATGTGAATAATAAAAAGATCTGATAACTCTTGAAATTACAGGGCAATGTTTTTTTTTCCAAAATCTTGACATACTTACCACAATTTTCATGTCTATTTTATTGATTATATATAAATTTCATCAGAATGTCTATAACTTTTGTAAACTGGGTTTTAGCTGATACCAATGAGCATTATTTGCTAGGCACAAATTTCTTAGCTTGGACAACAGTCTTAATAGGCAGTGACAAGTCAGCGAGCTTTCTTAACACCATTCCATTTTCATATTGTAGCTCTGTTTGTAATGAAACAAATAAAATGCCTCATCTGAGAATGCCTGCTTTAAGAAAAGTCAGTATACCATAATTCAGACATACAAAGCAGATAAATTAAGGGGTGATTAGTTGCAGTACAAAAGGATTCTTTGATTTGCAGCAAGATTGTCAGAAGGGTTCCTTTGACTACAAGCTCCCCCAGAGAGCTCAAGTGTTTTGTAGATCATTCAAACCACTTGACATCCAGACTGGGGGACAGAGAAACTTGGAATTTAAGTGTTGAAAGCCATCATTAGGTGAAGATTAATACAACATATGACTATAGAGATTCTCTGCTATTTAAATAATAGCAAAAGTATAATTTGCTTTTTAGAAATGTGGCAAACATATACATGTGTATAAATATGACTGAGTTAGGAATAATAATTTCCATTATTTATAGAGCCCTACTGGGTGCCGGGAACCTTCCAGGACTCTGTCTACATATTACTTATAGTTGTTGTTAGGTCAAGTTGGGTCTGACTCTCATATATACTGACCCTATATACTTACTTATAGGGTTTTCAATGGCTGATTGTTTTGAGATTGCTATATATAACTTAGTTCTATTTAATCCTGCTAATAATCTTATAAAAAAAGATGGTGCGTTTTTCCCAATGAGGATCCTGAGGCTCTGGGGAACATTTTGCTCAAAGCCATGGGCTGGTCATTGGCAGAGATGAGTTTTGAACCCAGGTCCCCCAGGGCCCATGTTTTTTCCCCTAAGAACTGAGGTCTGACTCAGGACACCTCCATGTGGGCCACCGTTGTCTGATGCTCACTGCTGTCTCTCAGCACCGGCTTCTTGGCATCATTGACTTACCCAACAATAGCTTTTATGAACAGAGAGGCAGACCCTGCCTGGCCCTCTGATGACACGTGGAGTGCCAAGATCTCGCTCATGATTTCAGACGGTGCCTTGATGGGTAGAGGAAGTGGGCCTGGAAACAAGGTGGGGAGAATCTGTGGGAGGCAGGAAATGTATCTTGGGTGTTTTCCGTTGGTGCTGGGCTAGAGGTGGGGAGGAAGCAGAAGAGTGGGGAAGACGACTCCCCAGCATGCAGTGAAGGCCCAGGCAGGACTGGCAAGTGGTCTGTACAGGTGGAGGCCTGGTGTGATGATGGGGAGGGACTTGGGAGGCAGGCCCAGTGGCGGAGCTGGGGAGCTCTGCAGGATGCCTAAGAGGTCAGGCCACAGAAGGACTGCCAGAGAGACGCTGGGGCCAGGGAGGCTGTCAGAACTTCCAGGAGAAAAGAATTGGGAAACGAGGCAGGTTATCAAGGCTGAGAGAAAGACAGAAACCAGTGTCTGCAGACAGCTAGGAACACCATTACTCCAACTGGGATACAGGATCAGACTGGGCAAATCAGAAATGTGGATTCCATTCCTAGTTACTGGCTTACGATTGCTTACATTTCTCTGAATGAATAAGAGGATTGGTGCCCCTGCCTGGGATGGTTTTGATCTTCTAGGGAGGGTCAGGTGGATCCAGTACTGTAACTGGAAGATTAGGGGAAAGCTATACCAAACGTTTCATGTTTCCCTAGTGATTTGGGCTTATTAGCTCTTCCATGAACACACAGATTGGTGATTGAAAAAAGCATCTACATGGATTAAATTAATACCTTAACCAATGTTCTTGCTGAGTCTTGGCAAGAGATACTTATACTCTATATGACAATATGAGTACTACATAAACAATAATGAGACTAGTTTCTAGTCTGAGCTTTTCCCATCCCTACCTATGGTCTTGGGCAAGATGCTGAATATCTTTGGGCCTGATTTTGGCTAACCTATAAAATAATAAGCAGTTTAGCTTGGTTGGTAGACTGCTGCTCTGCACGCTCTGAGGACCAAGGTTCAATCCCTAGCACTGCAAAAACAGGAGAAGGATGTAGCAACACACTCCCAAAGCAATCCTGAAACAATCAGACATTTAAAACCCTATAAGGGTCACTATGAGTCAGACCCTACTCAATGGCACTGAACAACAACATAAAATAATACTAATAAGCTGGGCACAGTGGCTCACACTTGTAATCCCAGTGACTCAGGAAGCAGAAGTAGGAGGATTGCAAGTTTCCCCAGAGGCAGTGTGTGGAACTTAGTGAGACCCTGACTCAGGATAAAAAAATAAAAAGTGGACTGGGTGTGCAGCACAGTGACAGAGTACTTACAAAGTATATGTGAAACCCTGGGTTTAATGTTCAAGTACTGCAATAATAGTGATGATAACAATAATAATAATGTTGCAGTATTGTGTTAATACTATGAGTGTCCCTAACCCCCAAATCCAAAATCATAAATGCTCCTAATTCTGAAACTTTTTGAGTGCCAACATGATGCCACAGTGGAACATTCCATGTCTGACATGTGACAGGTCAGAGTCAAAACATGGTTTGAGCCAGGTGTGGTGGCACATGCCTGTAATCCCCACCACCCAGGAGGCTGAGGCAGGGGGATTGTGAATTCAAAGCCAGAGGCAGCCTGTGCAGCTTAGCAAGACCCTGTTTCAAAAATAAGAAATAAAAAAATTTTAAAAAATTAAAAAAGGCTTTGATCATGTAGCTCAGAGGTGAAGCACTTGCCTAGCATGCATGAGGGCCTGAGTTCAACCCCCAGTACTGCCGCAAAGCAAGACAGTAACAACAACAACAAAAATCCAACATGGTTCAGTGTGCACAAGCTTTGTCTCATACACAAAATTATTAAAAATGCTGCATAAAGTTACTTTTAGATGGGGCTCAGAGATGTAGCTTAATGGTAGAGCAATTGCCTAGCATATGCAATGCCCTGGGTTCAACCCCCAGCACCATGAAAAAAAAGTTTACACTTAAAATTAATTTCAGGCTGTGTGTATAAGGTACATATGAAACATAAGTGAATTTTTTGTTTAAACTTGGGCCCCATTCCCCAGATATGTCAGAATGTACATGCAAATGTTATAAAATCTATAAAAATGGGAAATCCGAAATACTTCTGACTCCAAGCATTTCAGATGAAGGCATTCAACCCTTATCTGTATCATCAGTAAGAATACCCACAATTTATTAGGCATTTGTTTTGAGGCACTGTGCAGAGCAGTTTGGATAACATCATGTCGTTTAACAGTTGTGAGGAATCAAGGTAGTCAAACAGCTGGCTGAGTGTGTGGCGCAGCAGTGCACTCCCACACATGCAGGTCCCCCACGTAGTGCTGCTGTGCATGGTGAGGGCCAGTGGGTAATGGAGGAAGGAGGTCTGTGTTGGAGGGAGGAGGAGAGGTGGTCAAGTGGACAGATAATGAAAAGATAGCTGGATCAGATCAATGGAGGAAACCAGATGACAGGTCAGTGACATGTGACAGGTAATTTTTTTTTTGAGAGCCCATCATCTCTTATTATATAGTAGAATCAATGTGTTCCACTAACACCATGAAGTCCTCTCATATGTCATCCAAGAAATACTGTATTTGTGATTTATCTGTTTGCAAGCTGTAGATGATATCCTGGTCTCTGTCTCTGTTACAGAAGTCTCTCTGACAATGCTGGGTTTGTTCTAGTCCTTCCCCTGAGGTTTTAATGCAATTTAGGAGTCAATCCGTCATGGCTAACCAATGCTCTTCATTTGGGTTTCCCCAGAAGCAGAACTGGAGACAAGAATTTGGCCACAAATGGTTTTTTGGAGATGATGTCAGGGATTGTAGCAAGGCACAGGGGAAGTGAGATGAGGAAGGAAAGGCAGCAGGAGTGTGTTGGTAGGAGGGTTTCCTCTCTGGGCTGCTGGGCTCACTTAGGAGGACCTGCAAGAAACTGAGTGGGCAGGGACGCTGGGGATCTACCTCCCTCGTCCTGCCTCTTTGGAGGATGGTGCACCTGGAAGGCATGAACTGCCTTACACTCGTCCCTCAGGAAGAGTGACGTGCAGATGCTCAAGGTGGGACACTGTAGGTGTGTATGGAACTGTCTAGAAAGCTATGGTGAGTTCCAGCGTGGGGTTCCAGCAGCATCTGCTAAAACCACTTTCACATCTTGAAGGCGTTGTTTTTAAATCTTCATTTTGCATTTGGAAAGTGCAAAATAAATTGCCATGTTACACAGAACGAGACGTTCTTTCACTGCTGTTCTGTGCTCCCTGGGCTGGTGCTGACTGCTTTCTTCAGTCTCCATGTCATGGAACACATTTTTTCTCAGTGGGCCTCTTGAAACATTAATCTGCAAATGAGCACAAGATTAGAAAAGTTCTTCTGACTAGTCCTTATTTGATAAGCATTGAGACATGAGCAGACCTCTAAAGTATGTGTAGGCTTAAAGGAAGTTAGTATTGCATCCAGAAACAGACCCTTTCAGCAACAGGCAAAGGCGTGCAGTAAGGGGTGCAGGCTTGGAATTCAGACCTACAGGGATCTGGTTAGATGTTAGCGTGGTTGCAAGAAGCATTCATTCACATATACTCACATTCATCCAGCTCACATTCATCTTGCCTTTCAACTTGCAGACTCAGTAACACATATTAGTTCTGTTAAATGAGAGAACATTTGAATGTGACATTCTTTATTTGATCATTTCTTCCTGAACCCATGCAGGGGTCTGCCTGGGGTTCCAGTGTAAAGAAGGCCAGGCACCCATGGACTATAAAGGTAGTGGTTAGTCTTTAGAAAGTGAAAACGTTTCTTAGTGCTTTCAACTTCCCCTGCTTAATTATCTCAGTGCTCAACCTATACTTCCTAAGTCCATTTCAGTTTCTAAGTAAATTTTTTACAAAAGTACTCTGAATCTGGTGAAAGTAAAGTTTGAATTTGCAAATAATGTGGAGAGGTTTCCTGATCCTGATTTGAAGATTGTATTTTGTATTTGTTTGTGGTGCTGGGGATTGAATTTAGGTCATCATGCAAACACTCTATCACTGAGCTACTCCCTCAGATCTAGATTATATCTTAAAATTTGTGACTCCTTGTCCTTAATTTTGAGTGGACCAAGTGGGAAAGAGGAGCAATAGGAAGCACTGATGCCACACGTAATTCTTATATGGTGTGGCTTCTTGGAAATGAGCTGGGTGCCTGAGCTAATGACCTTGGCTGGGCACCCACTGGCCTGGGCCTCTCCTTACCGAGGAGGTAGGTACATTGTGAAAGACTCAGAGCAGTGCAGTTGCCAATGCTGCCACTACTAAATTAGGTAATAGGATAATGCCTGGGTAAATTGAAATTAGCAAGGAAAACCTTAGAAGAAGTTCCATCTTTTGTCTTTATTACAAGAGCTGTTAACTGGTAAGAAGAAAGCTCACGTGGGTTTCACAGCCTAGTTTTTCTTTGTGTGCTGTTGGTGATAAACTACGTGTGTCAGACAAGAGGGGAGAAAGGAGATGACTGGTTAATCTATAAGCTACAAAGAGCTCATGAATGAGATTTTTGTAGTTCTTTTCCACTATACTTCTCAAAAACCTTGCATTTCTAAGCTACTTGGATCATGGGCGCAGCAAGATAGGTGATACACTCCTCTCTGGTTTTGGAATAGAATTTAACACTGGAAAGAATATAGTAGGCAAAATAATTTTTTCTGAAGGGCTCAGGTGATAGAGAAGGAAATGGCCTAGTGGAAACCTCCAGGGAACCTGCTATCCTGGAGAATTTGTGAAAGCCTGTGATTTGTCTTCATCTAGCATATATTTTTACCAGAATTTGAAAATTATCCACAGGTACCCAAGTCACTGAGTATTGATATTCCAGTTCTGGGTGTGTTGTTCCCAGTGTATTTGCTTGCAGCTGGCTTTCTGGAAAACTTATTAGTGGGCTGTTCTCAAATTTCCCTGCTCTTTTATTCTTTTCTGAACTATTATCGATTTTATTTTCCTGAACACATTTTTATATAGTAATATCTGTGCAGAAGCAATTTGCCATGGTTCAAGGAACTGGATTCTTATGAGCATTCATCTTAGTAATGTGATTACAGAGTCACTAACTTGATCTTAATAACATTTACCTATTATCGTATATTAGATGCATGAAAAGAAAACTGTGCCTCTAACTCAGAGGATTGCCCTTGTGTGTCTCCTTTAGTTTATAATGCCTTGCAGAATTAATGTCCAGATGATTTTGAGTGGCTGTCTGCATTATTTGAAAATAGTTAGGATTAGATCCAAACATTATCACCAGTGTCGCATGTAGAGAAGAAATTACCTTATTAGTACCTTTCAGAAACTTTTAAATCATCAATTCATGGCGTTTTATCAATTAGCCACACTATACTTACTTCATCAGGTGCTGTTTTTCCTCTGTGACGGCTGCAGGAGGCAGCATGATATAAAAAGCACGGAATCTGTGTTCAGACAGACTTGGTTAGAATCTGGCTGCACTGCTTATTTACTGTGTGAAGTGAGGCCCTGTGAATCCACCACTCAAACCCTCAGTGTCCTCATCCTTTTAAGACAGACATAGTAGTAGCCTGATTCTACTTTCTTAAATAATGTATCTGTTTCCTCTCACTAAAAAGACAGAGTTCATCTTCAATAAGCTTTCTCCCTTTTCTTAAAGCAGATAGTAGTTGTATAGAAGATAGTAAGATTGTTGCTAGCAGCTTATTCATAATATTCCCAGACTAGGAACAACCCAAATGTCCCCCAGGAGGAGAATGAATAAGCAAATGGCGGCATGCACACACAGTGGAAAACCAATAAAAAGAAAAACCTGTTCATGCGTGCAAGAACATTAGAGAGTCTTACAGACATTATGTTGAGCAAAAGAAGCCAGACACAGACAAGTGCATATAGTCTTTTTTTTTTTTTAAACATAACAGTTTTAAAACAGGTGACACTCCTTTGCAAGGATGGAAATCAAGAGAGTGGTGTCCTTTGAATGGGGGGAAGTGGGTCTTGCCTGGGTAGGGGATGCAAGAGAACTTTTGAGGGTGAAAGAAAAGCTCTAAGTCTGGATTTGGGTGGTGATTATGCCAGTGTGTATATATCTATTGAGCTATACAATTAAACAGGGTGATTTTATTTTGCAATTCAAAGAAAAGACAACTCACTGATCCACTACATGTTTAATTTTCTAATGACTGTTTTTGGGGACTCTCAGGATGCAGTGACCATCTGTACTCTGGGGATCGGGACAGCCTTTGGAGAGTCCATTCTGGACAACACACCCCGCCATGCGACCATCGTTACCAGGGAGAGCAGCGAACTGCTCCGCATCGAGCAGAAGGACTTCAAGGCACTATGGGAGGTGAGCCCCAAGGCTTCATTGTCAATTAATGTAGTTTCCCATGAGAAAGGGAGCTACCACGTGGATAATGACATTACAGTCAGGCCTTAATGTGTTCTTTTCTGAGCTGGTAGATGGCATTTAATTTTCAAAACTTGTTTTTGAAATGAGTGAAAAAGCCATTTTGACACAAGGCATCTTTATTTATTTATTTTTTTAATTTAGTGCTCGCTCCATTTTCTGTAGTTTGACATACCTTATATTTATGTCTTGAATGGCCATAGAGTGTGTTATGTATTTTCTCCCTCCTGTTCCACAGATGTATTCTTAACCAGGGAACAAAATACTTTGACATTTTCTTTTGCATTTTAAAAATCATTATTGACGTGTTCCCTGAGAAAGTAGAATGAATGGGGTTAACATCTGCTTCATTTAAATGCTTTTAAAAATGATGTCCCCTGTAATAAGGTATGGGAAATGGAGGTACATAAAGACATCTGGTTACTTGCCAACTTCAAAATGCACAGGTGGCACAGCAGACAATGGATGCAACTGGTCCTGGTGGCTTTTGCGTTTTACTGATGCTTACCAGCATCCCTTAGGGTACTGCACTCATTTACAAGAAGTATGAGGAATAAATCATCTTATATGCAGTCATGGCAAGTAGAGCACTTTTATAAAGGGCCAGCTCAGCCTTGCATCTTTGATGCTCATCCCTTTTCAGTTCTTTTAGCTTCTGATTTTAACCTGTGGTTGTTCCTTGTCTTTGTCCTTGGCTCAGTGTGTCCAAAAGTTAACCCATTGAGCTGGCAGGCTTTACCACTAGTCCCAGTGTGGCTAAGATTTTAAACTTGATCTAAAAAGAATTTTGTGTAATCAAATAGTTTCCTCCAGAGCCAAACAAATGACAGATGCGTTAAGGGAGCCAACCTGCAGGTGAATGAGTGGTGCTCTGCCTTAAAAGTCATGCAAAGCCTTGGAAGGCCTTGGTCATGAAACCTGTTACTTTTATTCTTGGCAGTAGTGAATAAATTGCAGGGTTACTTGTTTGAAATGTTTCTCTTAGAAAATATTAAAGAACTCCAGCAGCTCTGTAAAGTTCAGAGACAAAAGCTAGTTTTAGGAAGGAAAGTGAAAGTCGGTTTGCATGAGGTGTGTGGGGACGTTTTTTGTCAATTAAAAGGGACCAGGCTTGAAGCAAATAAGCCTTTTTTTGGATCTTTCATTTTAAAAGGTAAACCGACAAGTCTTTTTCAAAAGGGAATTTGGAAAACTGGTTGAAGAACAAACATGATTCCTCCCTGTGAAGTGTGTCATTATAGCCACTTTTGTCTGAGATGACTTGCATTGCTGATAGAGGGTGGTTTGGGGAAATATCAAAAAATTTATTTTAATTAGGGGCTCTCAGTGCTATGAAGGAAGTTTTTGAGAAGTTGCTGCCCATGAACATTAAAACAAACTGATAAAAAATATTTTCAAACAAAATAAAGCCAAGAGTCCGATGAGCACCTATTGACGCCCACTTAGTTCAGCGATTGTTAACATATAGCCATTTTGGCTTCATCTGTTTTTTTTTTTTTTTTTTTTTTGCTGAACCACTTTAATGTAAATGATACATAACATGACATTCTGTCCCGAGTATTTAGCATGTGTCTGAAAAAAATTAGTGTCCTGCTACATACCCATAATACCATTATCTCATCTATAAAACCGATGATATCTTAATATCATCTACTCCCCAGTCTCTCTCTCACATTTTCCTAGTTGTTCCAAAAATATGTATTAGAAAAGCTGTTTTTTTTTCAAGCCAGGCTCCAGTAAAAAACCATGTATTATAATTGATTGCTTTATCTAAATCCCTGTCTGTGTCTGTCTCTCTTTCCCTCCTCTCTTTTTCTATTCTTTCTTCTTGCTCTTCTTTCCATCTCTTCTTCTCTTCCCCCCCATTCCATTGGCATCGACTTACTTAAAAGGCCTGGTGATTTCCCCCAAATTCAAGATTTGTCTGATTATTTTCACATGATGTTTTCTTTTATGCCTCAACCTCAGGTTTCCTGTAAATAGAACTTAGGGCTAAAAGCTTATTAGATGAAGCCAAACATTTTTTGGCAAGCAAATATCGAGGGGGATATTGAGCACATCAGAAGGCTCATAATGTCTGGTTGTCCAGCTGTGGGTGATGCTGAGTTTGATACCCCAGGTAAGTAGCCTGTGAGAACCTTAGGGCTGATTTCCACAGGCATTTCTCTTAGGCAGAAAATTATTCAATGGGGGCGTTGGTATTGAGGGTTGTCCTTACTATCCAGAACCTTGCCTTGTGTTTTGCAGCACTGTGTGCCCAGCCCCTCATATATAATCTCAGAGCACCTTGAGTGTGGTGGGGACAAGAGTCAGAGAGCCATTTAGAACTGAGAAAGGTGGATGGAGTTTTTAGTCTGACTTTTTTCACAGGTTAGGGACTGGAATCTTATAGTAAGAAATGATAGCCATTTCATTTCATTTGCCTGTTTATGCAACTCAGTACAGTGTGTGAATTCAGTGTTCAATCAACATTTTAACTCCTTGAAGTAAAATTTGATAAGCCTCATTATCTAGCAGTCTATTAATCAGAACTTTATTAGTGGGCATGCTCGTGAAGATAATCATACATGATAATCCCAAGAAATTGTGCAATTCTAAAGTCTCCTCTGAAAAAAGATTGAATGATGTTTATTTTAATGTTCATTTATTCAACAAATGCTGTGTATCTCTGATGTGTCAGGCATCAATGAACAAGATTGGCAGAGCTCTGTTCTCAGGGCAGGGACTTACACTCTATTTGAAGGAGGCAGAACATAAACAAGTCAATAATGTAATTTCATAGTATAATGTATCATTATCATGAAATAAACTTTATTTCTGTTCTTTGAATATTGGTAATCTATTGATGGCATATATAGCACAAAATTAAAATATTTGGTAACCAGAACACCTGTTCCTTGATTATGTCAAATAATTGTTGTTGTTGTTGACAAATGTCAAATAATAGGTTTATAAATTCAGCCATCCATTGTACTGGAAAGTGGCATCTGTTAGCAAAATGAAAGCCCAAGCTTGTATTGTCTGCTGAAACCGAAGTGAGATCTGTCATCCACAAATCAGAAGGGAAGTATTATGCAGGGAAGGATTCTGTAGCTCCTGGATGCAGGTGGAAGCATCATTGAACTGTGAGAGGCAGAGACAAGGCAGCAGTAGTGTGGGTATCATCTCTAGTGTCGGCCAGGTACGGAGCTCAGAGTTAGGGTTACGTCAGACATTCTGAATCATCAAAACAAGAGAACCTGAATCATAGATTCGATTTGCATATTCATCTCATTTGATTTTACTTTGGAAGAATGCCATGGTAGGCCCATTTTATGGCAAGCACCCTTATATTTAGCTTTGTGTCCTTTTGTATATGCTCTTGATATCACTTATAGGGGCTGAACCTTCAAACAATCTCAGAAGTCTGTGTAACTTAGTGAGACCCTGTCTCAAAAAGTAAAGAAAAAAAAGGGCTGGGGGTGCAGCTCAGTGGTCAGCACTTGCATAACATGCAAGCGCAAGGCCCTGGGTTCAACCCCTAGTACTGCTAAAAAAAAAAAAAAAATTCTCCTCAGGACTCTAAGTTACTTCTAACTGAAAATTATTGCTTCTAGCCATTACCAGGTTGTTGTTCGTAGGTGCTGTTGAGTCTGGTCTGACTCATAGTGGCCATACCTACAACAGATGAAACAGTCTGGGACACAACACTGTGCCATGCCCAGCACTATATCAGTGCTTCTCTTCTATTCATAGGATTTTCAATGGCTGATTTTTTGTTGGGAGTGGGCTGCCAGGTCCTTCTTCTAAGCCTACAGCATCTGGTGTTCCAGGTGGTCTCTCATCCAAGTATTAACCAGGTTTGACCCTGCTTAGCTTCTGATATCTGACAGGATCGGATGCCAGGGTGGTATGACTGCAGGCCTTTAGCAGGTAGCATGGTCTAAAAAGACTTTGGTAATTGGTTGAGTGAATGCTCTATTGTATGTCTTATGCTTGGGACTATAATGGCAGCACAGAGTTAGGGAATCCCTGTTCCTTTCCAGGTCAAAGGCAGATTTCCAGGCTTCTGTAGTATGCACTCGGAGAGCCACCTGTGAATTTTTGAAATCCTATTCAGTTCCATCCCAGATACCTCTAGCTTTTACATAGTGTATTATATTATAAGTCAAATAGGTGGTCACAGAGTAATTTTTTTAAAAAAATTATTGTCATAAGGTGACCAGAAGCATTTCTTTAATTACCTCTAAATATAATAAATAAAAGAAACAGTCCCCAATATATAACTGAGGTAAGACCCTGATGCTTGTCTTTATACCTTGCATCTGTCCTAATGAAAACTACTTTCTTCCTCTCTATATTTTAGTTTCCAACTTACGGTCTACCTTAAAGGTACTGAGTCAGTCCATCTGAAAGTCAGGTCATACCTAAGTGAAATTATGCTAAATTTATTTGGAACTGGTCAATGAAGCTCCCACCTTTTATACTTCTTTGATATTACAATTTGTATATATTAACCAGGGTATAAAACGTCTGATTTTTCAGCAATATCTCAGGATGGAGGAAGGGACAGGCAGAGAGGGGAAAGAAGTTGGCATAGTTATGTTTCTGAATTATATCTGGAAAAGAATTAATTTTAAAGTTTTGGAGTGCCATTTTTAGTTCTTGAGACAATTATAATTGATAATTTAAACTCCTTGACACCAGTGGCATTTTCTACCCTCAGTAAGGAAGCTAAATGGCAAAGCAGCTAAGTGTAGACTTGGGAATTTAAGTCAGTTTTAATAGTTGGCCCAAGACCATGGGTATTTATGATGGATGGGGGCTCTCAGAATAAATATAAAACTAATTTCTATCTAATTCTATGACTTTCTTCTTAGCACATATAGAGTAAATGTTTCCAGTGGATTAGAAGAACAGCATTGAGGGCTTTTGTTTTGTTTTGTTTTCCTTCTTACTTGATGTTTAATGCTGCGTGTATATGAGGAAGCTTTCAGGTTTGTGTTATGTTTTGACATCTTTACGTGGAATGTTCTATATACATGAAGTGGAATGAAGTGATGAGTCCAGTGTGTTCAGGGAAGGGGATGAGAGAGTCTCAGTTGAATTCAGAAAATTCAGAAAAGCTGTCACTAAGAAGGAAGAATTAGTGGTCTACCATTCATTTACCTGTGTTTCAATTGTATGACCATCATTCTGATGAAAATTTTTCCTTACTGTGAGTCATGTTTGAGCATGTTCAAAATCATAATACATACTTATGAATAAATTTTCTGAAAATTTACAGGCCATAATAAATTGATAAAGCCTTTAAAAATAAAAGCAATATTTTAAGTTTGTAATCTGAGCCATGTCAATAAACGTGGTTTCTTAGCTGTAATTGTTATCCACACAATTGTTGGCACACCATTATGATTTTATTCCAGCCACGACAAAGCATGTCACAAGAGAACCATTGCTTGGAGGCAGAGATTGGCAGAAGAGAGTTTATTCCCCAAATGTGCTTGGGGCCTCAGTGAATGTTTTCACTAACTGAAAATCTATTTCCTGCTTTATGAGATAAAAAACTGAGTGGTAAAAATAATAAAGAAGTATGTGTTTCTGTCTCAGGAAAAGAAAGCAATTAGTAAATAGGGAGATTTCTAAGAGTAATGAAGGCTGTCGAAGACATATGTTTATGTCTCTCTCTCTTCCTGAATTTTCAGAGTAGTGATTTTTTTTTCCTAGAAGACTTTTACCAGATATGTTGGCAGTTCTGAAAGCTTTTTAGTTATTTCTGTTTACTGCCTCTCTTAGTATACGTAAGGGAAAAAGCCCTTTTCCATTAATAATCTTTCAAGCCACTGTGAGAATAAGAATTGTTGAAATGACAGCAACTTAGTCTTTGCTGATGTGCTTTAAAAACCGTATTGCAATACCTTCCTGAGGCATCTGCTCCTGCCTGAATAGGCTTGATGTTCCTATCTGTCTGTGGCTGTCAGAAAAACGAAAGCCAGATACCTAAAACATAATATCTCAGAACATAAGTATCTCAGGAGTCCTTTGGGTAGTTTCCTGGCTTTATTTAGCAGGCTCACAATTGCAAGTTGCTTTGCTTTTGCGGTAGCGGTAGGCTTGCCAAGTGGACCAACATTTCAGATGCATGTTCAGGGCTGGGATATTGAGGCAGGACCACCATCCTGTCTGCTTATGCACTGGGACCACACCCTCATACAAGGAGATCCTCTGAAAGCAGAGGGACCACCTTCTTCCAAGGCGGAAGCCTGCGCTGACTTTTGACAACTTTGGAACTTCTACTGTGGGGTTACTTCCCAGGCCAGAAATTTGCATCAAAGGGCTGAGAAAAATACATCCAAAAATAAACTTGAAAGCCAAGACTTCATGCCAGGAACTCTAGCCACACACATCCTGTTGGCCAGTTCTCTTGTCTTTCTCCTCACAGCTCTGAGTCTTTTAAACCAGGCGGAAGCCTGCTCCGATGACTTGGACCTTATGTCAGCACCAGGCTCTCACTCCTGTGCCCTCAAGCTTTTCCATGGAGTGGCAAAATGATTCAAATCCAGAGAGGAAGGGAGTGGAGTTATTGGGAGTGAACTAAAGTTAAAAAAAAAGAAAAAAAAAAAAAAAAGAAAGTCTTTTCTTACTACCCAAGCTTTCCTGGAGAGCAATCAGTGCAGATTCCTCCCCATAGACGGAGAGGAGCTCAGTAAGGTATGAGCAGGGGATTATCGGCAATGAAGGTACATTTTGCTGTCCAGATAGAGGACAGCTATTCACCGGATGTCTGAGAACTTCAAGTGACAGAAAAAGGCGGACGTATGCTCTACAAGGTCAGAAAGGGTCTTTGTGTTCTCTAGTGAAGGATGGGAGATTGGGGAAATATTACATGTCATAGTTTGCGTTTGTTTTGTGGAATTATGCTCAAGAACATCTCTGGCTTTTCTAATTATGTTGCACCAGACGTAAATATGTACCATGGCACTGCCCATAATTTGATTTCATCTTTGTGGTGTCTGTGTTGGGGTGGGGGAGATGAGTCGTGGCTCATCATTTTTCTGATAGTAAAGGACGTTTATTTAGCCACATGATCATCAGTATGTTTCTAGAAGATAAATAAGGATAGTTGTTCACAACTAAGCAGAATTATATTTATCACATCCATATTAAACATATGTATTTCTCTAGAATATTTGAATGGAATATATTAAAAACAAATTTTGGGCAAGGAAACAGATTGAGAGTGATGGTATTTCACCCTCTGAACATCTGGTAGTTTATCTTGCCTGTAGTTCTCAGACTACGTGAAGTCTTTAGTGTTCATGGAATTCTGTTACATTATTGATAAATTGAAGTCCTACCAGCTCCCCAAGCTGTGATCTTACTATTTCTCAGAAGATGATCAGGGGGTCTGAACAGATCAAGGCTTGGCTGGCAGGTGCCAGGGATGCCCAGATGCTGCCCAGCAGGTCTTTGGCAGGGGGCATAACCAGTAGTCCAGCCAAGGCTCCTGTGGGCATTCGTTTTGGGAATGTGCAGTGGGTGGATACCTGGGTATTTTATGAGCTGAGGTAATAGAGGCTCAGAAATGCCTCCTTGGCAGTGCATCTGTCCCCATGCTGTTGGCACCCCCTTGCAGCCTGTCCCCTGCCCTCTTACCTCACAGTGGCCCTCTCCACTCACTTAGTTAAACCCCCTGGGCAGTGTGTCCTTCTAAATGGCTGCTCAACTCACTTCTAAGAAGTTTTTGTTACACTCAACAAACAAGCTTGGTTCCTACCAGGTGGAGGTACAAAATCCACCGTTTTGTGGTTTACGACATAGTGGAGAAGACAGATGTGTGTGAATACAAATGTAAGATAAACCAGATGTGAGACAAACGGAGAAATACTCTGAGAAAGATAATGTGGTGAAGGTCGGGGAAAGAGGGCAGGGGGAGATTTATTTCCAACCAGGGTCTCATTTCATCCAAAGACAAAGAGCTCTGGTTTGGAATTCTTGTGTGGCTAACAAGGCTGTTTCTCAGCATCCCTAAAAGATTGGGGCCAGTTAGCCAAATGATAGAGCTGGAGGCAGCCTGTCCCGAGGGAAGGGGCAGGGCTCCTCCGTGGTTGTGTGTCTCTGGGCTCTGCTTCTCCCTTTGCTCTCCGAGGGCGGGCTTGGAACACTCAGCCTGTCTATGGAGGTGTCATGTGCTGTATTTCCAAATGTCTGGTTTTGTTTTCTGTTTGTTTTCAGTGATCATCTGGAAAAACCCACTCCAAGGTTTAAGGGTCCCCCAGGCAAAAGCAGTTCTAGTTGGGAAAAATGTTAAGAATTTGAGACTTCCTGAAAGAACATGTGATGTGGACTGGCGGATAGTGTTAAGCTCTTTATGTCTAGAAAGCCCTCGATCATGGGACATTCTTGCTCCCTTGGGTCCAAATTCCCGCCGTGTGTCATCTTTAGGTTGCTGTGCAAGATTAGTACACTGGGGCAGAGTGTCTGACACCAAGGAAGAAGCAGCAGGAAATCTGCTCTCAGTGCTGGCCTCTGAGTGCCTGCAATCTTGCCTTGGTTAATCTTCTTGGTCTCAGTGTTTTGAGCTGTCTAACCCAAACCAAAGTGCAAAGTAGACCTTCCAAGGCCATTCATGTGGTCCAGTGGGCTGGCTTGCAATGCTGATCTAGTCCTCGTTTAACACAACATTGCTGGATGACTTTCTGCAGAGCTCTCCAGCTTCCTGGGCCACCTCATTGTAAAAGAGAGAGATGTTAAATTCTGCCGTGCTGACTGGAGGGGTCAAGGTTAATGCCTATCCATTACTTATATCCCTTACATGTTGAAAAATTTAATGTCTGCCTCCCTGTTTGATTTGCAAATGAAAGAAGGCAGAACCACAAATCATATGAATAGAAAGGCTATAATATAAGGGAATGGTTCATATTGTATCAAAATATTATTTTTAAAGGAAGATCTTTCCCGTATCTTTCATCATTTATGGTTGTACAAGTTGATGAAACTAGTTCCATGTTAGAATTACCTGCAGAGCTTTATTTTTATTTTATTTATGTGTTTGTTTTGCGGTACTCGGAGGTTGAACCCAGGGCTTTGCACATGGTAGGGCAAATACTTTACGCAAGTTCTCTACCACTGAGCCACACCCCTCGGTCTTTTTAAAATTTTTTCTTTTGAGACAGAGTATTACTAAGTTGCACAGGCTGCCTCTGATTTCAAACTCTCAACCCTCCTGCCTCCACCTCCTGCATCATTGGGATTACAGGTGTGTGCCAAGGCACCCAGCTGAGGGTTTTATTTTTAAATTCCCATGCCTGTGCCTGTCCCTAGACCCATGAAATCTGAGTCTCTAAAAGATGGGGCCTGGGCATCTGTGCCTCTTAAAGATCCCCCCAGGGTGTGCTGGGCAGCCAAGGCCCAGAACCTGGCCTTGGAGCAGTGGGCTTTGTTAACCCTGTGCCTCTTTGAGCTTACTTTTTCTGCATAGTCATTTCCTGGCTAGCATCCTTGTCCCAGGCTAAGGCTCCCTGACTGAATAGTCTGCTCTTTAATAGTCTGTGTAATTTTTCCTTCCTTCATACAGACATTCTACTTTCAAATTAGAGTTTATGTCAGATTCAAGTACTAATGCCAATCAGTGCTTGAGAGAGAGAGAATGTGGGGGTTATTCAGGGCATTATGAATTAGACATTGCCTGCATGCTCATGGAAACTGTGAAAATAAGGTTTAAGATCACCCCCAAATTCTACCCTCCCACAAGCACACATTCTCTTGGCTGGCACTGCAGTGGTAGTGTCTCACATCAAGTAGCTTCCACTGTACCCTCATGAGAGAATGTGAGTTAAGAGAGGCAAGCCGTATCTTAGCATTGGTGTGAAAATAGTTTGGACTCATTGATCCTCTGAGAATCTTGGGAGCTCTCAACTCTCCCTAGTCTATACTTTAAGAATTATTTTTTAGGACAAATTTTCAGATAAAGAATGCTAGTTGGATAACAATGAAAACATTTCTGGCTCTTGATAAATATAATTGCTTTTCTTTTCTTTGCTAGACAGGTACTGTATCATTGAGCTATGTACTGACCAGTTCACATATATTTTCAATAGCTTTCGTTCTGCTACCAAGAGTATTTTTCTTTTTCTTTTCTTTTTTGTCTGGTACTGAGGGTTGAACCCAGGGGCTCACACTTGCATGCTCTGTAAGTGCTGGACCACTGAGCTACACCCCTGGCCCATTTTTGTTTTCTTTTTGAGACAGGGTCTCTCTAAATTACACAGACTGCCTCTGGTCTCGAATTTGCGATTCTCCTGCCTCCGCCTCTGCTGGGATTACAGGCGTGCGCCACTGCGCCCAGCTGCTACCAAGAGTATTTGAGCATATCTATTACATCCCACCTTGGCCACTTCCCCCACCCCACAGAGCATTGTTATTGCAGATATGTTTCTGTGGTTACAAAGAGGAGTGGGTTTCCTTATTTATTTCTTTACTGATTATATTTTCTTACTTGGGACATGCTGTTCATGCATACTGTGGCATTTATTTACCAATTTATGTTGTTGTTGTTGTAGTTACGTGCTGTTGAGCCAGGTCCTATTCAGCAACCCTATGTACAACAGATGAAACCATACCTAACACTGTGCCATGCCTGGCACAATTGTCAGTGTTTATCTGCCATTCATAGGGTTTTCAATGGCTGATTGTTTTTTGGGAATGGGCTGCCGGGTCCTTTTCCCAAGCCTACAGCACCCAGTTTTCCCAAGGTGTTCTCCCATCCAAATACTAACAGGGCTTGATCCTGCTTAGCTTCAGAGATCTGATGAGATGGGATACTAGGGGGCTATGGCTGAAGGCATAGCAATTTATATGAATACTTTATTTGATCAGGGTTGGGGTTTAGCTCAGTTGGTAGAGTGCCCCTCTGCCCTGTCTGAGGCCGTGGGTTCAATCCCCAGCACCCCCAAAAAAGAAGAAGGATATGACAGCCAGCTCCTAAAACTATCCCAAAACAATCACCCATTGAAAACCCTGAGGGTTGAGTTGAACATGACTTGATAGCACCTAACAACTTACTTGATTAAGATATTAACTCTTTGTTATAATTCTTGCAAATATTTTACCTGCAAATATGTCTTCATTTTGCATAATATTTAAAGTATATCATTTAAAATCCATTAGAGTCACCATAAATCTGGCTATTTCATGATTTTTTAAAAATTTAAGGTCTTTTTTATAAGGTCTTCCATTCATAGGAAATTTGAAAAAAATGTTAAGTGACAATATGCTTCAGTTGATGGTGTTGGCTACATGAATTGAGCGAGTTTTAAAAATCTTTTATTTCAAAAATCTTTTAATGTTCTTACTTTCAAATGTTACAAGTTTTTAAATTAGATTTTTTTCCAAACATTATTAGTCCACATACTGTCTCCAGTTGTTTCTTTAGTTTCTTTGTATGTGGCCCTGAGGAACAAATCAGGACCTTGCACGTGCTAGGTGCATGCTCTAGCCGAGCCCCACCCCTAGCCTTCCAACTGTTTATTGTAACCTCTCTGTGGATCTTATTTTAGGACCTGTAACAAAATTTTCTTGAGATTTCTTTTCTGGGTGTTTGAGTGATGATCTGTGATCGTTCCCTAAATCCTGTAGCGCTTGGGTTTCTGTAAAATGTCAGAGATGTATGGTGGAAGGCTCTAGGCCTTGGTCCTCACTTGTCCTCATGCTGTGTTGCCCCTCCCAGACATTGCTCTAAGCTTCGGCTCTAAGTGAAACATAGCACCAATTACCATTGTGATCTTTTCTTACATTAGTGGAGTGAGTCCTCTTTTTTTTTTTTTTGTGCCTCCATAATAATTGTTTTTCTTTCTTCTCTCTCCAAAATTGTATCCACCTCTTTATAGCTCTAAAAGCTTTCCCCAGAGATAAGTGTTGATGAAATAAGTGTTAATAAAACTGGCCTTTTATCTTGAGCCCTTTGCTGTTTGTTGTAAATTTTAGTTTATTTTTTGGAGAATATATTTGCTCAAGCTTGTTGTTCTTGTTGTTAGGTGCCGTCGAATTGGTATCCGACTCATAGCGACCCTCATAGGGTTTTCAATGGCTGACTGTTTCGGGATTGCCTTGGGAGTGGATTGCCAGGTCCTTCTTGCTCAAGCTTAGCTCTAATTAAAAGTCATAGAATGGCCTAGTTCAAGTATCACTATTCTGAACCAGGAAAAAAAATCTCTGTTAAACCCTTCATCATAGCTGAGCACCATGGCCCATGTGTGCAACTGGGGAGCTTGAGGCAAGAGAATCACAAGTTCAAGGCCAGAGGCAGCCTGCATAACTTAGTGAGACCCTGTCTCAAAATAAAAAATGAAAAAGGGTCTAGGAGAGTAGGGCGCAGTGGTGCAAGCCTGTATTCCCAGTGGCTTGGGAGGTGGAGGCAGGAGGATCGCAAGTTTGAGACCAGAGGCACTCTTTGTAACTTAGTGAGACCCTGTCTCAAAAAGTACAAAAAATGGGCTGGGGGCGCAGCTCAGTGGTCCAGCACTTGCAAAGCATGCAGGTGCGAGGCCCTGGGTTCAACCCCCAGCACCACAAAAAAAAAAAAAAAAAAAGGTCTATGAGTGTAGCTCAGGGGTAGAATTCTTAGCTACTGTGCATGAGGCCTGAGTTCAACTCCCCAGTACTGCAAAAAAGCAGAACAAAATAAAGCATACTTTCATTGTATCTAATTTCTAATAAAGCATGACAGAACTGAGAAAAGGAAAACATTAGTAAAATGATCATACTACATTTAGTAAGAGATATACTTGCTCAGGAACATATATAACTTCATGAACAACAAGGTATAAGGTATGTAAATTGAAAAAGTTATAAAGTTTCTAAATAGATTTTTTGGTTTTTTGAGACAGGCTTTTGCTATTAGCCCAAGATACCCTGGAACCCACTGTGTTGACCTTGAACGCACATAGATACACCTACCTCAGCCTCTTGAGTGCTGGGATTACAGGTGTGTGCCACCATGCTTGGCTTTCCAAATAGATATTTAAAAATTAATTTAGGTTTGAAAACTGTATTTCTAGTCACCCGTTTCCACTCACACTTTCTCTCCTTCATTGGCAAAAGGTTTTTTATATACATAACAGCATACTTAACAAGGTGATAATTAGTACATGAAAATTACTAAATTAAAATTCCTTGACGAATTCCTGATAATATTAGCTGCACATATGTGCCTAATAGTGTCAACAGTTGACTTCTGGCTCTGTGAATACATTTTTAGACAAGTTTAGAAGAGTTGGGAATTGATCTCCCCAAAATTCACCTTTACTTTCCCAGTTCTTTTCCTTCATTCAAGCTCCTTCTCCAGATTTCACTTAGGCCTGAAATGTCAGATTCATCTTTTCTCCCTCTAGTTTTTTATTCACATTTCAAACATTTGGGTAAACTGAAGAAAAGAGTTCACTATCTCTGTCTCCATTCAGTCAGCCATCTGTATCTTATAGTTCTGCATCTGTGGATTCAACCAACAGCAGATTGAAAGAAAGTATTTGAAAAAAAATGTATCTGAGCATGTACAGATTTTTTTTCTGCCATTCTCCCCTAAATAATAGGGTATAATAACTGTTTTGTATAGCATTTACATTGTATTGTTGTTGTTGTTGTTAGGTGCTGTCGAGTCGGTATCCGACTCATAGCGACCCTCATAGGGTTTTCAATGGCTGACTGTTTCGGGATTGCCTTGGGAGTGGATTGCCAGGTCCTTCTCCCATTTTTGCGGTGCTGGGAATTGAACTCGGGACCTCAGAGACTGCAATGCAGCACTCTACCAACTGAGCTAAATCCCAGCCCCTACGTTGTATTAGTTATCATAAATAATGTGGAGATAATTTATTTAAGGTTTATAAGAGGATATGTGTATGTTTGTCTTAAAAAAATTTTTTTTTGTATGTGACAGGGTCTAAGTTGCATGTGGCATGACACCCAGCTAGGATATGGATGTTACATGCAAATACTACATCATTTTATATAAAGGGCTTGAACCATTGGCAGATTTTAATATCTCAGGGGGCTAGGCACCCTGGTGCATGCCTGTAATCCCAACAAATTGAGAGGCTGAGGCAAAAGGATCACAAATTTGAGACCAGAGGCAGCCTATGCAATTTAGTGAGACCCTGTCTCAAAAAAAAAAAAAAAAAAAATTTGAAATGGCGGTTTAGGGGTGCAGCTTAGCGGCAGAGCACTTGCCTACCATGCACAAAGCCCCAGGTTCAATGCCTCAGTACTTAAAAAAAAAAAGAAAAGAAAAGAAAAGAAAAAAAGCCCTACATTAATATCAGAAGGCAGTCCTACAGTTGATCCCCCATATCTATAGACAGGTACGTGTGTGTGTGTGTGTGTGTGTGTGTGTGTGTACACATGTATGTATTTTGTTGCTCCATTTTGAAAGCATGTTGCAGATAACATGACTCTTTACCCTTCAATATTTCAGGTTGTCTTTTTCCCTCTTTCTCCTTGTCCTAACTAGACTCCCTTTATCAACTGTGTATTTGCATCTTTCTTTGCAGTTCTTCTCCACCATCCACTCTTATCTCCTTTCTCTTGCCTCAAGCCTTCCCAGTGTAAAGGAGGCAACGTAGTCAAGACCATGGACTGGAATTGGCCTGATGACAGTGGCACTCTTGGTCTTCTTGCCAGTTATGTGACCACAGGGGCGTTACATCATCTCTCTGTACTTCTTTCCTCATTTGTAAAACAAGAGTCAAAATAATCCTACCACAACTGGTTGGATTATAGGAGGAAAAATGGATCTAATGCAATCAGTCCCTTAGCCCCACAGAAGCAGCTGTCCCTGGTGTGGTGGTGAGGGGCAGACACTCAGACAGGGCAGGGCTTCCCCCGCCTCCTGAGCCTGCTCAGACTCCAAGTGCTGCTCTCACTGCTGCCCAGGGTGAGGTTCAGAGTACCTACCCCTGACATTCCAAGTGTTCTAAATTTGGTCCTACACTTTAACTGACATATACATTTGTGTCAACCCAACTCCTGTAGCAGGTGTTAATTAAGCATCCAGTAAATGCCAGGAGCTGTGCTGAGCCCTAGGGAAGAAGAAATGAGCAACTTGTGGCCCTCCAGGGGCTCACAGTTAAATAAAGATAAATGTATGAGAATAAATATTAAGGATAGTAAGGTAAGAGCTACAAGAGAGGCACATGCAGGGGCTGGAGGAGGAGGAAGAGCTGGTAATGGCCAGAGAGAGTCAGGTGTGGGCACTGTCATGGCAGGGCTGATGGGAGCGTGACCATCAGCACGGTGGTGCCCGACACAGGCTTCTAGTGGATGTAGCTTCACACATCCCCAAGTTCTTCCTAGAAGGGGGCCCCTCAGAGCCATTCGGACTCTCCTGAGAACAGAACAGGGCTCCGATTTCCTTCTGCCTCCCTCAGCCAGTGCACTCAGACACTGTGCCTGCAGCTTTCTTAGGCCAACCACATAACAAACCCAGAAGTGTTAACTGAGAGAATCAAAGGGCACATTCTCTTTGGAACATCCCCTGAGAACCCTGTCTTTTGGCATCCTGACTACTGTTCCTGCTGGGCCCTCCTGGTCCCTTTGCCTACTGTCACCTCCCTTCTCCAGCCCAGGATTCAGCTCAGATGTGGTGTTTTTCTAACGTCCAGTTTCCTCAGGTCAGGTGAGCAGCATCAGGGAGTAATAGTGGCAGGCTGTTCACACGTGTTGCCTCTCAGAGGTGTATTTTTACAGTCAGACCAGTCTGTGAAGGAAAGGCTGAGAGGAGGCTGAGTTGCTTCCTGAGGAGCTGAGAGCCACAAGATCAAAAAGAAAATGACGCTAAGACGAGTTACTGTGGAACCTGAGATCTGATTGAATGGTAGGGATCAGTAAGGCCAACACTGGCCATGGCAAAGATTCAGGGAAAATGAAGGTCTCTCTAAAGTGGGCGAGAAACCTGGAGGCTGAGGGGTCCTGGGCTGAGAGAGCCTGGTGCAAGAGGCCCAACACGGCTTGGACACTGCCTCAAGGAACTACAGACTTGTATAGACACACTCCCAGGTCCATCTGGTTCTCCCAGATTTGGAGGCCTTTATCAGATATTGCCTCTGGCCACATACAGTGGAGGCTCTGCTGACACCAGTGGGGCAGGACTTTGCCACTGGGCCTGGGTCCTTGGTCGCAGACCATACACTGTAAATGCTCCACGTCACTCTTTTTCATCTTTGTTCTCCTGGGACTTGGAGGAGTCTTCTCTGATCTCACACAGAAGGAAGGTGAGCCCCTGAGAGCATCCCACTGAGGCCCCGTGGTATGATCTGTGTTAGTAAGGACAGATTTGAGTAAAGAACATGGTGGTCATTTGGATTTTACATTTGCATAATGGGTCTCTGTATATGAATAATAAGAAAACTAATGATAGTAGATAGATCTGATTGACTACCAACTGAGTCCTAGAGGCCATTCTTATTTTTTTACATATATTAACTCTTTAATAGCAAGTTGGCTGGGATCTAGCTCTAATGTTAGAGTGCTGCTCTGCACTTTCTGAGGACCTGGGTTTGATCCCAAGCACTACAAAAACAGGAGAAGGATGGGGTAATCCACTCCTGAGGCAATCCCTAAACAATCCCTAAACAATCAGCTATTGAAAACCCGATGAGGGTTGTTATGAGTCGGACGGGACTCAATGGCACCTACCAACTACAACAGCAGTAAGTTATCACCAGCCTAGTCTGAAGAATACGGTTTAAGTATCCAGAATCCAATTATAGAAACTTTGGGTGTGAAAAAATCTTTCAGTTTGTTTAGGCAACATTTAGGATTAGATTTATATGTTAGCTTTTTGCCTTTTAGAAATACGGTAACTCATTTTATCCATCGACAGACAGGTTTCTGTGTGGAGTGTCAGGGAAGAGGACCGATATACAAGAGAAACTTTTAATCTGGGGTTCATGACCCTGGGAAGTTCACGGACTAGCTATTTAACCTTTGACATTTTTTATATGAGTGTACATTTTTCTGAAAAGAGTGTCTGTAGCCATTATCCTAATCTTACACTCCCCCTAAAAAAAAAAAAAGATTAAGAATTTTTTTTCTTTTGGTAGAACCAAAAGGATACAGACCAGACTAGATAGTCTATTCTTTCTTCATCTGGGAGAACATTCTCAGTTTACCACATTCTTATAGTTTGTGATTAGAAAGGAGTAGACATAGAGAAATCATTGTTATTAAGCTTTAAGACTTTGACATTGCTATTTTGAAACTTTTTGTAGAAAAACAATCCATCATTAGGGAAAAAAAGTGCCAGGTGTGGTGGCATACACCTGTAATCCCAGCAACTCTGGAGGCTGAGGCAGGAGGAGCACAAGTTTGAGGCCAGAGGCAGGTTGCACAACTTAGCAAGATCTTGTGTCAAGACAAAAAGGGGGGGGGGTGTTAAAGGGTGCAGCTCAGTAGTAGAGTGTTTGCAAATTATGTTTGAAGCTGTGAGTTCAGCCCCACAGTACTGCAAAAACAAAACAAAAAAAGAACTTCAGGGATCAAAACAAATACTTTGTAGTTTCAAGAGGTTCTACTAATGCCCATATTAAATATTCCTACTTTGTCGATAAAGAATTGATGTTTTTGAATTGTGGTGCTGGAGACGTCTATTGAATATACCATGGACTGCCAAAGAACCAACAAATCTGTCCTAGAAGAAGTACAACCAGAGTGCTCCTTGGAAGCAAGAATGGCCAAACTGCGTCTTACATATTTCGGACATGTAGTCAGGAGAGAACAATCCCTGGAGAAGGACATCATGTTTGGAAGAGTGGCAGGTCAACGCAAAAGAGGAAAACCCTCCACCAGATGGATTGACACAGTGTCTGC
>VMDO01000134.1:225804-271276 GCA_007922755.1 Pedetes capensis | reverse complement strand
ACTATGAGT
This sequence comes from Pedetes capensis, assembly GCA_007922755.1. Taxonomy (NCBI): domain Eukaryota; kingdom Metazoa; phylum Chordata; class Mammalia; order Rodentia; family Pedetidae; genus Pedetes; species Pedetes capensis. The sequence goes on along the minus strand of VMDO01000134.1, from coordinate 271,267 downwards.
TGGACTCGACTCAACGGCACCTAACAACAACAACAACTTTGTCGATCCTTTGCCTTGTTCAATAGCTGAGCTCACCTTGGGTATTTTGTACTCAGTTCCTATATGCCTGTAATGAGAGGTTTCATGTTCATATTGCTGTGCCTTTCCTCTGCCCCCTCTCCCTGTGCCCCCCACAAAGCTGTCCATATTTAATGCCAGTGAAGCTAACCAGACAACTTCAGACAATGGTACTTTGAGAAATTAGCCATGCAGAACAAGAATGCTTTGTTTTTATGTTTAAGAAGTGGTTTAGCTTACTGAGATTAGGCAATACATGCATTTTGTACAAAATTCAAAATGTACAACAGGGTATATACAACAGAAAGCATGGTTTTTAATCCTTTCTTGCCCTAGCCATCTGTTCCCCTTGCTAGAAGCAGCCCACTGTAATTGTCTTCTTCTGTACAACACCTTATGCTGAGTATTCCCTTTGATTGGCTGTTGGCCTAACATTGTATCAACATTATCTGATGTTTTAAATCTGAGAATATCATGGCAAAATGTGACTGTGTTTCAAATAGAAATTTTGAGTAAAGCATGTAAGAATCATTGCAGAATAATTTTAATTTGTAATTTTCAAGAACTAATGGTAAGTCATATTAAAAGAGGTAAATGTAATAATCTTTCCTTAAGTCTTACTACAGATGTTAGTCATTATAGTTATAAGATATCACATTGATACCCTGCTAGTAAATGCAATGTGAGAGCTCCTTTCTGCATTAATTTTCTGAGATGCTATGCTTATAAATAACCTGTACAGATCACCTATATTTATTTCCTTAGTTGATGTATATGTACCAATTAAGGCAGACAGCCCTTTCAGTGTAGATGACCTTGCATCCATGGCCCTTGAAAGAATAAATATTTATGCTGACAGTGTAGTTGTCATGAGTTGAGTTCATAAAATTTGTTTGGGTTTTAAAACCAGGCATATTCTTCTTGCTTAATTTCATTCTGCTGACTATGATTCCAGTGCTATAAATCGGGAGAACAATTGCTCACAAAAGGAAGAGAGGGCAGGGATAATAGTATGAAATATTGCCTTTGTTTTCTAAAAATATTTCTTCCTTTGGGTACCTATCTTCTTTAGGTTGCCAGTTCCTGGCTCTGACTGTTATTATTTTTTTCTTTTTCTTTTTCTCAAACAGATTTAAAACAGATTTCAGTTTACAGGATGATATTAAGTTCATTAAGTAAAAGGGTGAGGAAAAAAATACATCTTTTAATATATAAAAATAGGATATATATGTATATATATTTATGTATTTATGTATAAATATATATGTATATATATTTATACACACATATGTACACACACACAAAATTCAAATAGTACTGAGAAGACCAACTGCATAATTTGTAGGGCCTAGCACAAAATAAATATATTAGAGTCCTTTGTTCTCTCTGGAGTAAAATAATGTTGTTAATGGTACTAAAATATAAAGTTTTTCTTTTTCTCTGTGTTCTCTTTGTAACTTGTCAGTTTATTCTTTATTCACTATTTAATGTTTTTCTAAGTAAAGAAAAAATCAAAAATGTAAATTATTAGCATAAATTTACCATTTATCTTTCCATGGTGCAATGCCAGTTTTAAATGCAAATATAAGAACATTTCACTTGTGTACAGAATCCCTGAAATTACCTATTTATATTTCTTAGTTTATACATGCATATGCATTTTGTTCTTATCAGGACAGTAGAAACTGCATAAAACTGATTCATCTGTATATATTTCACTTCTTGAGGCATGCATATTCTACCAACATTTTATCTAGCTTTCTGAGTAAGGAAGGACTGAAACGAGAAGAACTCTCCTTGCCTATCTTTCCTTTCCCTTTATGTCATTATTTTGAGCCTAAGTGGTTGCCTAATGCACAGAAGTAAATGATAAGAAAGGATATGATAGAGTTCTTTTGCCAATACCATTGTACTCTTTCTGTGTCAAAGCAGGTTGAGATTAGGATAGAAAATGGGGCATCTGGGGCTGGTAACATCTGGGTTTACTCATCAAAAGGGTAACATGCTTACCTTGTGCTTGCTTTGAGTCATGTTTCGTGAGTCCCCTGGTATTCTGGGCTCATGCTAAGTGGCATGGTAAGGAATGATGGAAACACATTTGTGCATATCTTTCCTCCTTGTGTGCATAAGCCACTGAACTATAAGAGTTTGCTTACACAACAGAAGCTTAAAAATAAAATTATGAAGGATTTCAAGATGGTGACCGCAGAGCAGTAATCCAGGTGCTTGGAAGCCCTCCTGCACATGGAGGCCCATGCAGCTGTCAGCCCTGAGTACAGAAATGCATGAAATGAAAAGTTTCCTCTTCCTCCTTCCCCACTCACATTACTACTTCCTCTCCTCAGAGGAAATTATTTTAATAGTTTTTTCAGTAACATTTCAGATATTTAAAGACAGTCACATATGTACCTATGTAGATATATATGAGCACAAATTCTTTGCAGCCTTTCCCATCAGAAGGTACAGTCTGCTTTTTCCCCTCCTGAATCCAGTGAATCCAGACTGGCGGGGGCGGGGGACATCCTTTGGTATAGAATTCTGTGAGGATGACTTTGTTTGACTTCAGGTATGGGTCTACAGGGGCCCTACCACTTTTGCTCTTGACCTCTAGGAGTGCTGTCTCCATTGTGTGTGTCTTTACACCTGAGATGAACCACGTGGTACATACCAGATATTCAGGCCATACCAGTTGAGACACCAGAATCGTAACTAGTGCCCAAGCTTATTGTAGCCTCCCATGCCCAGGGTTACCAACAGAAGAATTTCCCAGGTAGCCCACAGAATTGTGAGTCATAGTAAGTCATTGTTTCAAGCTACTGAATTTTAGGATAATTTGTTATGAGCAATAACTATATTATAGTACATACATTAAAAACACTTGAATCTATACACACTTCATAAATAGGATTACATTATTTGTGTGATCTATGACTTGCTTTTTTTTCATGTAGTGTATGTCAGAGAAAATTCTTTTGTCTAAAGCCATACAGATTAGCCATATTATGCTACAGCATTTTCCACTGAATATATTGGTGTAATTTATTTCACCTATTCCCTATTGATTGACAGTTATATTGGGTTTGGTTCTTATAAACAGTGCTTCAACGGTTATTCTCATACATGTATCTTGATGTACTTTTGTAGAATAAATTCTTATTTGTGAAATTGTATAGGTACTATGTGAAATTTAAAATTAGATAAATAATTTATAATTACATTCTAGAAAATCTGAACCAATTTATACTCTCTCCAACAATGTACTAATAAACTCATTTTGTCAGTTTGTCAACATGGGAAATTTCAGACCTTGAAAAATTTGCCAAGAAAAAAAAGATATCTTATTGTTATTTTGTTTTGTGTTTCCTTAAACTCTAATCTTAATTAATTAATTAATTAAATCCTTTAAAAAATTAAATCCTTAATTAAATTTAATCTCTAGTTAAAGAGGTTAAGCATTAAAAAAATATTTCTCCGTGGTTGTATTTCTTTTCCATGTGAATGGCTAGCTTATATCCTTGGTCTAGTACTCTAATGAGTCATATCCACAGTTTCTAAGATCATGTAAGAGCCTTTTGTAAATTAAAGATGCCCCCTTTTGCCATATGCATTAAAATATCTCCTCCATGTTTTTGTTCACGATACATTGTGTGGCCAGTCATATAAGGATGGAGAACCATTTCTTGGTTTGCTCTTTGTTTTCTTCAAGATATTTATTAATTTTCTCCCTCTGACCTCTTTCCTGTGAACTGTGCCCCAGTTATACCTCCCTAAGGACATACTGGCCTGCAGCCATAGCACTGTTGAATCTGATCCCATCAGATCTCGGAAGCTAAGCAGGGTTGGGCCTGGTTAGTACTTGGATGGGAGATCGCCTGGGAACACCAGATATTGTAGGCTTGGGAGAAGGACCCAGCAACCCACTCCCAAAAAACAATTAGCTATTGAAAACCCTATGAATAGCAGAGAAGCACTGACAGTAGTGCTTGGCCTGTTGTCCATAGGGTCGCTACGAGTTGGACACTGACCGGACAGCACCTAACAACAACAAGGGCATATTGTGACTAAAACCAAATATTTAAAAAGTCATTTTGTTGTTGATAACTTCTCCTGGAAATTCTTTAAGTTTATACACTTAATGTTATTTTTATCCATTTGCTACTGAAGAGATGCTACATTAGGAAGCTGAGCCCAAATTAGTTGGTTGCAGGATCTGTTGGCTGCAAAATGCAGTTCCCAGCAATAATTCATTCTTATCTCTTTGGGGGAAGCTAAAGGGAAGAATGCATTTTTAAATTATATCACATGCTGTTTTTGTTGGCTAGACCAGTGGCTTAGCTGTTCAGTACATGGTCTCATTCTCTTTAAAGATCAGATAGTTGTAGTGAGACAATCTTATAGAGTTGGCATGAAAGAAACTGGGATGTATCAATGAAGTAATTCCACTCTTATGCTTGGATCTGCTCATTCCCAGGTGCTCAAAGCATCACCCTTCAATGATTCTAGAAAATCAGGATAAATCATGTGTGCTACAGCAGAGACAGCCAAAAAAAACTCAGGGGCGATAGACTGACAGGATGATCTAAGATTGAGTGCAAATTATAAAGGTAGAGGAAGAAAAACTGTGTAATGTTGGACCAGAAGTTTGTACCTCAGTTTTCTTACCTGTAAAATGAGAAAACAAAACAGCTTATGTGGAAGGTCTGAGTGTCTAGCACATGGATAGTCAGTGAGTTAAATAATTTCGTTAAAGGATAACAATTTTACATGTATGTAACTTCGTATTTGGGGGCTGAGATTTAGCTCAGTTGGTAGAGCGCTGCGCTGCAGTCTCTGAGGTCCCGAGTTCAATTCCCAGCACCGCAAAAATGGGAGAAGGGCCTGGCAATCCACTCCCAAGGCGATCCTGAAATAGTCAGCCATAAGGGTCGCTATGAGTTGGATACTGACTCGATGGCACCTAACAACAACAACAACAACAACAACTTGGTATTTACTTTAATATGTTCTCTAAATATAACCCATAAGAATTCATTCTCATTATTTGTGATAATAAAATCTCATACCCTTATTGATACATAATAAAATGTACAATCATAAATTGCTAAAATACACACTTTTTAAATAATAAAAATCTTTTTATCATTATCCATTTCCAATTCAGAAGTCAAATTCTCAGTGGCAGTGGAAGACTGAGGTCATGAAAGAACTAATGCTAGCCAGATTTCTAAAGGTACCAAGTCAGAAAGTGGGTCTCAGGCTGAAAAGAGGATGAGATTTAAGTCTCATTCTTCCAAACTCCTCCTAATGTCCTCCCCCTACCCCTTTGAATGACTTTCCACATTTTCTGGAAAGAAGTGGGAGATGAGGTAACTCCTGACTCATTGAAATGCAAATATAACCTCACTCCATAAAAGATGTCACCTCTTGATGTAGATTCAGGCTTATTTTTAAAAATGCAAATTGATAAAATATAGCAGACAATCTTGGCAGCAGGGACCTTCATAGCAGCTTCTTTTTAATGCCAAAAACTTACTGTGTATAGACTTGTATGCCTGCATTCGTATGTGCAAATCCCACCCACAATGCCTACACCCATCATTTCTGAGAGTAATGCCAGAGAGGGGCTTAGGTCTCTGTGCTTATATGTTAAAGGTTTGTGCTTTGAGGCCACCTGGAGTCACCTACATATAGGGTTGGTGGTCGCACATGTGAGATGCTGGTGTAAACTCACAGCCTGGATCTTCCTTTCTGATGATGTGATTCAACTGCTCTGTTTGGGTGTTGCCTGGTAGAGGGGAATAATAATAATAACACTGCTTGGGTAAGAAGGGTATTGTGCTGAGGCGTGGCGTCCTTGTAACTTCCTCCCCTAAATGGAGCACTTCCTGCTTTCCAGCTGAGCAATGAGTCATGTGAAGGTACTTGAGGATGTGACACAAGGGACCAGGCAGGCCATAATTATTTGGATGGCATGGATGATAAATCTGCTTTCGGCACACTTCAATCCAGGTGAAGCCAGGACATGCAGGCAGGGCTGGAAATAGCTCATGGCTAGTATCTTCCACTTGACTGATTTAATGCTTTCAACAAGCCAAAGTGCCATATCAACATAGTCATGTTTACCAGGATTCTCATTGTAAATCTGAACATTCTGTGTATTATTTTTCCCCCCCCCGTGGTACTTTGGTGTTGAACCCAAGGCCTTGTGCATACTTGGCAAGTTCTTTACCACTGGGCTGCACTCCCAGCCCATTTTTTATTTTTTTATTTTGAAACAGAATCTTGCTAGGTTAGGCAGGCTGCCTCTGGCCTTGAACTCGTGATCCTCCTGACTCAGCCTCCCGAATCACTGGGATTAGAGGTGTTGGTCACTGCACCTGGCTCTGGTGATTATTTTTATTTCCTGTGATTTCTGGCAATTGTGAGGTATTTTTAGAGTTTATTCAGAGTGAGAGACTCATAAAGTGTTTAATTTATGCCTGAAAGAGACCTATATGTGTGCTACAATGGACAGCAGTACAGTCATTTAGGAAAACTCCCTAGAGTATGTAAGAAAGATGGCTCATATTGTGTACTAAATAGCATTTTATAGTTTCATGTGTCAAGAACCATGTAGGGGTGTGTGTGTGTGTGTGTACATATAATTTTGCTGAATCCTAACTATGATCTTATGAGGTAATGGTGAACTTAAAAATAACTATATGCCTAATGCTTGCTGTGGGCTTGTCATTATGCTAAGTAGACACCTTATATACATTGTCTCATTTAATCCTCCTAGCAACCCTGGCTAATAGGGGTTAGAATCCCATTTTATAAGTAAGAAAAGACTTAGAAAAATTAAAGATCTTTCCCAAGGCTATATAGCTAGTAAAGTGAATGAGTTAAGATTTAAATTAGCCCTAACTGACTTCAAAACTCATGATTTGTAATATACCTTAGCTCTGTCAGAGAATTAAGCAGTATCAGCAGCAGACCAGCCAACCAACCAGTAAATAAATAAACAAACAAAAGGCTTCAGTTTTAACCTTTCATGGAATATATGTGAGAAAAATACTTAAATTCGCATGGAGAACAGTAGCCCAAATATAGTGTAGTGTTCCATTCTCACCTGCATTTAATGGAATTACACTGAGTTAAATTCAGCAGACATGAAGTGCCTCCTGTGTTGATCATACTTCTTATGAGACCCTGAGGTAAAAAGTCAAGATACTTGAAAAGAACACTCTCTTAACCCAAGAAGGCTGCTGTTCTTATTTTATTTAGTCCCTTGTGCTATCACATGTTATTTCCTGTAAGAAGTGGCCATCAAAGGATCTTCCCTTTGATTTTCTATAAGATGAAACATGTTTATTTCTCTGTACATATCATGGTGTGAAAAACATCCTCCTCAAAACTATCTTCCTCCTTTCACCCTTTGAACACTGCCCATGGGGATGAAAATCCATAATTGGCCATCCCACTAACATGATCAAGCAGTCCAAAGTGTACTGGGAAACCAGGGTGAAATCTACCATTTCTCACTTTGTTTCTACTGCAATTCGTTTTTATTCTAAAGTGAATGAGAAAGTGAAGTAAGGTAGCATTATTTGAACTAACTTTTGGATATTTGATTTATGACCAAAAGGAAAGACGACTCCGGAGGCATCTTTGTCTAAAGAAATCTCAAGCTGGTGTAAAGTTAATATATTAAATAAATTTAAGAGTATTATCATTGCACTCGTAATGAGTCAGATGTTTAACTTTTTTTTATTACCATATATATGGTTTAAAATTATTGTAGTTAGCCAGGTGCAGTGGTGCATTCCTGTAATCCCAGCAGCTGGGTAGGCGGAGGCAGGAGGATCGCAAGTTTGAGACCAGAAGTAGTCTCCATAATTTAGCAAGACCCTGTCTCAAAAATGTAAAAAAAAAAAAAAAAAAAAAAAAAAAAAAAGGCTGGGTGTGCAGCTCAGTCAGTGGTCCAGCACTTGCAAAGCATGCAAGTGGGATCCCATGAGTTCAACCCCCAGTACCGAAAAAAAAATTGTATTATCTCTTGGTCTGGAGATGATTCCATATGGCTTTATATGTACATTTTTTATACAGTTGGAAGATACTGTGTACCCCACTTTCCCTGCCGTAGACATTTAGTTCACATATGTGCAAGTTTATGTAAAGAATCATTGTACATAAGGAATACACCAAACACAGAGTTGTCAGGAAGGGAAGGAGGAAAAACTAAAGAAAACCAATTATATATTCTTTCTTTCTTTCTTTCTTTCTTTCTTTCTAAGAAACACAGATTAATTTAGCCACAGTTTCCAAATGTGGGCAATAAATAGGATTGTCTCCCGATCTCCCCCTAGTCTCCATGCACTGAGCAGAGAACAGCCTCCTCCTGCTATAGAGCTCCATGCTTTCTGCCCAAATGATCGGCAACCTGCTGAGCATCTCCACTAACATTTTTACTTTTAATGAAAGAAGTATATTGTGGATATTGATTATGGCAAATAAAAAAGTGTTTAGCTTTCTTATGAAGCTAGGTGTTAGTTAGCTTTATCAGCATCCTATACTCCAGGGAGAAACTTCCATTTATTCATTCTTAGAATAGTTATTCAATATTCAGTGGAGGCACACCAGTACATAAATGAAATACCATATATATATATATATATATATACACACACACACACATACATACATACATATATATATACACACACACACACAGAGAGAGAGAGAGAGAGAGAGAGAGAGAGAGAGGCGCAGACAGACAGACAGAGGTGCATTGGGCCCAAGGAGATGACTATCTAATTCAAGAGGTAAGTCATATACATGTGGAAGATTGAGTATAAACACAAGAATTAAAAATCCTAGCACTAAAGGGAAAAAAATGTATCAAGAAATGATGAAAAGATAAATGTCTTATTTTCTACCTTCTTAAATGGTGAAAGCCTCTTTTGTCTTTAGTACATTGTCTTATGTTTCATCTCTAATTCAGAGCTTTTATAAAATCTTATTTCTTCCATTGAAACATTGAGTATGAGAAGAGTTATAGTGAGCTCATTCTTGGGCCCAACTTATTCATTATATGGCTTCTCTTCCATTGAGCATCTGTGTTTGCTTGCTTTTTGTTTATGGCTCTCTACTCCTCTAAGAGCTGGTTCCAAGGTTCTGAGCAGTCGTACAACTACTCATTGTTAGGTCCCACTCATAGCGACCCTCAATAGCTGATTGTTTTGGGAGTGGACTGCCACATCCTTCTCCCATTACAACTACTTACCTATCTTTAAAAAAAGATTCCTCCCTGCCCCCAGAAGGACAGCTGTTCTTTTAACTAATCATGCAATTCTGGAAGGCAAAGGAACAACTGGACACCCCCTTAACAGGACAGATCAGCAGAGTCAACCTGGTTACAATAGAGTATTCTTTTTCCACTTGAATTCCTATACAACCCTTGACCTACCCACTTAATGACAAGCCCCTTGTTCTTTGCTCCTCTGTGCCTTTCTCTGAGTTTTTGACACTTTGACCATCTACTTCCTAGAATTATGTTCAGTGTTGGGGGGATCTACTCAGTAAAGGCAAAGTGTTCAGAAGACTGAGTGAAAAGTCCATGACTGATGACTGTCACATGGTAAGAAACTATGAACACTTTGATATAGATTTTAACCAAGATGAATAGTATAGTTGTTTTTGTTGTTTTTGTTGTTATATACCATCAAGCTGGGTCTGACTCGTAGCAACCCTCCTAGGTTTTCAATGGCTGATTGTTTTCAGGATTGCTTCAGAAGTGGCTTGCCATGTCCTCTCATTTTTGGGGTGTGGGGAACGAATCCAGAGCCTCAGAAAGCACAGAGTGGCACTCTTACCAACTGAGTTAAACCCAAGCCCCTAGTTCTTTTATGTTGTTGTTTGGTGCGGTTGAGTCGTGTCTGACTCCTAGTGACCCTCATAGGATTTTCAGTGGCTGATCGTTTTTGGGATTGCCTTGGGAGTGGATTGCCATGTTCTTCTCCCATTTTTGCGGTACTGGGAATTGAACCTGGGACCTCAGAGACTGCAGAGCAGCGCTCTACCAACTAAGCTAAATCCCAGTCCAACCAGTTCTTTTATAGGAAAGAAAAACCACTGGCAAAGCACCAAATAAGGTAGTTCTTCTCTTCCTCTTCAAGTCCTTTTTTAGGGAAACTGTCTTGAGAAATTTTAGTAGCCCTCGGGGTCTTAGAGATCATTCAGTGCATCCCCTTTCTACAATTGGGTATCCAGAAGGAGGACCAGAGAGCTTATGAGGACATCCCCAAGCTCACCATGCTAGACACTGTCAAAGCCAGGACCAGCCTTGGATTCCATATTGCTGGCCCAGAGCTGCCCTAACCTCAGAATATCTGAAGGTGGGATTGAAACAAAAGTGGTAAAGCTGTCAATTAACAGCTTGAGATTCTGATGAAAGTAAAGATCCTCTCCTCGGAAAAATGCACATACACACACAAGAGTGTGGATATTATTTCAGACCTGAATTTCATGCAGCTCATCCAATGACAACCATTTAGGCTTACAGTCCCCATTTTAAAAACATGTCATTTGACAAGAAACAACTCAGCCTACTGCTGAACCTTGCCATGTTCTAATTACACATGAGCGATTACATGATTGTGGAATGGTTACCACCACTTCTCAAAATGCCCATTTAGAATTTAATTATTAATGAGGGAACAGTTCCCAAAGCACACATCCAAATTCTGAATGTGCATGTGAGTATGTGTGCAAACACACACAAACTCCTGAACACAAACTCTAAAAAGCATCTACTTTGTGAGAAATAAAGGCAACTTAAACACTTGAAAAGTTTGAATTTTCTGCAATTACCTGATCCTCCTGGGAGAAGGACCTGGCAGCCCATTCCTGAAACAATTGGCCATCAAAACCTCTATGAATAGCAGAGAAGTGCTGTCAGATGTAGTGCTGTGCATGCACAGTGTTGGGGAGGATTTCATTCTCTTGTACCTAGAGTCGCTGTGTGTCAGACTGACTTGATGGCAACAACAGCAACCTGATCCTCCATTGAAAAATTGTTTTTATCATCCCTCATTCTCCTTTCATACTCTTTCACCTTAAACAGCTGTCATTGTGTGTATCATTTCTTAAGTACCTCCTGTGAACCTATTGCATTGAGCTTTGGAGGCTAGAAAATCAGTTATCCAGTAGGTACATATGGACTGTCTTATGTGGGAGATCTTCTGAGAAATGATGGGAAAGAGTTCCCGAGGAAACACAGGCTTGGGCTTTTTTCTCAAGGAAATTATAGTTCAGTTTGGAGCAATTATAGTCATATGCACTAAATGGTAGGTCTTTTTGGAGTGCTATTCAAGCTGGAGAGAAAGAGGTTGGGGGAGGAAGAGATAATTTTCAGGTGAGCTTTAACTTCGTGAAGGAAGCAAGGTCTGTACTGGGCTTTGAAAAGAGAGTAGAAGAATTTTAGAAGGTCAAAAAGAAAAGGAGGGTCATTTTTGTCTATTTTTCATTATCTGCTGCATAACAAGCCATCCCAAATGTAGTCACTTGAAACAACAGCATGCCTTTATTATGCTCATGATCCTGAAATGTGGATAGGGCTGGGGAATGAGAAAGAGAGCAATTTGTCTTTGTTCTGTTTGCCATCTTTTGGGACAACTCAGAGGAGGATGGAATCAATGGAAGGCCTTGCCTCTGGCATATCTACCAGTTAATACTGACAGTAACTGGAGCTGTTGACCAGAACACCTACATTTGGCCTATCCATGTGATCACTGACTTCCTTCTACTATGGAGGCTGGGTAGCAAGAGCTAGTGTCCCAAGAGAACCAGACAGAAGCTCCTTCAGTTTTGTCAGTCACACGTACACCTAGATCTAAGCGGGTGAGAGCCTAGACCTCACTTTTTAACACATTGGAGTCACATTGTAGGATGTGCATGTGAGATGGGAGAGATGGTGGCCATTTTGGAAAATACAGCCTGCCACACAGGCCTGGAATGATAGGATGAGGTTGCAGAGGTGGTCAAGTTAAAGGTATTGGAGCATCACTCTGGGTAGAGCTGACAATTTGTAGATAAAACACTGAGGAAAAGGGTAGGAGTCTCAGCAAAGGAATCTGGACTTAGTCCTGTGGACCTTAGGGAGTCTTTCACATTGTTGATACCATCACAGTGATCATTCACTACAATGATCTAGCTGTGAGGTGCAGGTGAGTTTGTAGGTGGAACAGGAAGGTGTCCCATTAACTGAGAATTTATTACAGTAGTGTAGATAGGCATAAGCTGAAAATAGACTGGAAAAAAGTAACAGGAATGAAAGACATTGCCAGGGAATGTTTGATGTTGAAAATAATTGGATAAGAGGAATGAGGGGGGAAATGAGGCAATAATGTCACTGTTTTGAGCTAAGTGAAAATACAGATTGGTGGAAGTTTTCCAACAGAATCCTCCAGGGGCAAGTCAAAGCATATATACTTGGATAATTAGTGTTTCCTGAGCGCCCACAGTGAATTCTGTGCAGATAAAGGATATAATTGATCTAAGTGCATTTATAAAACTAAGATTTTTTCCTAAGTATGATCACATAGTTGTTTCATTTCATCTTCTGAGTATTCCTTTGTATATTACTATAGATTTCACAATCCCTTATCCACAATTTTGAAACTCAGTTTAAAAGCGAACAAAAAAAAAATGTGAGCTCTCTGTCAGCAAAAGCTGACTGGAAAGGATATTGAATAGACTTGAGGTTACTTATGGAATCCATGTATCCCACCTTGTGTGAATATTCACATATTTCATTGCAGATATTTTATGTGTTTGATTTTGATATTCTGGACTGAATCTCTGTTTTATAGATGAGAATACTGACACTCAGAAAATTAAGTAATTTAGCCAAGTCACCTACGCTGGGATCTGTTATCTGTAAATGTGTTCTTTGTGAATACAACCATTCTCAAAAGCTGCACACGTGAAATGTTTGCAGAAATAGATCTTTCTGTGACACCAGGTGGCTGGCTAATCTTATCTCTGCTAGCTACTGGTATTTTTGCCATTAAATTGTACATTTTTGAAGGCAGCTACAGTGTGGTCAGGAGAGAACAATCCCTGGAGAAGGACATCATGTTTGGAAGAGTGGCAGGTCAACGGAAACAAGGAAAACCCTCCACCAGATGGATTAACACAGTGTCTGCAACAATGGGCTTAAACACAAATAAGATGGTTTGCCTGGCACAGAATCGGCAAGTGTTTCAATCTGCTGTACATAGGGTCGCTATGAGTCGGACTCGACTCAACGGCACCTAACAACAACAACAACAACAGTGTGGTAATTATGCTGTTTGCCTTATATGAGTATATACTTGAACTTTGAGGTTGAATGCAGTTGATATGCAGATACTCCAAGTTAGGCTGTAGTTGCAGGGTGGTCAAGTGTACACTGCCAGGTAAGCTGTGTGCTCTCTCAGTGCCAAGACACAGAGACTTGGAGCAGCATAGTCTCCCCAGGGCAGAATAGCCTTACCTTGTCCTCTCTTGAGTCTCTCATCTATGTCCTCTACTGGACCTGTGAGACCTGGGGAGGGGGACAGAGGCCAGGGCTGTCCCTTATGTCTCTGATGTTTTTTAGGTGTCACCTGGGAGCCTGGGCCTTCACAAGCTAAGCACCAGGGAATGTAGGCACACTTCCATCTGACGCTTTTCTCCTTTGAAGGCTGTCTCTCTCTGCTTTTTCATGGAGAGAAAATGACTTCTGGACTTTGCATCTCTTCTCCTTTGCCTCCTCCTCCTCCTACACCCCACCGTGAATCAGCTGTATGCACTCAAGCATGAGATTCAATTACCTTTATTGTTAGGCTTGGCCATGATTGTCTTTAATGGTCAGAAAATTAGCCAGCATCTAAAAAAAGGACAATTAAGAAATTCAGTCACAGTGTGTCCCTGTGATTTTTAGTTGGCAGTAAAGAAGTATTTCCTTGGAGGAGTTCTTTCAGACATTTGGTGTTGAGTACTTGCTCCATACATTTTATTTAATAAATGGAAACTTGAAGTTTTTTCTTTTCTTTTTGTCCTTTCAATATAAGGTGTATTTTAAGCTACCCTAAAATGAAAGTATCAATTTAGTGTTATCTTTGGGTAGAAAGTATTTGATATCTAACAATCTACTTTCTATGTATGTCAGACAAATATATGGATGCTAAGCATTCAGACCCTTGATTTATTTAAAATCATAATATTTATTATTTTAAATAAATTGGCATTTTTACACAACTTAACTAAATATTTCTGCAGCTTCTCTTATTAGGAAGAGAGAAAAAAATGGTTAGTCCACCTTACAGATAGTCTGGTAGGAATCTGAATACTAGTAGTAATGGCAAAAAGAAACATTTCAGGAATCATCATTGATACTAGTGGACACATGCAATAGGGATCATGTGGCAGTGATTCTCAGCCAGGCTGGAATTACTTTGAGTTATACGGAACTAGGGAATCCTTGAACTTCATGGACCTATAGTATTTCTGGCTGAGCAGCAAGTGTTTCACAATAAGCCATGGCTAAATGCATTGCAGGGGAAATCATCACCTCTTATACTTTCAGGGAGCCAGGAATCACGGTGGAAACACTTAATGAGATGCTGGTGGCCCAAAGAATGGCCCTGCATGTGCTGTTTTGAATAATGCCAGCCACTTTCGAGTGGGCAGGATTAAAATGCAAACTAAGCCCAAGTTTTTTTTTTTTTTTAATTTAATTAATGTCTGATGTTTGCCAACCAGAGGGAACATGATAGAGTGCAGCCTACAAATTGCTTAGAGCTGAGCTGTCACTTGGACTAAGACATCCTGACATTGGGTAGCTGGGACAGCAGCTGGCCCCTCTGTGATACTGGAAATGGATTTGGCAGACATGCATTCCTGAAACACGGTCTACTTGCAAGTAGGCTTTTAAACAAAAATTATGATAAGATATGGATGAGATTGACTATTTTAACCATTTTAAAGTGGGCAGTTGTCCATTGGTGTATTCAGTGTCATATAGCCATCACCAATGCCTAGTTCTATAACTTTTTTTCATCACCTCATAAGGAAACCTTATACCCACTGAGCTGCCAGTCCCCACTGGCCTTTCCCTGTGGCCCCTGGCAACCACTCATCTGCTTTCTGTCTACAGGTAGACTTCTCAAGACAGCACAGCAGCCCATGGGGATGGAGGATGCTGGGATTGGGAATCAGCAGGTTAGGGGTCTTTTCAAATCTGGGCTCCGATCTTTTTGTCAGCAACATAGCAGCTCCCCTTTCATAAGAGCATGAAAGCAAGCTGGAACTTAATCCTTTGCAAACTTTTTTTTTTTTTTTTTTTTTTTGACGGTACTTAGGGGTTGACCTGCAGCCATAACACTGTGACATCCAATCCTGTCAGATCTCAGAAGCTAAGTAGGGTCCGGCCTGGTTAGTACTGGGATGGGAGACTACCTGGGAACACCGGTGCTGCAGGCTTGGGAGAAGGACCTGGCAACCTACTCCTAAAAAACAATCCACTGTTGAAAACCCCATGAACAGCAGAGAAGCACTGAAAATAGTGTTTCATCTGTTGTACATAGGGTCGCTATGAGTTGGACACCTACTTGATAGCACCTAACACCAATACCACCACTTGGGGGATCTCCCACTTACATGCTTTGCAAGCATTGTACCACTGAGCTGCGCCCCCAGCCTATTATTTTACTTTTTAAAATTTTGACACAGGGTCTTGCTAAGTTTCTCAGGCTGCCTCTGGTCTTGATCTTGCTATCCTCCTGCTTCCACCTCTCAAGTTGCTGAAATTACAGTGAGCCACTGTGCCTAGCTTTTTGCAAACTTTTAAAAACAACATTATGATGATAAATATGATACATCATAAAATTCACTCATCTCAAGTGTAATTCAGTGACTTTTAGTATCTTTACCAAGTGGTGCAACCGTCCACAATCCAGTTTTAGAGTTTTGTGCTCCTGATAAGATCCTGCATGCCTATTTACAGATATTCCCATTCCATCCCCAGTCCCATCCAACCACGCATATACCTTCTGTCTCTTTAAATTTGTTTTTTGTGTGTGTGGACATTTTATGCAAATGGAATCATACCATATGTAGTCTCTGTGTCTGGCTCCTTTCACTGATCATGTTTTTCACATTCATCCACAATGTGGCGTGTGTCAGTAGTTCTTTTTTATTCCATTGACTAGCAGTACCTCATTTTATCTCTCTAGTCACTTGCAAACATTTTAAGAGAATTTTCTTTTCTGTAAATTCTAGAGGATGGGTTGTTAGGTGATCTCTAAGATCTTCCCCTTCCAATATTCTGTCCAAAAGAAAAAAGAAAAAAAGTCCCAGGGACAGATCTGAATGCCGTGTGTGTGTGTGTGTGTGTGTGTGTGTGTGTGTGTGTGTGTGGTACTGGGGGTTGAGCTCAGGGCCTTGCACTTGCATACTTTGCAAGTGCTGGACCACTGAGCTGCACCCCAGCCCATTTATTTTACATTTTGAGACAGGGTTTCCCTAAATTACACAGACTGACCCTGGTCTTGAATTTGCAATCCTGCTGCCTCTGCCTCCCAAGTTGCTGGGATTAGAGGCATGTGGCACTGTGCCTGGTGGGATTTGAATTCTTAGATCATCAGCAGATGTTCCTTGGGCCTTCACATTACACCGACTCTGTACTAGTCTTGGGAGATAGGGTCCTTCACTCTTGGAATTTCTGCTCTATTGTGGGAACAAAGCCCTTTTCCTATATGCACAGCTCATCTTCTGCTGGGTCAGAGGGCAGACACATTCAGATGGGACTGATGTCCGTCACAGGCAGCTCTCTCTTTACCTCCATGACTGTGTCACTTCTGACATGCTCTCTGCTCCTCCCAGCTCCTCTCATTCTGTCCTGGATTCCCAGCACATTATTCTGGAATGGCTTGTTTGCATGGCTCGCCTACCTCTGGAATGTGAACAACTTGAGAACCAGGAGATGTCTCTTTCTCTGCTGAGCATGGTCCAGTGCCTGGAATCTAGAAGGTGCTGGTGGTGGTTTGGTGAATGGATGAGTGAGGGCATCCTATTCCAGCAAGAATCAGGAGCAAAGAGGAGATTTGGGGACACATTACCCTCTTCCTGTCTCTTGAGTTTTAGCCACACTTCTTTCTCTGCTCACAGAGCTGACAGTGGCAAGGCTGCTTCTTCAGAGGAGATCATGCAGGAGCTTTAAGCCCTGGGCTCCTTGGAACACAGGCTTCACACAAACTTCTTCCCACTGTCATTAGCATCTTAATAATGCTCCTAGGGTCACTCTCAGGGCAGACCAGGGAAACAATATGAAAATGGTCTTGCAGGGCAGGGTGACTGGGCCCAGATGCCAGGGGAGGAGACCTAATAGCTTCTCCATCCTGGGCTTAGGCCCTTCCCTGTTAAGTCCTGCCACCACCCTGCTACATGCCCTTAAGTCCACCTTAACTCCTGCCCTGGACTGTCTCACCTGATCAGAAAGCCAAGAGTGAAGGGGACAGTACGCATTGTGTGGACTTGTGAGACACCAGGGTGAAGGCCGAAGTTAGAAGACCCAGGAGGCTAACCCAGGCAAGGTGCTTCATGTGGAGACGGAAGCAGGTGGTTCTTTGAGGGCTTTATTGGGCTTTCTTATTGCCAGTGCTGGTGGCTGGGATCTGATCAGAGTCCCATTAATTCACTAGGACAAAATACTATGAAGGGAACAGACATGGACACCTATGGTGTCAGAGAAATTTTTAAAATAGACTATATACTTAAGATTATGTTATTCTACATTATTAAATACATATGTGTAATCTACTTTAGTGGGATTTTGTGTTAGCCTTGTCCATCTTGGGACTACTGGGGAGATTTTTCTCTTTTAGTGGTTGTGTTTATTTTCACAGTTATTGATTGGGGCTCATTAGTTTGGCCCATCGTGTACATATTTATTGCAGGGACAATGGCTATCACATTACTGAGACGGTTCCACTGTGGGTCTCCATAACCCCTACCCCTTACAGAGTCTCAGTCTCTGGGATGGGCTACAACCTGCTAGGTTCCATTTCTTAATAGTGGACAAAGATTGAGAAGCTAGTTGGAAAGAAATTACCTTGGGTTTGGGTTGATTCTAAGATTCACAAGCATCTTCACCATTTGAAATGAACTCATGCTTGAGGCAGCTCAGATATGTTCTACTAATTCTAAATTCATGTACAGAGTACTTCTCTCTGAACAAGTGTCCTGTGAAAATTCAGTGGCACCTGGTCCTAATCTTGTGAATCAAAAGTCAGGGTGTCCAATGTCTTATTTTTCCCTTTTTAACCCTTTGCCTTCTAATTCACACTAGATCCCTTCTGTTGAGGTAGTAGTTTCATTTTTAGTATAGAAACCAAGTTTAATTAAAACTTACTTGCCATTTAAAATGATAATTTGTTTGATTTAGCGTTCTTAATTACCTAGAATAAATTGCCTATAGAGACTCACATAATTCGTTTGTTTGTTCAGAGTATTACTGTGTCATTTGCATATTTTGAACTGATACCACTTTAATGAAACGCAGGGGTGGAGCCAGGGCAAATGCTAAGGGGATGGTCTTTCCACCCTAGTCTGATTGTTCAGCTAGAGGATTTTTATCGTCATACTGAGCTTTCATAAAAGATCAAAATTTTAAAAAGCGACAGTGTTGGAAAATCATTAGCAATGAACTGTCTGGGGAAGGGGTGGCAATGCAGTGCCTGTGAGCAGCATTAGAGCTCAGCCAGGACCTACCCCAGTGACCCCCTTAGCTTCTTACACTGCTGCAGGTATGCCTGTCCTTAACCCCAAGATGGCTGTCTGCTGGTGAGAGTGTGTGGAATTGAATCATATTTCTAACAACTCAGAGGAGCTTATAGATAATTAATGTCTACAGCTGTGCCACCCTGGTGTCTGATCCTGTCTGATCTCAGAAGCTAAGCAGAGTCGGGCCTGGTTAGTCCTTGGATAGGAGACCGCCTGAGAACACCAGGTGCTATAGGCGTGGGAGAAGGACCAAGAAGCCCACTCCTGAAATAATAAGCCATCAAAAACCCTACAAATATCAGAGAAGCACTGATAATAGTGCTGGGCATGGCTAAATGTCGGGTAATGTTTTGTTCTGTTGTATGTAGAGTCCACAACAGCACACAACAAAACAACAAAACAAACATAATTAATAAGAAGGTTTGTCTGAATTAGTGAGAATGTGAAGACAGAAGATAGCAATGTTATTATTCTGAGTGTATTATGACCCTTAGTCCTCATAAGTAACCATCTATAGGAGAAGGCTTTATAAATGTTTATGGATAATAGGTAAGACTGTCTTATTTTCATATCAGTTATTTTAGGTTTTGTGTATGAATTCTAGCTCATGACCTTGAATGCTATTTTGACTATTCTTTGGGGGTTTTTGTTTCTTTTCTTTGCTTTTTTTCTGGCAGAGGGGAATGAAGGATTTCTTTATGCTTTTGGACAAGTTTGCAAGACAACAGAGCCAGTCCTTATTTATTGATTTTAAGTAATTCCATAGGCTAATCACTGGTTTACCCTCTAAACTTTAGAAACAGATTCATTGTTTCTCACTCTAAAGAACATAATAAAAAACATTGAATTAGTTTAAGTATCTCCAGCTCTCCTACTGCCAATAACCAAAATGTGGAGAACATTCTAATAAGAGCCTTGTTCCATAGTATTAATTTCGTCCTAAAAGCATCTCTGAATGATGTGGCCAGAAGGCATATCTTGAACAGTGAGCATTCTTTTATAAGAAGAGATGATTTGTAGAGACAGTGTATGTGCATCTTATGGTACTCTAATAATGAAGGCAAAAGAATAACAGAGTTAGTTTTTCATGTTTGCACTGAAGTTTGGGGAGCTGTGATAAAGGCAGGAAGATTGCTCCCTTAGGTCTCTTGTTAAGCCTGCATCTTAATGTGCTCCCTCTACATGAAGGCACTGTCCCTGACCCAGCCTTAGTAGGGCATGCCCTTTTCAGTCCTTTCTCAGTCCCACTGGAAAATGTCCTGAAGTTCAAGAGGCCTGCTTTGACTGTTTAATAACTCCATGACTTTGAGCAAGGAGCTCTGGATTGCAGGTGTTTTTGTTTGTTTGTTTGTTTTAACTGGGAAACCAGTTGTCTGTAGATGATGTAGACATTGTTTGAAAGTCATTCTGAATAAAATTCTGTGGGTCTGTGGTAATGTGCCTCTGATACATATGGTTTTCTAGGGTCTCCATGCATCCAGAGATGGGAGTTGGGGAAACCAGTTCCTGGAGTCATGTGCAGTCAGAAGGCATGATTTTGGGCTAAGCGGATAGTCTCCCTGGGAATCCTCCTTGCCTTCTTAGGGCTCTCAGTTCTAATAAGCCTAGGAAACTGACAGTAGACTGAACCTTTAACTTGAACCGTTTTTTCCTTCCTGTTTCTTGCTTGAAGTAGAAAAGGATGGGGATACTAGAGGATTTTAGAGATGAAAGCACCTGGAATATGATTTTCATGTCTGAAATAACACTTTGCCTTTGTTTAAAGAGCACAAAGGAAGAATTGTTTTTAAATATTATTTGACTCAAAAGAAAAAGACTAAACATTGTGACTTTTAAATATTGATTCTTTTGTTAAAAGGTTTCTTTTTATTTTTAATTGCAAGGTAAAAATATTAAATATTATTGAGGATTCAAAGGATATACCAAAGACATAAAGTAAAAAGAAAAAGTTCTCTATACTCCCACCTGTCAACCTATCAACCATTACCACTTATACTTGTATACTTTCAGACAGTTTTCTATGTATATATCAATATAATTACTATGTATGTGTATAATTTTTGCCTTAAAACTCAAATTATAAGGTAAACAATAATTATGCAATCTGTTTTTCCCCCTAATTGCCTTTCATGGGTATTGTCATGAGTACAGATGGATCACAGCAATGTATATGCTCATCAAAAGCAACACCTGGATTATTTGTATAACTATATAGACATATTAGGTCAAATATAAAAGCAGTAACTATAACACATTTCATCTTTCTGTTTTAGGAATGTCAGTGAGGACTGATGTTTCCATAGATAGCTCAATGTTACTTTTTCATAACCTGGGTCCTAGAATGAAGATAACATTTTTCCTTAAGATAGCCTTATATTCAACAACAAGCCTTAAATTAGCTATTTTGGTGAGTAAATATATACTCATTGTCAGTAAGCTAATATGTAACTCTTCTCAGATTGTATGTTTAGATGCATTTTTAAGCTTAATGCTTATTTAATGCTTACTATATGCCAGATATAGTTCCAAACACTTTTTAATTTGAACTCATTTAATTCTTGTTGTTATTAGGTGCTGTTGAGTCGGGTCTGACACATAGGGACCCTATGTAAAACAGAACGAAACACTATCCGACACTGAACCCATTGTTGCATCACTGTTTTTTGTTTTTTGTTTTCCTCATTTTGAGTCATGCCACATCAGCAAATGGAGGTCCTAGTTGCTTTACTCAATTCCCATCATTAGGGTTGACTCTTTATTATTTTGAGTCAGGTCTTTTTAAATGTTAAAGTGGTATTACATTCCTCAGACAAAACTGATCACTATGCAAAAAAGATAATTGTCCTTTTTTATATATTGCTGGCTTTGATTTGCTAAAATTTGTTAAAGATATCTGTGTCTATGTTCATAGGTATTGATCCATAATTTCTTATAGTGTCTTTGTCAATTTTGGTAAAAGACTTTTGCTGGTCTGAAAATGAATTGGGGGCATTCCATTGCTACTTTTCCTGAAAAAGTCATATAAGATTGGTATTATTTTTATTCTTAAATGTTTGATATATTCACTATGAAACCATTTGTATTGGAGATTTCTTTATGGGATAGCATATTCAATTTATTAAAAATATGGAATTGTTAAGATTTTCAATTTCATCCTGTGCCAGTTTGGTAAATTGTGTCCTTCAAGGAATTTGTCCATTTTATCTAAATTCTTAAAATTTATTGGCCTAAAGTTGGTTATTATAGTTACTTATTCTCTCAATATATAAATATATTCATAAATATCCTTTTTATTTCTTATGCTGATAGTTTATATTCCATCTTTGAAAATTTTTCTTGATAAATATAGCTTGGAATTTAGTAATTTTATTATTAATATTTTGATTTTCTTAATTTTTTCTATTATTTCCCATTACATTGATTTCTGCTCTTTTTAAAATTTCCTTCCTTCCACTTATGTTGGATTTAGTTTGCTCCTTTTTTCCTCCACCTTCTAAAGATGGAACCTTGAGTCATTGCTTTCAGATGCTTCTTTCTCCCCCTCCTCTTTTATAGGATTTCAGTTTTTTAATATTTATTTAATATTTATTGAGACTTGTTTATAGCACACCCTATTTCTATCTTGGTGTACCATATATGCTTGAGAAGAATGTATTCTGCAGTTGTTCAGTGTAGTGTTCTATGAATGTCATTTAGGTCAGTGTAGTTGATAGTGATGTTTAGGTCTTACATATACCTACTGATGTTTTGTCTTATTCTAGTAATTATTGAATAGAGAATAGTGTTAAAAATCTTCAACTAACATTGTGAATTTACTTATTCAATAATTCTGTTTTTGCTTTATGACATTCTATTTTAGGCATATATGAATTTGTTATTTTTAGTTCTTTCAGATGAATTACCTCTTTTATCACTGTTAAAATACCTCTCATTATGTTTAATAATACTCTTTGCCTTGAAATGTAATCAGTTTGATATTAATATAGCCACTGAAACTTTCTTATGCTTTCTCTTTTCATGGTATATATTTTTCCAAGCTTTTATTTTCAAAATGTTTGTTTGTACTTAAAAGAGAGAGAGAACATATAGATGAGATTTTTTTATCCATTCTGTAAGTTTATGTTTTTAATTAGAGCATGTAGTCCATATACATTTAGTGTAATTATGTAGATGATTGGATTTTGGTTTCCTATTTTGCCATTTTTTAAAAAATTTGTCTCATCTGCTTTTGGGTCCCATTATCTTTCCTTCTTGCTTAATTTTGGATTGAATATTTTTTAGAATTCTACATTAGTTTGGTTTTCTGGGAAGCAGATGTCAAAATGGAATTATAAGTGCAAGAGATTTATTCAGTGCAGTGCCAACAAAAAATAAAGAGAAGAGAGTAGGTGTCTGACACTTGTGGAAGGAGGGGCAGAAGTAACGAAGGTAAAGTAGAAAGAGCCTCAAAGTGCACTGTCATTTTGAGAAATTTCTGCTAGCCTGATGGAGGATATTAGTGTAAAGATTTTCAGTGGACAAGTTTTGCATTGGGCAGAAATAATCAAGTGCTAGAATCAGTGCCAGCTGAATCATGGTCTGGCTTTTGAGGAACATAGCTTTAATTCATTCACAATAAATCACGTAGGCTGGATGCTGTCAACTAACTTTACTACTTATATCTGGTTAGCAAGTTTCTTCTAGAAGGAGGTGCAAAGGGGGCACTTCCTCTGTTGTCATAAATTTCACTATAATTTTTCTATTAGCCTTTTCTTGTGCCTCTGCATTAATTTTTAGTTGTTGTTCTGGGGATTATCGCATATATTCATAGCTTTTCACATGCTACTTAAGAGTTAATACTGTACTGCTTTGTGTTGAATGCTAAACCTTACAACAGGATAGTTCTATTTGCTCCTGTCTCAGTTTTTGCTGTTACTATTTTGTATATTGCTTATATTTATGTAATATATTCAACAATTTTGTTGTTGTTAGGTGTGGTTTTGTTTTTCTGAAAATTTCTTCATTTAGCCTTCATTGTCTAGGAATACTTTTGCAGGATAGAGAATTCTAGCTTGTCAGTTGTTTCCTTATTGACACTTTAAAAGGATGACATATACTATTACCTTCTGGCCTCCATTACTTTTGATGAAAAGTTAGTATAATTTTCTTCTGTATGTTGTTTTCCATTTCTCCCGTGGTTGCTTTCAAAATCTTCTTTTTACCTTTGAATTTTAGATGTTTGAATATGTTGTGTCTTGGTGTGGGGAAATTTTACACACACATACACACATATTTATATATATAAATATTTATATTTATATATGTGTGCATGTATATATGTATGTATATATACATATATATCCTTTCTTGCCTGCAGCCGTAGCCCTGTGGAATCCAATCCCGTCAGATCTCTGAAGCTAAGCAGGGTCGGGCCTGGTTAGTACCTGGATGGGAGACCGCTTGGGAACACCAGGTGCTGTAGGCTTGGGAGAAGGACCTGGCAACCCCCTCCCAAAAATCAATCTGCCATTGAAAACCCTATGAACAGCAAAGAAGCAATGACAATAGTGTTTCCCCTGCTGTACAGAGGGTCGCTATGAGTCGGATGCCGACTCCATGGCACCTAACAACAAACAACAATCCTTTCTTAGAATTTTTGAGGTTCTTGAATTTGTAAATTTATGTCTTTTTAACCATATTTTGGAAAATGTGCGTTATTATTTCTTGTACTATTTGTTCTTCCTACATTGTTTTCCTGTCCTTCTGGGAGTCCAGTTATACTATGTTTGACATTATACTTTCTATCCCACTGAATCCTAAAATTATGTTCATTAAAATCTTTTCTACAAGCTAGGTGCATAGTGGTACACACCTGTAATTCCAGCATGCAGGAAGCTGAGGCAAAAGGATTGTGAATTCAAGGTTAGCCTGGGCTACAGAGTGAGACCCTGTCTCAAAAAACAAACAAGCAAGCAAGCAAACAAACATAAATTTTCTTTGTTTTTCATATTTCTGTGGTAGTATCTTCAACTTCCCAGATTCCTTTTGTAAATAATTTCTGTGGTAGTATCTTCAACTTCCCAGATTCCTTTTGTAAATTATTGTCTTACCCATCTGTTATTAGGCCCCTCCAGTGAATTTTTTTAGATTGTATTCTTTCAGTTCTCGAATTTTCATTTTTTCTTTTTCCATAGTTTCCACTTTAATTCTGAGATTTCTTTTATGCCCTTAAGCATGGTTATAATAGCTGCCTTACATTCCTTATCTGCAAATTCCAAAGTCTGCATTATCTCAGAGTTGGTCTGTATGAATTACCTGTTTTTTTAAAGATGGGTTACATTTTCATATCTTTTTTTTTTTCTTTTTTTTTTTTTTAAGACTAGGTGTATCCGAGGCCATCTTGGGACTCACTATGTAGCCTAGGCTGGCCTTGAACACATGCCAATCCTCCTACTTCAGCCTCCCAAGTGCTGGGAATACAAGTATGCACCACCAAGCCCCCACATTTTCTTGTTTCTTTGCATATCTAGTGATCTAGAAATATATTTTGGAAATTTGGAATGATACATTATGTTGTTGTTGTTGTTGTTAGGTGCTGTGGAGTCGGTAACCGACTCATAGCGACCCTCATAGGGTTTTCAATGGCTGACTGTTTTGGGATTGCCTTGGGAGTGGATTGCCAGGTCCTTCTCCTTGATATACATTATAGGGATTCTTAATGCTGTCCCATGCCTTTAAAGATTATTGATTTTTTGTTATTGAAGATAAATAACTTGGGAAGAACTCAAGTTCCAATTTCATCTTCCCCTGTGACAGACGGTAGCAGAAATCTCTGTTCACTTCTTTTCACATTACCTGGGTTGCTTGGAATCCACACACATATAGTGTTGGGATCAGTCAGAAATTTGAGCAGATCTTGTGTACTGAATTTGAGGCTTTTCTTCAGTGGCTGCTTTCTCTCTGGGAGGTTTCCTCTCTCATTTTCCAGCTGGTGTCATTTCCCTGAACTCCGTTCTCTTGAATCCTTGGCACTAAGACTACAAGTTTCTCTCTGAGCATGGCCACTCACAGACGTGATTAGGACCTGCTCTTTTATGAGTTGGGTCATTCAAATGTGCCATTCATGTAAGTTTTATTCCCCTTTTATTTATTGTTTTTCGTGGTACTTGGAGGTTGAACCCAGGGCCTCACACATACTTTGCAAGTGCTCTACCACTGGGCTGCACCCACAGCCCATTTTTTATAGTTTTTATTTTGAGTCAGGGTCTTGCTAAGTTACGCAGGCCTCCTCTGACCTCAAACCTGCTATTTTCCTGCCTTAGCTTCCTGAGTTGCTAGGATTGTAGGTATGTGTCACTGCACCCGGCTCTCCACCTTTAATTTTCTACCTGCTCTTGATCACTTTCTAGTGCCTTCAGATAGTTTTGTTGTTGTCTTAATATTTTATTCAGGACTTATCATTGTTATTCATGGGAGAA
This sequence comes from Pedetes capensis, assembly GCA_007922755.1. Classification (NCBI taxonomy): domain Eukaryota; kingdom Metazoa; phylum Chordata; class Mammalia; order Rodentia; family Pedetidae; genus Pedetes; species Pedetes capensis. Next base: position 244,970 of record VMDO01000134.1, on the reverse strand, counting down.
TTGGCCTGATATGAGCTACTTTCAAGACCAGAAGTAGAACTCCATTATTACACTTTATGTAGTGAATTTAACATTTGCACATGCATGTACCAGTGAGTTTAAGTACTTTACCTAAAAGCTTATAGCCAGTAAGTGGCAGAGGTGTGATTTGAATATAAGCGCTTAGGTTTCAGAGTCTTGGAATTTCTTCTGAGGGCGGACTTCATGGTATGAATATTTAGGTCAGTAGAAGGAAGTTATGGGGCATATTCTGGGACTCATGGGGCCTTGTGGTGACAGTTCCTTATGCACTGGACTTGTCCCAAGGTCTCATTACCCAGTGCATACTTCAGATGTCATTAAGTGTTTATATTATTTTATACAGAAGTTTATATATAAGTTGCATTAAAGGATCATGATATGCTTGGTTAACTGCTAATTATGTCTTTAGTTTTGTAAAATCTTCTATTGTCATGGTCCTGTGATGTTGGACTTTTGGGGCCACCTTAGGAACTGGTGACATTTATCACATAGTTCATTTAGTGATTAAAGTGAAGATAACGTTTGGAGGAAAACAATTTCAACAGTATATGATGAATGTGTATAAGTTATTTATTGAAGAAACTCAAAACAACAGATGACCTTTAGCTGATATGAACCATAGACCTTGACAGCACAACGTTAGGACCAGGTTGAGCAATACTCCTTTCAGAGTTTCTGCTCCTTCCTGGCAGTTTCCCTTTTTCTACTGTGGCCTAACATTCATCAAATGCTTAATTTCATCTTATTTCTCTTCCCCCTAGATGTTGTCTTCACTTTGCATTTTCAGAGTCCGGCTTGCTCCATATTGATTTTGGCTATAAGTTGATTTATAGAGTAGTGAAATCTTGTTCGTGTATGTTTCTTTCAAGCTAAAGGAGCAGGCCTGTGTATTTGCTTCTAGAATTCTCTCAGCCTCCCAGGCCAGTGCTCCGATTCTGTACTCCAGAAGCTGGCCAGTAAAGAGCAGGGGTTCAATACCTGATTGACTGATGGTTCTGAATCCCAGCCAGGCAGTTCTGGGAAGGTAGGCTTATCTTCCCAGTGAAATAAAACTGAGTCCTTGAAGGCCATGATAAAGATTTGGCTTTCATCCTAAGAGTAATGGGAAGCTGTTCAAGGTTTTAAGTGGTTGAGTGACAGGCCTAGATTTAAATTTTTGAAATAATTTCTCTGATTGTTTGTGGAGCAGCTCAGTACAACCAGGCTATAATCAAGGTAGAAGAACCGCTACCTGTGTAGTCTCCAAGCAGTCCTCCCAAGGTATATTTCTCTGGACTGAAATCTTGAAAAAGGTCCAGAAGCACAAAGTTTGAAATTGATTGTTCGGGGTGGGGGGTTGTTGAAATAGACCTTTTCTGGAACTACGAATACTTTGTATTTCTGATGAGACCTTGTATTTTTATAATAAATATTTGCAGCAATGCAAATATCAAGGATTAGGGAATGAATATTGTGAAGCTATTAAAAATGGCAAGTCTGTATTTTATACTCACAGGGAAATGGATATATTATAATTTATTAATTTTTTAAAAAGCAAAATTTAAAATGCAATAAACATATTTAAAATGATGAAAATAATCATGTTTTCTCTTAAAAACACACAAATAGAGGTGAAATTTTATGCTTATTATACACTAAATTCTACTACTTAGCAGCTGCTTAATAGTTGCTCAAAATGAGAACACAAACTTAATATTACTTTAGGAGATTAAAAGCTTTGAGATGCTGCAAGGGTGCAGAATTTTCAAGAGATCAAAAACTCTTATGTGAAAATATACTCTGATATGTTTTCCCTTCCCGAACATTTGTAGAGGCCAAGAAAATATGAAATCTGTCTTAGAGAGGGGAACTGACAGTTTATGAATTAAATACAGCCTTTAGCTCTTGCATCAGCTGCTGTTTGTTGACAGCTAGTTACAACCAGGTTAATAATGATTTGTTTGATGGGTTTCCTTAAATTTTTATAAGATTTTATGTTTCTTATGTGCAACTTGTAGAATGATAGCACTCAAATTCCTCATTAAAAGAAACATTTAAGGATGCATGTGAAACCAAGCATGGGTGGAAAAAGGAAGAGATTTCCTAGGAAAAAAGGAATCATCTAAGGGTGCAGTGCACCCAGAGCAGCAAGTGGAGTGTCGAGTTGCTCTGTTTTTGTAAATAGTGTCAATTCTGAATTCTGGGCTGAAAAACTGATAGATGACAGCTCTCTCTAGAATTTCCTGGGGCCATCTACTGTTTTAGAGCATAGATCATAAATATACCTTTGAACTAAGTCTCCCTAGACCTATCCCTTTGCCACTCTGACTCCCGGTCTCAATAGCATATTGAAGGGGAGGCTTGAGAGAATAAACAGTGGAATCCTTGTCTGGGAATGACTGCCTGGCAATTGTTTCATGGAAAATAGGGAGGGGTGGGGGACAACAACCCTGCTCTGTTCACTGGCTCTTTAATTTAGATTACCAATGATAAAGCCGGGGCTACGGCTAAAGAAAGGTAGGATGCATACGCAGAAACATTAGTGCTAATATGCTGCAGAAAGACAAGATAAATCAGTCCAGCTCTCATACATCACTAAGGGAGAAGCTGATTGCAACTTGACCATGTGCCTGAGTAGTCCCATCAGTGAGAAGAGCAGAACATGGATTAAAAAAAACTAGAATGTACCCTTAGGGCTACTGGCGTGGTGGACCTGGGAGGAGTGTCTGGTGTAAGTTTCAGCTTGTTTTATCCATGTATTTACCAGTGTGTTCATATCCAGGGAGCTTGTTTCTCTTCTCTGTGTTTTCGTGGAAGCCTCAAATTCAAGCATGTTTATTTGTAGTAGTAGACTTCATTCTGTATAAATATGATCAGCCTAATAAAGTTTTAAACAGAAGACAGTTGAGCTCAGTGTTTATCCAGGAGGGAAATCTGAGAAAGTGATAGTTGTCATTACTGTCTGTAGGAAACCTGAGGGTGAGATTTGGGTGTTTTGTTTTGTTTTGTTTTGTTTTGTTTATCTTTTTATTTTTGTTTTACGGGGAAGTGGAGGTTAGAGGGGGTAGATTTTAAATGAAAAACTCAGTTATTTTGCTAGTCTTGAAAAAAATGTATGTGTAACCCAGTAATGCACTCCTCCTGTGATCTTTTGTTTTGAAAACTGTGTTTGAATATGTAAGCAAGCCTGCTTGAAAGGCATTATATTTTACGACTGGGATGTTTGTATTGTTTCATATCTGTTATTAGACAAAATAATCATAAAGGGTGTTTTCTGTGGACCTTTTTATATTCCAAAATTAAGTACAGATGGTAATTTCCAGCAGTTTTAAAAATTTGTCAATTATTTAATTTAGCATCACTTAAGCATCTGCACGAGGAGAAAGCTGAGATGATACAGAAACTGAATGAGCATTGATTGCTAGTCTGAATTGCATCTTTAAAGTTTTTGCCTCAAATCTCTGATTTCACAGTTTATTTTTACCAAATTAGATTATCATATTTTATTATCGAGCCTGTGAATGGGTGGAACTCTTTCAACTATCCTACATTTCCCGTTAGAACAGAGCTCACAGTGCCTGCTGATTGTTACTCTGAGGGAAATTCTCATGCTGCTTACCGAGAAGATTGCTTAAATAATGCATGGGCAGGAGCGAGGCAAGATGGAATTTATGGCCCAGACACTGAGATCAGGCTTTTGTTCAGAGGAGAAACAATTTAAATGTGAGCATACAACATACACCGAGGCTCCAGGGGACCGGTTTAACTGAATGAAATTAGTGGTCACATGATGCTGTCCACATGTTATTTCAAAACAAGCTTTAAAACAGCCCATTGATCCTGTCATGTGGCTGGAGGGAGGGAGGAAGGGGAAAGTTGAAGTTCTAGTTGGAAACAGAATCCCCTGTCCGAAATTCCTTGGGACAGACACAGAAGTGGCCCTAGGGAGACCGGATGTTCAACTGGTGAAATGTAGCGTGGCAGTCTTGTTAGGAAAGAATAAACCTTGACCAAACAGCAGCATTCTATGCACTGTCTTCCATCTTGTCCTAATTAGAGGAATATGTCTGCTGAATCCTAATCCCTTTAATTGTTGATAGAGCAGGCATGTGATTTGCTATAAATACACATGAGCATTCATTTCTGAAATAATGGCTGTTGCCAAATATATTAGACCAACAGGAGTGCTGGACTAGGGAAGCTGTGCTGAATAGTTGAGTTTTGGAGGTAATGGACCAGTTGAGAATCATTGCACAGCTGGGCCAGCAGCTGCACCCAGTGCTCTGTCAAGTTTGGCCTCTAATTTCCTTGAACTTGTCCTTGTTTGCCAAAATGATGAACATAGCAAGAACTTGCTTTAAAGGAGCCCACTGCAAGTGAAAAAGATCCTTTCTAAGAAGTCTTTGTCAAAGTGTGCAGTCAACAGCAGCAATGGCCAAATGAGGTATTGATTAGGCAAAGGAAGTATGAATAATCATAAAAATGAAAACCAAAGGCCTAGTTGTAGAATGAGGTGAGCAGGCAGGAGATCAGAACACATTATAAGGCAGCATTGGGTGGTCACTATCCAAACTGAAGGACATATAGAAAAATCCCATAATAATATTCAGCCATAATTATCTTGTAGTTAGGAAAAGGTAAATAATCCTACAAGCTGGAAGAAAGCCCAGTAATCTCAACATCTTTTTTCCTTAACAGTGTATTGTTCTGATATTTTTAGCGATTTGATCAGAAGGAAGTGTTAAAGAGTTTTTTTATATTAAGAAGCATCCTATGACTAAACAACACACTTAGTGGCAAGACAACCTGAGAGGGCAGAGAAGCTCACCTTCCATTCCCTGGTCCCAGCTAGAGCAAGTATTTAATTAGCACTTACTATGTATCTAGCATGTTCTGTGTACATATTCTAACTAACTAGATTGAAAACACTTTGAAAGGAGACACAAAGATTTATCTCCTTTCTTATAAATCCCTTTTCTTAAAATCTATTCACTTTGATGTATTTCCTTGACTCTAACCATCAAATCTCTGTTATGTGAATGCTTTGTGTTCCTGTTATAGTGCAGATCACATTCCCTCTTCAGATTTGAGGACCAGAGACTAAAACACTTGCAAGTCAGGGGATATGAGACAAAATACTTAACCTCATGGAGAGCCAGTTCTTCATTTGTGAAATGAGTAAAATAACACTCATCTTGCAAATACTGTGAGAGTTAAAGAAGATATGCCTGAGAGTCAGGAGGAGGTGCATTCCTGCCATCCCAGGCTGTAAGTAATAGAGCTCACTATATGGGTAGAGTGTGTGATGTAGTGTGGAGCATGAAGACAGGGAGAGAGTGCCTGTGTAGGGGTGACAGGAGAGCTGGTCGGAAGGGTCTAGCAGGACCTTGGCTAAGAACATGGCTGGAGGAAGGACAGTGCCCGTGGAAGTGAGGAGAAAAGGTGAGTCTGAGATCAGTCTCGAGGGGACACCATAGAATGTAGCCACAAGCTGTTAAATAGGTTGAAGAAGAAGGACAAGAGTAAAGAAGAAAGAGTCATGATGCCAAGGAAAAGACTATGGGTTTATGATAATGGCAAGTTGCCACTTCTCGCTCTCTCGCTCTCTTGCTCTCTCTCGCTCTCTCTTGCTCTCTCTCTGCTCTAAAAATCAAAACCCTAAAAACAAAAAAATACAGTCTTTCAGGGACAGCTAAACTGAGAAAACATAAGAAGAGAGAAGAAAGAATTGGAGCACTCTATTTAACTTTTGCAAAGGGAAGGGGAAAAATCAATAATAAACCAATAATATAGAGCTGTTGGTAACAATAGAGTGCGAATTCAAAGGAATTGCTTAAAATGGCAAATCTATGTTTGGAGTTCTTCCCAGACAAGACCCACAATCATCAAATAATAAGGCGCTTCTGCAATCTTGGAACTTATTTAAGTTTTCCTGAGTTAAAAAAATGCCACTGAAGGGATACAAATAGTGTCAGGGTTTGGAAGAAAAAGAATATGAGGAATGGAAATTCTAAAAATAGCTTGGTTTTAAAGAGGAAATGGGAGCCAAAAGATGTCTGGATGACCCTTTGGAACACTAACCATTCATTATGATTTGTCAGAAAGTTTAGCAACTGTTATTCCCTAAATAGCTTATTGTAATTTTTAAGGAAGCTCAAACAAGAATCAAAATTATATCAAATTCCAACTGGCAAGTAGGTTATGGTCCAAAAGTCCACTTGTAAGCTCTTCATTGGAATCTCCTAGGACTCTTTGTCCCCACGCCTTTTGAGTTCCCCCTTGTCTTCACTTCCTTCCCTATTCCCTATTCATACCATAGCTTATTACAATGACCCTTTTGCCAATAATTTCAGATCTGTCATTCATTCATTCATTCACTCATTCACTCATTGATTAAAGATTTATTGAGTGATTCTAGCGTGTCAAGTCTTATTCTAGTTCCACACATTTAGAAAGGAACAAAATAGACCTGTCCCTGCCCTTGGCAACTAGCAGGTTAAAAGCCAATCCTGAAACAATACAGTTGTGTGCTCCAGCCAGGCTGCTAAGCACTGCTAAGGAAAAACCATATTACTGCCCAGATTGATGATGGGGTAAATTTATGACTTTCAGCCTCAGGATAACTCAGGGATCCGTCTGTGTGTTTCCTGAGTAAGCTCCTGCCATTCTCCCCCACACCTGTGTGAACACCTTTCTACATGCCTCAAATCCTTGACCAAATTACCTCTCCTCTCAGCTTTCAGCAGACAGCCTCACCTCTTACCATGCAAGGTTTCACTTTCCTGCCCCTGAATCTATCACACGCTTAACCTAAATAAAACCAACTGCTGTGACGACAGTTGAATCCAGTGAAAATCAAAGCTGACTCCAGGAGTCTCAGACAGCAATGGAGGTCTTCACTGGATGTGTCATTAGGAGTCTGCCAAGACTAAGATTCCTAAAAATCATCTTTACACATCCTTCTCCCCAGATTCCAGTTCCCCCTAGCCACTATCTGTTTCTTCTTTTCCTCTGTTCTCCCTTGCTTTCCCCCTGCTGCCGCCCTAATTCATCTCATCTTACTCACAGTCCTTTCTGGATGGAGAAAACTAGCCTGTTTCCATGTCTGCCATTTTCCTTCACCCCTCATCTGTCTGAGTGAGGGGAGGAAGATGTTGCAAATATTGGCGAACTTAACTGGGATTGTTGACCCCAGAATGGGGACGTCCAGGGGTGGGTGGCAGCTGCTGCTGCTGCTGCTGTTGCGTCATTGTAATCAAGGCCTTCTCCTCCACCTCCTTTGCCATTACAACCACCTCCTCCTCCTCTTCCTCCCCCTTCTTCCCCTCCTCCCCCTCCTCTCCCCTATTCCTCCTCTTCCTTCTCCTCTTCATCTTCCTCCTCTTCTCCCCTCTTCTTTTTTTGTAATGGAGGTTGTCCTTGCAATTAAGCCAACATTTTGGAATGCTTTGGGTTTTGTAAAACACCTATTTAGACTCCTTATCTTAAAAAGGTAGCTTTGTTTTCTTCAGGTGTTTGAGTGTCTTGGGCCAACTGAGTTATACCACAGGGGCAGTGAGATACAAACTTTTTAAATACTTTAAACTACTCTGGAAAGGAAGAGGGAAATGAGCTGGCTTTACTTGTGGTCAGAGGAATCATTGAAGAAACTCGTGACCCTGAACATGAAGTCCAAGGAAACACCCTTTGCTTATCTAAACAGACCCTTATCATCTGAACTATGCCTTTAACCTTTTGAAGCCAAAAATGATTGGAAAATTCTATTGAATTTTTCAGCACTTCATGAGTAAAATGGATTGATGGCTGAGGGTATGGCTGTTTGTTGGGTCTTTATAATTAAATTGTGATGAAAGAGGGAGCCAAATTTATTGGCTTTGTCTTGTTTCATCCTGATCAAATAGACACAGACAAACGTCCCTCTATATAGGTAAAGGGGGTAAAAAATTGTTTTGAACTTTTGGGCCCTGCCTACAGTTTGGGTCTGTGTGACACAGAAGAAGTCTAATGATTTGAATCAGAAAAATAAAGTCTTACATTGCTTATTTACCTTCTTTAAGAATATTGGCAAAAGGGCCAGGCGTGATGGCTCATGCCTATAATCCCGGCGACTCGGGAGGCAGAGGCAGGAGGATTCCAAGTTTGAGACCAGAAGCACCTGAAGTAATTTAACGAGACTCCATCTCAAAATAAAAAGTAAAAAATTGGGTTGGGGGTTCAGCTCAGTGGTATATCACTTGCAAAGCATGCAAGCTCCAGGCCCTGGGTTCAGCTGCCCAGTACTGTTTTAAAAATGTATATATGCATTGGCACAAGTGTAGTTGAAATGATAAGCTATGGTATCCATATTGAATAGAGAAGGAAGTAAAGACAAGGGGGACCTCAAATAGGAGGAGGACCAAGAATCTAAGGACATTCCTCAGGACTACTCATCCATACAAACAGCATCAAAGACTCACAAAACAACTTCTTTGAGTCTTAAGCACCCCCTGGTGGCTGATCCATAGGACCCAATATTCTTTCCATACATAACACATATATTCTTCTTTTCTATGTTCAGATTTCCCTTTAAAGAGACATTTTTGTTGAAGAATACAGAATATATGTATTTAAGAGATAAAGCAGAACGTGTTTCATAAGTTCAAATTGTGTCATACCTAACTTAGTTCAAGTTTTAACTGTTAATCAATGGTGGAGAAACTGGAGAAGGTGTGATATGCTTCAGTTGTTGGGTGCTCACTATCCAGGCATGCAATTGCATTTTGAACAGATTGGAATCACATGAACAGATTATTGGACCACCTAACAAAACCAGCATCCCAGTAATCAATCTCTGAAATAATAAAAGCATGAATTAAATGGTTTTTGATCAATATTATTCACACAGCTCATATCCTTAATGATCATGTTTAACTGAAAGAAAGGCCTTTGCTTTAAGGTTCATTTGCAATTCACAGAGAACTGTAAATTTGTTTTGACATCCCATGCTTCTGGAAAATATGAGTCCTGTATTTCATTTTGGGGACTTAGAGCGGACTGCAAATTAACATGCTCTAACATAGCATAGACCATCCTCTACTTTTTCATTCTAAGGTTTTTTCTCTCTTTTTTTAATTTCTTTTGGGGGGAAAGTGGTGATGGTGCTGGAGATTAAACCCAAGGCCTTACCCATGCTAAACACACATTCTACTCCTGAACTATATCCCAAGTCCCGTTAAATTTTAATAAGAGACAACATAATGGGGAAAGAGGAGGGCAGAGGGGAAGACCTCTGGAGTGGAAGGAAGCATAAAAGCCATAGGCATCCTTTCTTGTTAAGTATGCCTGTTCCCTCTCAAAATATATGCCTCTTGCAGAGATTCAAGCAATGAACACAGCTGTCTGTGTGGCCCTGATACTACCTATTAATTCAGATGACAGAATTATAGTCCTAGCTTCATCTTCATTAAGTGAGGTTCTAGAGTTTTTCTTCTTCTAAAAGAACATAAAGAACTCTTAAAAACTCAGTTTTAAATACAGTGGTGGGACAGATACAAGTTCGCATGAAGTCACATATGGAGCTCTGCAAAAGGTCAGAGTTAGTGCTATAGTCTTCCCAAAATGCAGGTGTCAAGGCAGATCCATCAGCAGCCTTGGCCCTCTCTGCAGTGGATGGACATGTTGAGCTACAAAGAGAGGTACCTCATTGCCACAACTTATTGTTTCCCATAAAATGCAGCAGAATTGTAAAATGAGTCCTGTAGTGTTTAGCTCTTTCTAGGCCTCCGACAAGCATGACAGTTCTTCCAGAGACCTGCACAATGATAGAATCGTTGCCTTTGATGATGTTGCCTTTGGAATTGTGATTCTCCACAGCAGTTTATGACCTCTCCTCAGAAATTGGATCAAAGATGGTTGGATAACTATTTTGCCAAATCCATACATCAGTTGAAAGCTTGTCCTAAGTTTGAATATGACAGAGGCTACATTAGTCTCCCCCTAATCAACTAACAACTATGAAGAACGCGGCATCAATATTGGAAGAAGACTCATTAACAACCTGCGTTATGCAGATGACACAATTCTGCTTGCTGAAAGTGAAGAAGATTTGAAACATTTACTCATGAGGATCAAAGAACATAGTTTTCAGTATGGATTGAAACTCAACATCAACGATACAAAATTCCTTACAACTAGGTCAGTATGCGACTTCACAATCATTGGAGAAAAGATTGAGGTTGTCCACAATTTTGTTCTGTAGTCAACACTCATGGAAGCAGCATTCAAGAAATCAAAAGATGCGTTGCTTTGGGAAAAACTGTGGCAAAAGATCTCTTTAAAGTACTGAAAGGTGAAGGTGTTACACTGAAGAGGAAGATGCGCCTGACTCATGCCCTGGTATTTTCAGTCGCATCATATAGTTGTGAAAGCTGGACATTGAACAAGGGAGGCAGCAGAAGAATTGATGCTTTTGAATTATGGTGTTGGAGATGATTATTGAATATACCATGGATTGCCAAAAGAACCAAAAGATCTGTCCTAGAAGTGCAATCAGAGTGCTCCTTGGAAGCAAGGATGGCCAGACTGCATCTCACTTATTTTGGGCATGCAGTCAAGAGGAACCAATCCCTGGAGAAGGACATCATATTTGGGAGAGTGTCAGGTCAACAACAAAAAAAGGAAGACCCTCTACTAGATGGATTGATACAATATCTGCAATAATGGGCTTAAACAAGATCGTGTGCCTGGCACAGAATTGGGGAGTGTTTCCTTCTGCTGTACATAGTGTTGGTATGAGTCAGACCTGACTCAGTGGCACCTAACAACAACAGTCAACTACAGTTCATAATGTAAAAGTAAGATCTTTAATTTTATTTTGCCATTTTTAAGGCATAAAAAGCACATACAACATTTCCCAGCTCACAGTATTGGCCAACTCATTTTTTTCAGGTATGAGGTAGGGTGATAGAAGGAGGTATTGGCTTCAGTGTCTCTGTCTCCCTTTATGTTATTCATTTACTTGTTTCCATTCATTCATTGACTCTTGCTGTGTGCCAGGCATTTTTCTAGGCACAAACAATAGGACAGTGACCAGGAGAGCTTTATGATGCTGGTAAGAGTGTGTGCCCAAGGAAGCCTTTTTAGAAGGCATTTTACTTAACCCAAGAGTTTAATGTCATCCCTTTATGTTGTCCATGGCTTTTGTGGAAGGGGAAATGCTTGTTTGTCTGAGTCATGTACCACCGAGGGAATAGGGGCTTTGAGGGCCTTTGTTGATTAAATCTCAGAAATGCTTTCTCAACCTGAGGTTGCGCTGGACATTTTTGACCCAGCCTGGGTCTCATCCTTGTTACTCATTCTTTAACATGTGATGACACTGGGAAGAGCTTACGGCAGAATGGCCTATGTGAAGAGAAACAGCTCTTTGGACAGTTTTTGTTCAAGGCAGAGGTACCTAGTTCTGACTCAACCAAGGATCCTGACCCCTGGGTTACTGCATGTGGTAGAAATGTTTGACTTCCTTCTCAGGCGTTTGCCAAAAGATGAAGAGGAACCCAGGGAAAGACATTTAGTCAAGGACCTGGCATCAGGTAGGTGCTTTATAAGTATCTGTGGTTTCAGAAGCTGAAGCCAACCAAAGTCTTAATCAGAAGTTAAAGAAAAAAAATTTTTTTTCCCATGAAATAATTGAATCTCTAGAATGCTTCATTTCCTTATCTGTAAAATGTAAATATTAATCCTTACCTTATGGGATTGTTAGAGGGCCTCAATGAGATAACACAGGAATGTTCTTCCTAAAGGACAGATTCTATTGAAATAGAAAGAAAGAAACAAAGAAATAGTTGAAGCTGCACAAGGTGGTGCACACCTCTAATCCCAGCGACTTGGGAGGCAGAGTAAGAGAGATCACAAGACTGAGGCAAGAGACAGCTTCTGTAATCTAGCAAAACCCTGTCTTAAGATAAAAAATGAAAAAAGGCATAAGGGCATAGCTCGGGGGTAGAATGCTTGCAAAAGATGTTTGAGGCCTCTGATTCAACTCTCCAGTACTGCAAAAAAATAAAAATAAAAAATAGGAATTCCAGTTAAAATGACAGATTGAAAGCAGATGTGCTTTGACCAGGATAGACAAAAGAGTGAGGATAGAGATGCAATGGACTCTGTTCTGAGCAGAGAAATTCAGGAAAGCTGTGATAACCACAGGAAAGGGGGTTATTCTACCATAGCAGAGAAAAAGCAGAGAAAACACCCAGCAAGAAGAGATGAAGAAAACCAGCCACAGCCGTTCACCACACCAGAAAAAATGTCGCCCACGTGGGAGAGTGCCAGCGACCCTAAGTAACTGAAGGGACACCGAAGGAGATGAAAGCAAAGGGAAAATCCTTGACTTGAATGCACTCAAAGGAGCTGGAGCACGGTACCCACAAAACAAAAGCCCCAGCAGAAAGGAACCGGACCAGTTCGTGGGTTAGATCGTGGCACCTGGGACTTCGGGCAGCGTTTGTGGGAGGTGAGTGTGAAGCCACTCTGGCAACATCTGTGAACCACACTGTACCAGCACGAGCAGAAGAAGGCGGTGGGGGTGGGGAGAGACTCTTGCTGAGGGTAAACTTTGCTTCTGCCATCTCCTCTAGAGTGGCAAACTTCACAGCTGCCACCTGTGAACTGCACTATCTGCTGGGACACTGGCAGCTAGCTCAATCCCTGCACTGTCAGCACCATCTTCTGGGAAGCAAGTAACATGATCTTGGGCTACCAGTAAAAGAACAAAAATGAAACAAAGCAAAGCAAAACCAAACCAAACTGACTATCCATGCTTGTTTTTTTGTGAATTGGATTTTCTGGGCACCTGTGGCCCTGAGAGTATCCCCAAGAAACCAGACAAAGGAAGAGTTGTTCCTCAAAGAAGAGTTGACTTTAATGACAAGAATGGAGTAAAGCCCCTGGGACCTCCATTTGCTGGTGTAGCATGACTCAAAATCAAAGAAACAACTGTAAATGTCCACTAATAATTTGAACATGGAATGTACATGTAGTATGAATCTAGGAAAATTAGAAATTGTCAAAAGTGAAATAGCATGCATGAACATCAGCATTCTAGGCATCAGTGAGCTAATGGGGACTGGTGTTGGCCATTTTGAATCAGATAATCATATGATCTACTATGCTGGGAATGGCGACTTAAAGAGAAATGGGTTGCATTCCGCATCAAAAATGACATCTCAAGATCTTTCTTGAAGTACAGTGCTGTCAGTGATAGAATAATATCCATACTCCTACAAGGAAATTCAGTTAATGTGACTGTTACTCAATTTTACATACCCACCAAGGCCACAAATGAAGGGAAGATTTTTATTAGCTCCTGCAGTCTGAAATTGATCAAACATGTAAATGGAATGCACTGATAACTACTGGTCATTGGAATACAAACGGAAATGAAGAAGACTCAGTTGTTGGAAAATGTGGCCTTCCTGACAGAAATGATGCTGGAGACTGCATGCTAGAGTTTTGTCAGACTGATGACTTGTTCATTGTACATATATTTTTTCCCCAACATAAACAGTGACTATACACATGGAATTCAACACATGGAACATACAGGAACCAAAGTGGCTACATTTGTGGAAAAAGACAATGGAAAATCTTAATATCAGAAGTCAGAACAAGACCAGGTACTGATTGTGGATCAGACCATCAAGTGTTCATCTGCTGTTTCAAACTGAAACTGAAGAAAATTATAACAAGTGCACGAGAGCCAAGATAAAACTTTGAGTATATCCCACCTGAGTTTAGAGACCACCTCAAAAACAGGTTTGCTGTGTTAGACACTAAAGACCAGACAAATTGTGGCATGACATCAAAGACATCATTCATGAGGAAAGCTAAAGCTTATTAAAAAGATGGGGAAAAAGACCAAATTACATGTCAAAACAGACTCTGAAATTTGTCCTTGACTAGTGAGCAGCTAAAGTAAAAGGAAGATGTGACAACGTTAAAGAACTAAATAGAAGATTTCAAAGAACCACTCCAGAAGACAAAATCAAATATAATGACACATACAAAGAGCTGGAGATAGAAAACCAAAAAGGAAGAACACACTCTATTTTTCTCAAGCTAAAGGAATTGAAGAAAAATTCAAGTCTTAAAGTGGCAATAGTGAAGGATTCTACAGGGCAAATATTAAATGACACAGGAAATGTCAAAAGAAGATGGAAGGAATATACAGAGTTATCACTCCAAAAAGAATTGGCAGATGATCAACCACTTCAAGAAGTTACATATGATCAGGAACCAGAGTTACTGAAGGAGGAAGGTGCCTTGAAGGCATTGGCGAAACACAAGACTCTAGAAATTGATGGAATATCAGTTGATGCAGGAAACATCAAAAGAAGATGGAAGGAATACACAGAGTCATTATTCCAAAATGAATTGCTGGATGACCAACCATTCAAAGAGGTTGCATATGATGAGATTCAATGGTATTGAAGGAGGAAATGGAAGCTGCCTTAAAGGAACTGTTGAAACACAAGGCTACAGGAGTTGATGGGCTAACACTGGAGATGTTTCAACAAACAGATGCAATATTGGATGTGCGAGCTTCATTATGCCAAAGTATTTGGAAAACAGCTACTTGGCCAATTGAGTGGAAGAGGTCCATATTTGTGCCTATTCCCAAGAAAGGCGATCCAATTGAATGTGAAAATTATTGAATGTTATCATTAATATCTCACACAAGGAAGATTTTGCTAAAGATCATTCAAAACCAACTATAGCAGCATATACACAGGGAACTGCTGGAAAAATCAAGTCAGATTCAGAAGAGGGTGTGGAACCAGGGACATCATTGCTGATGTCAGATGGATATTAGCCAAAAGCAGAGAATACCAGAAAGATGTCAATTTATGTTTTATTGACTATGCAAAGGCATTTGACTGTCTGGATCATAATGAATTATGGACAACACTGTAAAGAATGGGAATACCAGAGCACTCAATTGTACTCATGAGGAATCTGTACATGGACCAGGATGTAGTCGTTCAAGCAGAACAAAGAAACACTGCCTGGCTTAAAGTCAAGAAAAGTATGCACCAGGGCTATATCCTTTCATTGTACCTCTTCAGTCTCTATGCTGAGTGAATGACCCAAGAACCTGGACTTTATGAAGAGGAATGCAGCACCAGATTTTGAGGAAGACTCATTAAGAACCTGTGTCATGCAGATGACATAATTGCTTCCTAAAAATGAAGATTTGAAACATTTACTGATGAAGATTAAAGAACACAACCATCAGTATGGATTGCATCTCATCATGAACCAAACAAAAATCCTTACAACTAGGTCAGTAAGTAACTTCGTGATAAATAGAGAAAAGACTGAAGTTGTCCATGATTTTGCTTTACTTGTTTCTACGATCAATAATCATGGAAGCAGCAGTGAAGAAATCAAAAGATGCATTGCACTGGGAAAAGCTGTTGCAAAGAGACATCTTTAAAGTGTTGAAAATTAAAGATGTTGCATTGAGGACGAAGATATGCCTGACTTATGCCATGGTATTTTCAGTTACATCAGAGGGTTGTGAAAGTTGGATATTGAATAAGAGAGGCAGAAAAAGAATTGATGCTTTTGAATTATGGTGCTGGAGATATTGAATATACCATGACTGCCAAAGGAACCAACAGATCCATCCCAGAGGAAATGCAACCAAAGTGGTCCTTGGAAGCAAGGATGCCTAGACTGTGTCTTACATCTTTTGGACATGTTGTCAGGGGGGACCAATCTCTGGAGAAAGATATCATGTTTCGGAAAGTGGCAGGTCAACAAAAAAACCAAAAAAGACCCTCAACTAGATGGATTGACACAGTGTCTGCAACAAGGGGCTCAAACATAAATAAGATCATGTGGCTGACATGGAATTGGGGAGTGTTTCATTCTTGTGTACATAGGATCACTATGAGTCAGACCCAACTTGATAGCACCTAACAACAATAAAACATACAAAATATTCCACACTAAAACAATAGAATACACATTCTCAGCAGCCCATGGAACTTCCTCTAAAATTGATCACCTTTTACGCCATAAATCAAGTCTTAACAAATACAGAAAAATCAAAATAATCTTTTGTATTTTATAAGACCATAATGGAATAAAACTAGAAATGAATAGTAAGAGAAACTACAGAGGGTACACAAATACATGGAGATTGAGCAATATAATCTAAAATGATCAATGGATACTTGAGAAAATCAGAGAGGAAATTAAAAAATTCTTAGAATCAGATGAAAATGAAAACATAACCTACCAGAACATTTGGGATGCAGCAAAGGAAACTCTAAGACATCCATATGATTGCCTAGTAAAAAAATTAGAGTGGACTCAAACAGGATGCGCCTCAAGTTGTTACAAAAACAAGAACAAACATAACCCAAAACCAGCAGAAGGAAAGAAATAATAAAGATCGGAGCAGAAATTAATGAAATGGAGGCTAAAGAAGACAATAAAAATAATTGATGAATCAAAGAGCTGGTTCTTTGAAAAGATAAAACTGAGAAACACATAGTCTAAGTAGGCAAAGAGACAAAACTCAAATTAAGAAAATTACAGATGAAAAAAGGAACATTACAGATGAAAAAAGGAACATTACAACAAACACCAATGAAATTCAGAGAATCATCAGGGAATACTTTGAAAAATCACATACCTAGACTAAATGGAAAAATTCCTAGACTTGTGTGGACTGCCAAAATTAAATCAAGAGGGTAGAAACAACTTAAGCCTATAACAAGTAGTGCGATTGAAGCAGTGATACAGAATTGTCCAGTAACAAAAAGCCCAGAACTAGATGGATTCACAGCTGAATTCTACAAGAGCTTTAAAGAAAAATTAATACCAATATGCCTCAAACTATTCCACAAAATACAAACAGAAGGAATACTACCACACTCATTTAATGAAGCGAGGATTACCCTGATACCAAAACCAGATAAAGACACATCAAAAAGGGAAAATAACAGACTGATTTCCATGAGGAACCTAGATGCAAAAATCCTTGATAAAATACTTGCAAAATGACTTGAATAATATATTAAAAATATCATTCACTATGATCAAGTTGGTTTTATTCCAGGGATGCAAGGCACTTCAATATATGCAAGATAATAAATATAATACAGCCGTATAAATAGACTCAGAAGCAGAAATTACATGATCCTGTCAGTAGATGCCAAAAACCCCTTTGACAAGTCAACATTTTTTCATGATAAAAACCTTGCAGAAACTAGGAATTGAAGGAACATACCTCAGCATAGTAAAAGCAATATATGAAAAACCTGTGGCCAGCATCATGCTAAATTGAGAAAAACTGAAGGCATTCCCCCTAAAATCAGCAACAAGGCAAGGGTGTCCACTGTCTCACTGTTATTCAATACAGTAATTAAACTATTAGCCATAGCAATAATGCAAAAGAAAGAAATAAAAGGGATCTAAATAGGAAAAGAAGTCATAATATCCCTATTTGCAGATGATATGATCCCATACTTAAAAGACCCAAAACATTCCACCACAAAACTCTTAGAGCTGATAAATATTTTCAGCAAAGTAGCAGGATACAAAAATCAGTAGCAATTCTGTTTATCAATAAGGACCAGGCAGAGAAAGAAATCAGGCAAACAATCCCATTCACAATAGCTTCAAAAAAATAAAATACTTGGGAATAAACATAACAAAGGAGGTGAAACCCCTCTATAATGAAAACTTCAAGACACTAAAGAAAGAAATTAAAGAAGACACCAGAAGTTGGAAAGGTCTCCCATGTTCATGGATTGGAAGAATTAGTATTGTGAAAATGGCAGTATTGCTGAAAGCAAACTACAGATTCAGTGTAATCTCCATCAAAATCCCCATGACATTCTTCACTGAAGTGGAGAAAACAATCCTAAAATTTATTGTTGTCGTTGTTAGGTACCATCAAGTCAGTGTCTGACTCATAGTGACCTTGGATAAAGCAGGTGAAACACTATTATCATTGCTTCTCTGCTATTCATAGGATTTTCAATGGGGGGTTGATTTTTGGGAGTGAGTTGCCGGATCCTTCTCCCAAGCCTACTGTATCTGGTGTTCCCAGGCAGTCTCCCATCCAAGTTTTAACCAGGCCCGACCCAGCTTAGCTTCTTAGATCTGACAGGATTGGATGCCACAGTGCTATGGCTGCAGGCCCTAAAATTTATATGGAAACACAAAAGACCTTGAGTTGGTAAAGCAATCCTGAACAGAAAAAATAATGTGGGGGGCATTACAATACCTGATTTGAAATTACGTTACAAAGCCACAGTAACAAAAACTGCCTGGTACTGGTACAAAAATAGACAGGTAAACTAATGAAACAGAATAGAGTATCCAGAATAAACCCATGCTGTTACTGCCACCTGATATCCAAAAAAGATGCTAAAAATAAAAATTGGAGAAAAGACAGTTTCTTTAACAAATGGAGCCGTCAGAACTTAATATCCTCATGTGGAAGAGTGAAAGTAGATCCTCATTCCTCACCTGTACAAAAATCAGTTCAGAATGGATCCAGGACCTTAAGACCTAACACTTTGAAACTGCCTGAGGAAAATATGGGGAAAACACTCCAAGACATAGGAATGGGCAAGGACATTATGAACAGAACCCCAGTGGCACAGGAAACAATAAATTGACAAATGGGATTGCTTGAAATTAAAAAGCTTTTGCACAGCAAAGGACACAGTTACCTGAGTGAAGAACCAGCCTACAGAATGGAAGAAAATTTTTGCCAGGTGTACATCAGAAAGAGGATTAATATATATAGTATATAAATAGCTTAAAAATTAAACACCAAGCCAGGCGTGGTGGCACATGCCTATAATCCCAATGCCTTGGGAGGTGGAGGCAGGAGAATCGCAAGTTCGAGACCAGAGGCAGTCTGCGTAATTTAGCGAGACCCTGTCTCAAAAAGCAAAAATATGGGCTGAGGGTACAGCTCAGTGGTCCAGCACTTGCAGAACATGCAAGCACAAGGCCCAGGGTTCAACCCCCAGTACTACAAAAAAAAAAAAAAAAAAAAAAAAAAAAAAAAAAAAAAAAAAAAAAAAAAAAAAAAAAAAAAAAAAAAAAAAAAAAAAAAAAAAAAAAAAAAAAAAAAAAAAAAAAAAAAAAAAAAAAAAAAAAAA
>VMDO01000134.1:22433-225704 GCA_007922755.1 Pedetes capensis | reverse complement strand
AAATGACCCAACAATCATGAAAAAATGTTCAACATCCTTAAGCCATCAAGGAAATGCAAATCAAAATAACATTGAGATGCCATCTCACCCCAATCAAAACAGATACCATAAACAAATTAAATAGTAACAAATGGTGGCAAGGATGCAGGGAGAAAGGAATACTACTACACTGCAGGTAGGAATACAGATTGGTGCAGCCACTATGGAAATCAATATGGGGGTTCCTCAAAAATCTTAAAAGTAGAACCACCATATAACCTGGTTATACCACTCCTGGGTATATATCTGAAGGAATATAAGTCAACATACACTGGGAAACCTGCTTATCTATGTTCATTGCAGCATTATTCACAATATGTAAGACATGGAATCAACCTAGATGTTCATCATTAGATGAGGAAATTGTGGTACATAGACATCATGGAGTATTACTCGGCCATAAAGAAAGATAAAATTATAGCATTTGCTGGAAAAATGGACATAACTAGAGTTCATCATCTTAAGTGAAATAAGCCATACTCAAAAAGGTAAACATCACGTGTTTTCTCTGATATGTAGAAGCTAAGCCTCAATATATATTTAATATTAAAACATATGTTGTTATTGTTGTTAGGTGCTGTCAAGTCGGTATCCGACTCATAGCGACCCTCACAGGGTTTTCAATGGCTGACTGTTTCGGGATTGCCTTGGGAGTGGATTGCCAGGCCCTTCTCCCATTTTTGGGGTGCTGGGAATTAAACTCAGGACCTCAGAGATTGGAGCACAGCGCTCTACCAACTGAGCTAAATCCCAGCCCATTAAAACATATAGATCATGAAAATAGAAGGGGACTATGCAGGGAAAGATAACAGACCAAAGAAAAGGGGAGGGGCATGACAAAAGGGAAATGGGAGAAAGGAAAGGAAATATCACACATGTTGCCCATTAGATGAAACTGAGATATGTATAGCTAGATAGATACACACACAAACAAGACATCCAAGTAGAAGGGGACCATTGTTGGGGAGGGAAAGGACAAGGGAGAAGTCCATGAGAGGGGAATGGGGGAGATGAAAATGAGCAATGTACAATGAAATGTGTATAATGTTATAATGAGACCCATTACATTCTATGTTAAAAATGACCAACAAAAAATTTTTAAATAAAAGTAAATAAAATGTGAAGTTTGTCATGAAGAAAAAAAATATGACTTGATAAACTATTGTTGAATGTTGTTAGGTGCCGTCGGGTCGGTATCTGACTCATAGCAACCGTCATAGGGTTTTCAATGGCAGATTGTTTCAGGATTACCTTGGGAGTGGATTGCCTTCTCTCATTTTTGTGGTGCTGGGAATTGAACTCGGGACCTCAGAGACTGCAGCACAGTGCTTTACCAACTGAGCTAAATCCCAGACCCAATTGTTGAATAGCCAACGGTTTTTTAAAAAAACAAAACCAAAAACTAGCATGTCCATTTTGAAGAGTATTTTTGAGGGCTGAGCACTGTGGCACACACTTGCAATCCTAGTGATTCAGGAGGCTCGAGGCAGGAGGATCTGGAATTAGAGGCCAGAAGCAGCCTACCCAACTTAGTGAGACCCTGTCTCAAAATAAAAAAAATTAAAAAGGGGATGAGAGTGCAGTTCAGTGGTAGAGCACTTGCCTAGCATGTGTGAGGTCCTGGGTTTAACCCCTCAGTACTAATGAACAACTCAAAATATTGATTTTTTTTTTTTTTGTGGTACTGGGGATTGAACCCAGGGCCTCGCACTTGCATGCTCTGCAAGTGCTGAACCACTAAGCTGCACCCTCAGCCCATTTTTTTACTTTTTGAGACAGAGTCTTGCTAAGTTATGCAGGCTGCCTCTGGTCTCAAACTTTCGATCCTCCTGCATCCTCCTCCTAAACTGCTAAGATTATAGGCGTGCGCCACCGCACCTGGCTGAAAATTATTTTTCTAAAAATCCTTTTCCTATGGATAATTTTATGCCTTTACGTTTTGAGCAAAACAGGAAACACAGGACATCTGAGACCTGGAATAGAGTTAATGCTAAATTTTGTGTATGGAAAATCACAGAGGGAAAATTGGATTCTGATATCTAGATCTCTTCACTCATTTTGTTGTGTGTGGAATGTGGAACTGAGAGTGTTAGCAAAGTCTCCAAGCCATCCAGCCCCTCACTCAATTTTGATGATTTTTATTGTGCTGAACCCTATAAAATTGCTGGTCTGTATGTTTGTGTATCTGCTCTGTCAGATAGATATAGCTATCCAGAAGGCCTGGACTGTATCTGATGTCTGAAATGAAGGCCAGAAGTCTAAGCTCAGGCAATGATAAATATAAAATGTAAACATAAAACATCTTTTTATGTGAGCTGTAGATATTATTACTGACAGCTTTCATGGGGACAGTGCACTGCAGACCACAGGTGCTTGGTGGATGAGAAGCCCTGCGGGTGACAGAGAGTGTTTGGCTCAAAGGAGAGGGATTTGGAGCCACGTGGTGCTCTGGGCAGGCTGCATCAGCCCCCATCACCTCAGGCATGTGTCTCCTGCTTCCTCTTATTTTTTCTCGTCCCTCTGCTGTTCTTACTACTGTATGATTACTTCTGCTTTTACCTGCAGCCTACCCAATTTGGGGGATTTGAGGTGTTCCTATTGCACTGATTTCTGTGCCTTTTTATTATAACCCACAGTAGGTATACCTTTTACGTCATGATTAAATGTTAAGATACTGTATTGCGCATATATGTATATGATACATACCCATAGGTATCTATTTACTTATCTGTATCCATATGTCTTGCCAGGCCAATTCCCAGTTTTGAGAAGCTGTCGACTATGTCCTTTGAGGGAATGAAGAGCCAGTTAAACTTGTGGAGGGTTTTTATGCTTCACGAGAGAAGGGAAAAATGCCAGCTCACTCTTTAAGCTTTTTATCCCTCTTAAGCGGCTGCAGCCTGTGTTGGTTTATATCAGGATTTGTTTTCCTATGCCTGGTTTTGAGAAGCTACAACCTTGCAGATGAGCCCCAGGAAGGAGCCATGGTTTAGTAACAAAGTTCTGAAATCCATGTAATTAATTATAGGTAGTCATGACTTCTTTCAGTTGCTGTGGAATGTTGTAGTTTGACCATGAATATCACCAGCCATCTGCTGCTATCCGCATGGATATAGTTGGGTGAGGTTATTTATCTTCCTGTCTGTTTCTTATTGTCAAAATGACTTTATAGATTGATCCTTTGTATAGGTTGAAATTTAAGTTCATCAGAAATCTTATACACAGCCATCTAACTGAATATAGATACTGGATTTTGCTAGTTGAAACAGCATCTTGGGAATATTTTGGTTTTGATTGAAATGTTTAAAATGTGATAGAGTTATAGTACCTTTAACTCCAAAATTTAATGTAAAACTTGTACATTTTTATTAGAATTAAGGAAAAAAAGCATGGTAGGTTATTCAGCTAATTTATGTGCATTTTCCAGTAATCCAGGACTTTTAATCCAGAGATGTATTTCCTAGGGTTAAAAAGGAGATGTTATTTCTTCCTATAGGGCTCCATCAGTATCAAACTAGACTGTCATATCTGAAACCCTGATAATCAGACAGGAGTTAGAGGAATGGAGCTTTCTTGATCAGGCAAATTCAGAATGGACTCAGAGTGTTGTTCAAAAGGAGAACTTGTGAATTAGCTTGACTTGTACTTCAGCTGATTTTTCAGGTGTAGAGGTTCTTGGCAGAGAGTTTTGACTGGTATTGGCATGCTGTCTGCGGGTGAGAACACAGACTTAACTGAAATGTGGCAATCATAGGAGATTTCCTTTTGAGAACTCAGAAGAATGCCTCACCAAGTCCAGGGTTAGGTGGGGTGTAGTGGAGGGCAAGGCACAAAATCTAAATGATTTGGCTTGGCCTGTGACTCATTTTATATCCTTGAGTAAATCACTTAACCCCATTTTGCAGAGGCTTTCAGTTGTAAAATGGAAATAAGCCTTCCATTTCCTAGACCTCACCAAAGGGGGTTCTATACATTTTGACAAAAAGAGACAAATTCATTTTGCATTGAAGACAATTCTAAAGGGAAATTGTAACAGTATTTTGAGGTGATGGCATAGTTGAAATAAGCAAATGACCATCCAACACAAATAGATATTGAAACTAGGGAGGCAGCTGGGGCTATAGATTAGTGGTAGAGCAAGTGCTTAGCATGTGTGAAGCCCTGGATTTGATCCCCAATATCAAAACACAACAAAACAAACGGACAAATAAGACAACAACAAGAAACAAAACCAAAACAAACAACAGAGACTCCTCCAAAACAAAAAGCAAAACAAAACGAGGGCAACTTCTTCAGATTTTAAAACTATTCATTGAGAAGCTACTATATTCTAAACACTTTCCTACTTGCTTTTACATAATTATTTAGTCCTTCCAATAGTGCCAGGTAGCAGATGGTGATTGTCCTACTTGAGGTTTTATGGAGAATGAAACTGAGGCTTAGAGAAGTTAGCTAACTCGCCCTGAGTTGGAAGGTGTGTTTTGGAAATCTCATCTGAGATACTGAAGAGCTGGGCATGTGCTATTAGGTGCTGTGGAGTTGTGTCTGACTCATGGTGACCCTCACAGGGTTTTCAATGGCTGATTGTTTTCAGGATTGCCTCGGGATTGCCACATCCTTCTCTCATTTTTGTAGTGCTGGGAATCAAACCCAGAACCTCAGAGACTACAGAGTGGCACTCTACCAACTGAGCTAAATCCCAGCCCCATTTTGTTTCAAGTGCTCCATGTCTGTGAACAGTTCATACTACCTGGAACTGTGTATTGAATGCCTGTTATTTGGATGCATTAGTCAAATGCAATTGATTGTTATAATACACCGCCAGCTTAGGAGAGGTAATCAGGCTCCTTAATTGAAGGTACTGCTTTAGAGGACAGTGTAAATTATTGAACACAAAGTCTGACATATTTTTTCACAGTGAATACAGGACATCTATGATCATATCCTCAATCCTGAAGTTAGACAAAAGGAGGTGGTTATGTTCAAGACTAGGCATTGGGGAATTTCTAGGAACCCTTCTCAACATGTGTTTGAATTTGTTTTAAAATTTTTCCATGTTTCCTACCAAAACCTCAGTTCAGAAAGTTACTGTGACTATAGATAGATTAGATAGATAGACATACATATAGATAGACATAGATATATAGATATATGTTGTTGTTAAGTGTTGTCGAGTCAGTGTCCGACTTATAGCGATTCTGTGTACAATAGGTGAAACAGTATTGTCAGTGCTTCTCTGCTACTCATCAGGTTTTCAATGACAGATTGGTTTTTGTTTGTTTGTTTGTTTGGGGGGAGTGGGTTTCCAGGTCCTTCTCCCAAGCCTACAGCAGCTAGTGTTCCCAGGTGGTCGCCCATCCAAGTACTAACCAGGTCTGCCATGCTTAACTTTCTGAGATCTAACAGGATCAGACATGGCTGCAGGCATATAAATATATAGCATAAATGCACATTTAAGATTACAGTTACAACTTATTGGAGAACATTTGAAACCCAATATATCTCAACCATCCATCATTGTCACAACCTTGGCATAGTCTTCAGACTATGTATTTTATAGATAATACCAGAGCAGTTCCAAGTCTTTTCTCAGCCCATTAGCGGCTGCCTTCTCTTTCCGAATATTCAGCAAGGACATGCAATCATTTAGTACAAAGTAAAGATGTGTACAATGCGGTGATTCAGATAAAGATTTTCTTGTTGCCACTGCATTTCAAGAAACAAGTTGAATCTAGTCCAAGGTCTTTTTTGGTGAGCTGCACCCTGCTGAATCTAAGCTTTGCTGGACTGTGACACCTACCAGAACCCAAACCCTGGGCTGACCTTTCAGATCAAAGACCTTTCCCTTCTGCCCTGGATGCCAGCCCCCTGGGAAACACCCAGCCACGCGCTGATCTGAAGCCCTTTCTTCATTGCTGCTCCTAAGCCCCTGGAGAGCATGAAACAGCAGAGACCTTCTGTCTTCTCCATGCAGTGGGGAGCGGTGGCTCTCCTAACTATGGGAAAGAGGGTGTTGTGTAATTCTGAGCATACTACAAGTCTGCTTTATGAGTAGATCCTGAATATGTTTTGTTCTCTAGCTCTAAGATGATTGCTAAGAATACAGGCACATAGATACTAAGAAACTTTGTCTGTGACCCCTCGGTGACTCAGCCAGGATTACTAATTTGCTGTGGGAGTCAGGCTTTGAATCTGTTAGAACAAATTACTGAAACTGATGTTCTTTGCATTAGAATCTGCACTTCAAGTGGATTAATTCTGCACCCACGTGGTGTGTAAAAAAAAAGAGCATAAGGTTAGAGAGGTGGTAGTGTGGAACTAGAAGTGGGCAAAATGATGCTGCAGTTATTTTTTTGTTTATCATTTTTGTCTGTTTCTGACCTCCTTTTCTGCCATGGCTTCCTTCTCCAGTCATTTTCGTTTCTCTTCCCCTGCCCCCACAGTGGTGATAAATGATTGCTGAGGGGCCTGTTCACTTTCTTACCTTCTTCCTTATCTCCAGACATTCTGGTGTCCACCTGAGATTGTATTCAGAAGGATTGCACATGTATCACTGTGAGAGACCTATTTCCAGCCTGTGAATTTTCAGGAAGGACTGAAACTACAGATGGAGCACATAGTGACTTTCCAGATTGGAGTGTGGGTTATCCTGCTATTGGCATGGAGGCAATTATCAGTTGTGGGGAGGAAAGCAGGAAATGGGAGAGAGGTTCCAACAAGGCCATCAGAACATTATTCTCGTAGTTACCTAAGAGAGAATGGTGCCAAATACAGCAGCTAAAGCAGCTGGCCTGATTAGAAACATCACCTGGATGAGAAGTCTTGTGTCCATTCTCTGCTAAAGGAAAAGCAATCAAATATTTTATCAATCAACAAGGAAAGGTCATTAGCTGGAAAAATGGGCAAACACAAAGGAAGAACTACAAAGGTCCAGTCATAATGTAAATATCACTAGTAGTAATAAAAACACAAATGAAGACAACTACATAGGCTTTTGCACCCATCAGTTTGGTAACAATGAAGGTCATTGATAAATATCCAGTGTTGAAGAAGCTGTGAAGAAACAAGTACTCTCAAACTCTGTTGGTAGAGATGCAAATATTAATCACATTTGACAACTGACTTGGAAGTACTTAGCAAAATTTAAAATACATATACCATTTACCCAGCCACTTCTAAGTCTGGATATATATCCTCTGGAAATGTTTGCTCATGTTTACAAAGATGTATGTGTAGTATCTTCTTTGCAGTATCGTTTACAATAACAAACTATCAGGAAAACCCTACGTGTCCACTGCCTGCAGCCGTAGCCCTGTGGCATCCAATCCCGTCAGATCTCAGAAGCTAAGCAGGGTCAGGCGTGGTTAGTACCTGAATGGGAGACCGCTAGGGAACACCAGAAGCTGTAGGCTTGGGAGAAGGACCTGACAGACCCCTCTCAAAAATCTATCTGCCATTGAAAACCCTATGAACGGCAGAAAAGCACTCACAAGTGTTTCCCTTGTTGTACAGAGGGTCACTATGAGTCGGACACCAACTTGATGGCACCTAACAACAACAAATGTGTCCACCAGTAAACAGACTAGTTACATAGATTTAATTCATGCCCAACTTGAAATACTATAAAGCCATTCTAAAAGCTGAGAGAGAGATGTATATATGGATATGGAAAGATCTCCAAGGCATATTGTTAATTCAAAACCAGGGAGCTATAGGACAATACATACTGTTTTTGTTCTATTTGTTTTAAAATGAACCTAAAGCTGTAGATCTGTATACTGAGATAGGTGGGTAACTGCCCAGATAAACTTAGGAAATACTTTAAATCATTAACTGTGGGAAGAAGAGAAAAATTGAAGTGGGGGAGCAAAGTAGGATTCTTATTTTTTTTGCTATGCATTCTTCTGACCTCTGACTTTTTTTTACAGTAAGAATGAATTGATGAATTATTTGTGTAATTCATTAAACATTATATAAAAATAGGAAAGTTGCAGCTGAGTTTTCTGGGAAAAGTACTCTGAATTGCTTCCCAAAGAGACCATTCAGGAAACCAAAGGTGGGTGTAATGGAAGTTTTTCCATTTTATTTTGGTAGTGGTTGGTCTATTTATATAATGAGGCATGAGAGAGGTTTTTTTCCCATATATTTTTCAAGAAACATACCTGCCTTGCCTGCAAGTGAGGTGGATGTTGTATACCACTGGCCAAGGCCACCTGTTACCTGAAGATTGAAGAGGCTAGGGAATTTCATGCCTACTTACTGACTGGACCCAGAGAAACCATTGGTAAAGATGGTTATGCATAAAATGTTTCTTAGGTCCTACTGTCCTTTTCCTTTTTCCTGCTTCCCCAGAGCTTTGGTGACCCTAGAGCTCAGTGCTTAGGGAAGCTTAGGCAGGACTAGGGCTCACGGCTATCCATCACATTAGTAGAGTTCCCTCTGCATTAAAAAGTGCTTCTCTAGACTGCATCCCATCAGGTACAATGTTGTAGCTCCCTCAACACCAGAGTTACCTTCTATATACACATATTGTACAGTATCCATTGCTCAGGTGTCAGCCTCTCACTTTGCTCTACCATCTGCTTTTGGGCAGGAGTTATATTTTGTTCATCTCTGTATCTCTAGTCTGCAGCCATATGTCCCTGGCACCCAATCCTATCTAATTTCGGAAGCTAAGCAGGGTCGGCCTGGCTAGTCCTTCTGGGAAACCACCTGGGAATGCCAGGTGCTGTAGGCGAGGGAGAAGGACCTGGCAGCCCACTCCTAAAACAATCCACCGTTGAAAGCTGTATTAATATCTGAGAAGTACTGACAACAACAATAGTGATGGACCTGGCACCGTATTGGGTAGTGTTTCTCTCTGTTGTACTTAGGGTTGCAATGAGTGGGACCTGACTCGATGGCACCTAACAACAACAACTGTATCCCCAGTACCCAGCGCAGTGCCTGACACACAGTAGTTGCTCAACAAATGACTGTTAAATGAATGATAAAATGTCTGAATTTTCAACAACTGCTTTTTTTTTTTTTTTTGGCGGTACTGAGGGTTGAACCCAGGGCCTCATGCTTGCATGCTTTGCAAGTGCTGTACCACTGAGCTGTATATCTGTCCCATTTTTTTATTTTTTGAGATAGGGTCTCATTAAATTACTCAGACTGCCTCTGGTCTCAAACTTGGGGTCCTTTTGCCTCTGCCTCCCGTGTCCCTGGGGTTATAGGCATGCGCTACTGTAACCGGCCTCAACAACTGATTTTTGAATAAACTTTTGAAACTAGGGTTTTCCAGTGGTTGGAGATAAGGGGAAAGCCCAGAAGCATGATAGTTAAAAGCTGGTACAGTTAAAGCTGATGCATATGGCCAGTTTGGTTTAGTGTTTAGGCTTTGCAGTTAATAGCTAGAGACTTGGAAAGTTCCATAATGTCCGTGTGCCTCAGTTTCCTCTTCTGTAAATTGGAGACTCTAAAATGATTCTACCTCATGGGCTGATCGCTAGGGGTCAGTGAGATGGAGAATGCAGAGCTTTCTCTGCAGGGCATGGCACTCAGACAAGTTCATCCATTGCTATTCTTGGCAGTTGTTTTCCAGAACCTTAAGGACCTGAGTCATTCTGTTGGCCAGGTTTCCTGCATACCCCTTGAAACACCCAGTGTTTCTTATTTAGCTAACCTTGAGATACCTCTTTTTAAAATGGATTTTATTCCCCAAAACAGTATAATGAGCATTTTAATTTTTAGCTCAGGAACATTATCATAAGCAGCAATTACTGTCCTGCTCATGACATGGAAATACTGTCTGAGCCGACGGAGGTGTGGGCCATCGTCATGCTCCCTGGCTGCTCTGGTGTTTGAGCTCTTCTGTCTTACTTACCTTTATGGGTAACTCAGTTCTCACTAGCCTCGGTGGCCTATGTTTACTATGTTCTTTTGTGGTTATAGTTTTCTTTTCTAAATATTCTGTACTCTTGGAAATCAGACAATCAGCATGGTATAGTTGCATGTAAATAATAGTGACTTTATTTGGGTCTTCATGAGCTCTCTAATAAGGTAAATGAATGAATTTTGCAATTTCAATGTTGGTTGAGTTCTTTCCTATTTGACATCAATATTCCATATATTTAAGACACATGAATTACTATATATGAAAATGTTTTGTTCTACTTCTATTCTATAGTTTTAGCATGAATTCAGTACATGCCCTGGGCTGAGTTAGCACTTTTAGCACTTTCTCTAGTCAAAAGGAAGCCACCTGTGCTATTGGGAACAACAGAGGTTCAAGTCTTAGATCTGCTAGTTAGTTGTTATGTGAGTTTAGTTTCTTCTCTTCCAACAAGGAAAATAAGACTGGATCTCAGTTGTCAGTAGAGCTTAAATGAGATAGTCTGTACCAATGTAAGTGAAAGCACTTTGTTATTATAAAGTGCTAAAATTTTATTATTAGTGTTATATTCCTCCAACACATTTGTAGTTTTATTTTCATTGTACTTCTGAGGATCTGAATTGAGAGAGAATCCTATGAATTCCTTATCAGAGAAATTCATCAGTGGCCTTTAAATGAAGTATTTTTGTTTGAAATATTTTATAAAACTATTATGAAGCTATTCTCTGATGGGTGATGAGTAATTTAAAAAAATGCCACACTGGGAGGTTCTGTGAGCTGAGGAGCACATCCCTTTTCCTACACATTTTGCCAACAAACTTTTTTATATACAGATGGGAAAGTATGAAATACTTGATATGTTCATGTTTGTTTGTTTGTTTATCAGTACTGAGGATTGAACCCTGGGCCTTGTGCTTGTGTGCTTTGTAAATGTTGTACCACTAAGTTGTACCCTGAGCCCTTTTTTTTTTTTTTTTTTTTTTTTTTTTTTTTTTTTTTTTTTTTTTTTTTTTTTTTTTTACTTTTTGAGACAGGGTCTCACTAAATTACGCAGACTGCCTCTGGTCTTGAACTTGTGATCCTCCTGCCTCTGCCTCCCAAGTTGCTGGGATTACAGGTGTGCGCCATCGCACCCAGCAGTTCATGAGTTTTAATAGCTGACTGTTGATAAATAAGTAGATCCGGTATTTGTCTTCTAAATTTATATTAAATTTCTCAAATTATTTATAGCTGCACTAGCCATCTGTCTTAGTGTGCACAGTATGAAATGCCTTGTGATTATTTAGTGAGGTTTTTTCTCAATTTGAAATTTGTTTTAGCAGATCTTTTGTCCCACTTTCTAATATTGTTGGACCTCTTCGTATGTCCACTGGAACCGAATTCCTGTGGGTGCCTTGAGCACATTTGCCTTCGTTTTACAGCCAGTGGGCCCCATGCAGGGCCTGTTTACCTCTGCTGCTTGATGGAGTGTAGGAATTTTAGGGACATCATAGGCTAAAATTCATGTGTCTGAGAGACAAGAAGGCTGAATTTCAGCCACAAAGTTCAAAATGTAGTATGAAAAACCATGGGGAATGGAGAGGAGGAGGCGACAATGTGTTGCGAGGAAGGCATGTGGAATTTAGAATCTTAAGGTCTGAGTTTATATCCTGACTTCTAACTGTGTGACTCACTTCAGCATTGTGCAAATCACCTCATTGGTGTAGGTGAGGATAATACCTGATCTATCTGTTTTGTAAAGTTAAGTGTAAATGAGATAGCACATAAAAGGGAATTGTAAGTTGCCAGTGTCCTCTTAGTCACTGTCATTGTAAGCATACTAAGTGGTTAGGAAGGTATATGCTAGCTCCAAGGGTTATGAAGTGCTGGCTCTTTGGAGAACCAGGCTGTGTTCTTGCCTTTACTTGCTTCCAGTCAAATCATCACATTAACTCATGTTTTATCATTAAATTTAAAATCTGTCAACTGTCAGTCATCTGCTGCTTTGTTTGGAAGGAGCAAGTCAAGGCAGGGGAAGCAGATGGCCAGAAACATGGCCAAAAGATAGGAATAGGCTAGTTTTAAAGCAGCATGTTTAATATGTATAAAAAACAGAAGCTAACCTAACTGTAGGAATAGACCTTCTCTGCCAAGAGGGCAAACACATTGCTAACAGAGACGTATGAAGGCTCTTGAAGGAAAGAGCAGTTCA
This sequence comes from Pedetes capensis, assembly GCA_007922755.1. Lineage (NCBI taxonomy): Eukaryota > Metazoa > Chordata > Mammalia > Rodentia > Pedetidae > Pedetes > Pedetes capensis. The sequence continues at coordinate 213,597 of VMDO01000134.1, read as the reverse complement.
TTGACCAAACATATAATTGTTGTTGTTGTTAGGTGCCATCAAGTCAAGTCTGACTCTTTCAGTGACCCTCAAAGGGTTTTCAGTGGCTGATTGTTTTGGGATTGAATCAGGAGTGAGTTGCCATGTCCTTCTCCCATTTTTGTGGTGTGTAGGATTGAACCCTGGGTCCTTAGAGAGTGCAGAGCAGTGCTCTACCAACTGAGCTAAACCCCAGGCCAAATAGAGGAAGGAAAATGAGGCCGACTGACATGAAGAAAAGTTCTACCGAGTACACATCTGGTGAAGTTTTACCCAAAGTTTACTCTCCTGGAAGATATTTTCTGTGAAGGCAGGTTGGCTTGGAAGCTCACCACAGACAGCAGTGTCTGAGAGTGAACTTGAGCTGTAGCACCTACGTCTGTGTGGTCCTCGGGACCAGGTAAAGCCCAGTCCAGACCTAACTTCAAGCAGTGTAGAAATGAAATGCAAAATACGGTTTGGAAGAACACAAGACTGTCAAGGCCTTCTTTACCTTGTATTTAGGTTAGGGAAAAGAACAAGCCATGTGTCAGAGTCATTTTTGAGTAAAGAAGGGGAGAAATGATATATGTGTTCAACGAAATAATTGGACTCATGGAGTTGGGACAGTGGCTGTGGTATCAGACCAATTTTTGTCCTCATCGATTAGGCTGCTTCTAGTAACTAAACTGTCACCACAGCAATTTTGCTACAACAGTGACCTGTGATCACAGTGTTTAAATTCCGCTGTAGCCATGTACCTCCACCTCAGGACCAGGGAGCCAATGGTGAGCCGTTAAAATGTATGAGGTTGTTCCTCGCCGGGAGGCAGCTCTTGCAGCGGGGACTCCAAGTTGGAAGCCGTAAAAATGGTTTGAAATATTTTACCTTCAGATACAAAACCTTAATCTCATGTTGACCTTGGACTGTAATTTGCGTAACCAGCACTTTTATTCCCATTTACAACAGGGAGGGAGATTGGTTAGGAAGCCTGTGTTTGCAGTCAGTAGTGTTCACACACTGGGGCCTGTGTACCTGTCTGGGATGAATGTTTGCAACCTTGGTACCCTCAGAATCCATGGGTTATTGGCTTCAGGACTCAAGTGCCTTATATAAAATGGCATTCATAGTGTTTGTTTATAGGCTATGCACATCCTCCCATCTGGTATAAATCACCTCTACCTCACTTGTAATACCCAACACAATGGAAATATTGTTATACTATATTGTTTAGAGAACAATGACAAAAAATGTCCATCCACGTTTAGTGCAGATGCAATTTTTGTCAAATATTTTCAATTATTGGTTGGTTGAATCTGCGAACACCAAACTACGGGTACATAGGGCCAATTTTACTGAATTTACCTGGAAGATTGGATTTTGCCTAAAGAAATTCATCCGAGATCACCTCTGGCTTTCTTGTGTCATGTGTTTAGTTGTTGCTGTTGTTACTGTTAGGTGCCATTGAGTTGAGTCGGTGTCCAACTCATAGTGCCCTTTGTACAACAGTCAAAACACTATTGTCATGCTTCTCTGCTATTCATAGGGTTTTCAGTGGCTGATTATTTTTTGGAAGTGGCCTGCCGGTTCCTTCTCCCAAGCCTACGCACCTGGTATTCCCAGGTGGTCTCCCATCCAATTACTAACCAGGATCGACCCTGCTTTGCTTCTGATGCCACAATGGTACAGCTGCAGGCATGTGTTAAGTAGTGCTTTCTGATTCATCCTTTATCCAGCAGAGATCCGTAAACATTCCCACTTCTGTGGGAGTTCTGTGCTGGTGTTTGTGCCACACCTGCTCTGCCCCTCCCACACTCTTAGGAGCATTTTAAGTGGATGTGGCAGGGCCGGTCTTCAGCCAGTTCATACTTGTATACCTCAAAGAGCTTTTAAGGTCTGTTCCTAGTGTTCTTTACCTGTACTGTTTCAGTTAAGTATTTTGAACATGGTTCCTGGGATATGGTATAAGTTTTTTTCAGATAAAATGTATATGAAACATACCTCAGCTCTGCAGATTTTAGTCTTTGATCAAAAAAGGGAGATGTTTATTTAGGAAAATTTGGCAGCATTTGAAAATCATTTAGATCTTTGTGTAATTTTCTTGATTTGTTTCTTTCCCTCTCTTACTTCTTTGCTTTCCTCCCTCCTTTCTTCCCTTCCTTCTTCCCTCCCTCCCTCCCTCCATTCCTCCTCCCTTCCTTCCTTCCTTCCTTCCTTCCTTCCCTCCCTCACTGGGGAGTTTTACCCAGGGCCTCATGGATGCTAGGAAAGTGCTGTACTACTGACCTGCACCCCTAGCCCCTTTTTCACTTTTTATTTTTAATCAGGCTGCCTCTGGCTTCAAACTTGTGATCCTCCTGCCTCCTCCTGAGTGGCTGGGATTACAGGCATGCACCGTGGTGCCAGGCTGATTTATTTACTCTCTGATGAAACAGAAAAGTTAGTTGCAGTGAACAGCATTGATGCTCCATATATGCTGGACCATGTGTGAGTCCATTGGTAGCTCAGGACTGTTCTCTTGCACACAGAAAACTTCCCATGTCAAGCTTCAGTCTCTCTTTACTTCTGTCTGAGGAATTTCTTCACTACCAAAGGATCTTCACAGCCAAAGGGCCACACAGGAGTTTGGGGATTTGCTGCTCCCAGGTGTGTTCAGCCAGAGTGGATTGAATACACAAGCACCTTCATCCCTGCATGGCCGATATCAAGGTGCATTCCACATAGCTCCTCATGGGTCCTCAGCAGAATGGGTCCCAACTGCCCATAGAGGTATTGGCATCTCCCTCTCTCCTGCCTCAGTTTCCCAACCCCTTACATATGCTTCCTGAGATTCCCAATACCCTCCCTGTATTCCAAGCCCTGGTCAACAGTCTGTTGTTAGTGGAACCCAAACTAAGACAGAAATATTCCCAAAACTGCTGGTTCCCAACTGATCCTTCTGCATGACCTTTTGCCACCACTTCACAATCTGTTAGAAATACGAATTGATCAAATCCTGAAACCTTTAATAGTTTCCTCTTGCCTTAGAATAGAATCCAAGATCCTTAATGCACCTTAGTGCCCTTGAGTGACCTGGTTGCTCCTGCCTTTCAGCAGCAGCGTCTGAGACTCTGTGGCAGCCCCAGGGACTCTCACTTTACCTCCCTCCCTCCCCTCAGCTACCCCACACTGCCTTTCCTCTTCTGGGGTGGTTTTCCCACTCTCTCATTTACCAGCTCATTTGACCTTTTAGGCTTAATCCATTCCCTTGAATTTGTGTTCCTAGAGAGCTCCGTGCTCTGCCTTCTTAGATCTTTGTGTAATTACAATGATATGACTTGTTTTCAATTTTCTGTTTAATGTCTCCTTTTCCCTCATCTAGGGATCTGCACACAGCTACAGCTTTATTACAATACTGCCACACCCAACTGGTCTCCATATTCCCTGTCTACTTTTTGCTACAGCTGCAGGATGGAATATTTTCAAGAGACAACACAGCTCATGAAGTCTAAAATATTTTCTGTCTAGTTTTACAAAAACATTTGCTGACCCCTTCTCTAGACTATGAGCTCTTGGAGAACCAAGTGTCTTGCTCACTATTGTGACCTAGCACCCAGTACTGTCCCTGACACAAGGTAGACAAAATATAGATACTGTTTTACTGTCTGGCCTGACATGAGTTTCTGTGAATTTTGCCTTTCTTTCCTCCTAGTCATTATTTACCCCCTGTCTTGTGAATTATCTGTGCACATGGGGCTGCAGTGTTCACAGCAAGGAAACATTTCCAGACAGACCTGACTGTAAGTATGTAGCACCATCTCTTCAGAGCTCTTAATCAGACAGAAGAGAGATTCACACCTTCATGCAAGTGTTTACTAGTTTTATAGGCAATACTTTTACTAAAGAAAGAGATTTTCCTGTTTTTTTTTCTTTTGTTGTTGTTGTTAAACATCTGGTCAGGTATTTCAGACCAAGTGGAATGTGGCGTACTACGCAAAGTGTTTTCCAGATGGAAAAGAACCTTACTTCTATGCTCACTTGGAAAAGCAGGCCCAAGCTAGGTTCAATGTGGGGAAATTAGAGTACAGTGAACTACAGAAAGATACTAGCTTTTAATTTAATGATGCCAAGTGTGAAAATGTTCATAGTATATGCTGCTGTTATTACTTTCAGCATATAAATTTTACCCTTTCCCTCTCATACTTAAAAATAACTAGGATTTCTAAGGTCTCTTAGTAATGCCTGCAGGAACCTCTCTAATCTGGTTTCCAGTTGGCCTTTATAACCTAGAACAGGGGTTGTGAAACAAGCCTTCAGGCCAAATCCAGACTGCTGCCTGGTTTTGTAGATAATTGGAACCCAGCCACACTCATTTATTCCTGTGTTGTTTATGCCTGCTTTTGTGTTAATAATGGCAGAAGTGAGTAGGTGTAGCTGATGCTGTATGGTCTATAAAACCTGAGGTTTACTCGTTGGCCCTTTACAGAGTAAGTTTGCTGATCTGCTCTAGGAAGGCTGCTATGGCTTGAGTGGGGTTTGTCTGAAAAGGTTCCTGTGCTAGATGCTTGGTCCTCAGAGTGGTGGGGTTGAGGTATTCAAATTTTAAGGTATGGGGCCTGGTTGAAGGGAGTTAGGCCATGCTGTCCATTGGGAATGGGTCAGGACCAGTAGAAGTGTATTAGTTTCTGTGAGGGCAGATTGTTATAAAAAGATGGAGGCTGGCCCCTTCCTGCTCCTTTGCTTCCTTGCTCCTATGCATGCCCTTTCTGCATGTCCCCAGTTCCCTTTCTGCTTCTCTATCATGTAGTGATACAGCCCAGGTGGTACTCACCAGGATACTGTTCCATGGTATATTGGCCTAGCAGCCCCCAGAATTGTGAGCCAAATAAACCTCTTTGCTTTATCAGATATGCAGACCCGGGTACTTTGTTATCAAAGCCCTTCCTATTGAACCATGCCCATCTGTTCTCACAACTGTTTCCTCTGCTTTCCAAACCTTTTCATGCCTCTGAGCCTTGATAAGTAATAGTCCTTCTGGCTGGAAGGCCACTCTCCCCTTTCCTGCTTAGAAAATGCTTTCTATGTGCTATCAAGTCCCTGATTGGTTTTCATCTTCTTTGTAAAACTTTTGAATTCCCCCCAAAGTTTTTTCCTCCTCTGGCTCCTACAGCACTTTGTACAGATGTGGATTAAAGCACTTATCATTGTTCGTACCATCATGCCTTGTGTTGTCTTTATCTCCTACTAGAGTATGAGCCATAGAGGACAGGGTTATATAGCTTTAGTTTAGCATCTTCTATGCATCATCAGGTTCCTGCCACAGGTAGATACTGAAGAAATGACATTAATATTGGGGTGTTGAATGTTATTCACCAGTGCACAGGACAGAGTATGGAGGTAATCAGAAAAACAAACAACTGTTGGAGGAATTACAGAATTCTTGAATTTAAGGAATTCTGTACATTTCCTATATTCTGCCATCTTATAGGTGAGAAGAGGAAAGAAAGAAAGAAAGAAGGAAAGAAAGAAAAGAAAGCAGGTGAGCTAGCTAGCTGAGGTTGAAGCACAGAGACTCTGGAAGGGGTTTGACTAGGCATGCATTACCTGGAGAATGATTAGTAGAATTGTTAAAACTATATTCCTTGGTAGAAAAAAATGGGTATTTATTGGTGGATGGACCTCTGGCAGCAGGAAGCAGATTGGAGAATTTCAGTATAAACTCTGTCTTTCATTTGCAGGCAAGTCAATTCTTTATCTCTTTCAGTTTTTCCTCTTGGTAAATAAGGATAATTCTCAGTCCTGGGTACTGTTTTCACCTTATCTGCAAATCTTAACACCTTTAGAGCTGCTCTGAATCCCTAATCTTTCTGGTAGCAGCTAATATTTTTCTTCTTTTTTGTGAAAGATTGAGTTGAAACATGGAAAATAGCATTTTTCAAGAGTTTCCCATATTTACCTGAGTGGTAGTGATTTCATGTTGCTAGAGCCAGTGAACTGCTAGAAGCCTTATATTCTCCACTTGCCTAGTGCGGAACATTTGACCTGGCAAGGAGCCCAATTGTCCATCTTCCTGGGGCTGGCAACCACTTATGGGGTTATAAGAATGAGTTTTAATTGACTTCCTCGACACAGCTCCACTGAGGAAGAGAGTGCAGAAGAAGAAAGGAACATGTGAGTGCTGATGAGCAATTTCTGAGATTGATAGGTGGTTTGGGTCTAATTTTAAATACCAAGAAAGTTGTATTTATCATCTCAAAGACTGTATTTGAATGAGAACATAGAAACTAGATCTTTTCTTTTAATACTTATAAAGTTACGTTGTAAGAGTAAAGACACTCAATTTATGGCCTTGCTAGTGGAAGGGGTGAGGTTTAGCTCAGTTGGTTGAGTGCTGTTCTGCGTTCTCTGAGGCCCTGGGTTCGATCCCCAGCACCACACAAATGGGAGCAGGGCGGGGTGCGGTGGCGCACGCCTGTAATCCTAGCAGCTTGGGAGGCGGAGGCAGGAGGATCGCAAGTTCGAGACCAGGCGCAGTCTCCGTAATTTAGCGAGACCCTGTCTCAAAAAGTTAAAAAAAACAAAAAATGGGCTGAGGGTGCAGCTCAGTGGTCCAGCACTTGCAGAGCATGCAGGTGGGAGGCCCTGGGTTCAACCCCCAGTACCGCCAAAAAAAAAAAAAAAAAAAAAAATGGGAGCAGGATGTGGCAGTCCACTCCTGAAGCAGTCCCAAAATAATCAGCCATTGAAAACTCTATGAATAGCAGAGGATCACTGACAAAGTACAGCGCATGGCACAGCATTGGGGAGTGTTTTGTTCTGTTGTATATAGGGTTCTTTAAAAGCTGGATCTGACTTGGTGGCACTTAACAACAACAACAATGTTTTGGAAGAGGTTTTATGACACTGTATCCGTTCAAGTTAATGGGTTCTTAACATCTTTTTGATATGCTTTATAAAGAAAGAAATCCATTTTTGCTGGATTTTCATTTTCAAGCTTTGGTAGTAATACTTATGCATAGTAATAATGTCAGTAGCAAGGTCTTGTTTGCTTACAAACAGATTTCAGTTGTTGAGAGACCAAATTATGTCCTGTTGCTAGAAACATGGGCAGTATTTGGTCTCTGTTCATCGAGCTACTTTGTAATTAGGATTGTGTCCAAGTAACAAATGCCTCTTCTCCCATGGAGGCCATTACGACTTACAATTCCCACTGACAGAAAAAGGTTTTACAAAGGATGAGCTTTAATCAAGTACGTATGTGTATTCAGGTTATGCAGTACATCTCCAATTGTGTCTGGCTGGTTACTTTTTAATGTTAATCAGCAAGAAAAATATTTAAAATATAAATAGATATTTTGTAAGATTCAAGTCAAAGCTAATATATAAACTTATAAACAATAAATGGCTTCTCTCATCCAGTTTTGTAAAGGGCAACTTGCTCCAGCATGGCAGCCTCTTTCTGATGCTATGTATTCCTAGGGTTATATCTCCCAGTCTCCAGAACTATCCTGTGATGCATGGGATAGATTTGTGTAGCCACAGAAGAAGGAGAGGTGGCTGCCTCAGTATTTGAGAGCTGTCAAGCTCACATGCCATTACAGCGAAACAGTCCTACAGGTCTGAAAAACAAGCCTTGAACAAGCACCTTACTGGTAAACAGGGAATCTGGACCACGTAACCAGGAAATATCCAGCGTAAATCAAACGTAATATAGAGGGTTTTTATTTTGGCAGCTGATGTTCTGACGTCAGATCTTGATTTTGTCTGAGGAAAACTCTTGGTGACATTTGTAGTGGCTCTATTTAAGGAGAGGAAGTTTGATGGCTGATAAGAGCCAAGGCTTAGAGTCAGAACTTAGATGGCTGGCGACAGTCATTTCCACAGTGTCCTTCGGTACTACTGGGTGACCTTTTGGTGGCCTGTTTTGCCTTTTTTTTTTTTTAAAGGAAAACAGACTTCTCATTGGGCTACACTAGAGGGAACTCTTAAAGTTTCTTCACAAGGAAGTGAGGCTTTATCTAAGTGAGCCTTATTTTGAAGAGTGATCATTAGTTATTTTTTGAGGTATTATTTCTCTACTTCTTTTTGCAAGTAAGGAAACCAGTAGAAGACATTTAGAGTCTCATACATTTAGAACTTCATTCACCAAGACTTCCTGCTCTTGGAACTGATCATCCAGGTAACTGAATCCTCCTCCATCCAACATACCTGCTATCTGAAATTCCTACTGTCTTTCAACCAAGCAAAGCAACTTAAAATGAATCTGTGAGAAGCAGGGACTGAGTTCCGGGAGACAACTCCTTCAGGTAATTCCTTGCAGTGCCAGCCTGCAAAGGAAAGAGCTCAGCCCACAATTTCTCTTCTTTTCCTCAAGACTGGAGATGAATTTTTGGTAAACCAGGGCAAAAACGAAAGCATGGGGCCCTTTGTTCAAATATTAAGGATTTCAGGACAGCAGCTGCACAGCAATAAACCAAATTCAGGGCCATCAAACGTGGGGTGTCTGTCACTGCTCAGGTTGCCCACCCAGGAAGCCAGCCCTGGTTTTAGGGTTTTTTTTATTTCATGGCTGGTGCTTACCTGATCTTCAGAAATATTACCCTGTGACATCTGTCAGATACTAAATTTCAGGATGAGTCTCAGTGTCTTTTGATTTCTCTCAACTTCTGATATGTATTTTGTCTCTTCTTCCTCCTCCTCCTTTTGTTTTTTAAAAAGACATTTTCTTTAGAAGCCAGCTTTGATTTCTGCTTTCCTTTCCCTTTTCCTCATCTCACTGCCATGACATCTGTTTATCTCAAACTTTGGGGCTGGTGTTGAGCTGAAAGGCATGTGATGGAAAAGTGAGGCTGATTGCAAGAAACCAAGAGCCGAGTGCATGGAGTTGTGCTGTGTGGTGGGATCGGAGGCAGATGAGAGCAGGGATGAAAGGTGCTCATGTGGCAAGGAGGAACTGGCCAGGCACCTGACATCCTTGCCAAATGAACAGTGCAATACAGATGCTCAGGGCTAAAAACAACAAAGGAAGGGAGGTGGTCTGACCTTTTTCCAGTTGGTGTAGAGAATTCTGGTGACAGTGACTACAAGGAGCTTTACCAAACAGACTTAGAGAAGCTGAATAATGTAAGTTTGCTGTCCTTGGTAGAAAATTTTTCCAACATGTTAGATATCAGAGCCCAAGGGAGGGGAGGAAGAACTCTCTCTAAATGATCCAACTTACACAGGCCAGCAAGTGCCACCTCCTTTCTTCATCACTGTTTCTTGTACCTATTTATATAAAAGACCATCAAAACCAATTTACGTGGTGGGAAGAAGTCATAGTGAGTGAGAAATGACATATGGCCATTTTTAGTCCTTTGCCCCAATGAATGGTGGAGGTGGAAGGAATTTTGGGGGGTGGGAACTAGGGCTTGGGTGAGGGGTGTATAAGTCGAACCTATTACTGACCGTCAGCTGGCAATGTTGCACATTCCCTTGGGAGCCTCCATCTCTGAGGTACAGCTAGGACATCCTCATGGCTCCATCAAGCACTTGTTTTCATTGATTACTGGATTGTGTTTTACAATCAAGTTTTTATTTAGCTGCGTAAATATGATGTAAGACCTTAACTATTTACTTCTAGTGCCCTTTCCTTATCCGTATTGATACATACTTTGGCCCACCTTCTGTTCCAGCTGCAGCTGTAATGGACAGTTCTGGGGCACATTAGCACCCCACTTCACTTATTCCCAGTCTCTCAGCTTGTCTGCTGCAGAACATTTTCCTAAACCACAAGAGCTTCCATGGCCTAAACTCAGGATCTTTGGGAAATTTAAAGGGAAGTTAGTGCCTCTGGATGTCCCCCCCCCCCCAAAAAAAAAAAATAATGGCAGAGAGGAGACTGCAGATAAGTGGCTCAGACTCCTGTGCTTTGAAGGCATAGTTCTGAGATGCATTAGGCATGGATCCCCTGTGGGCCAAACAGCTCATTAATACAGCTTGTCTTGCTCTTCCTGTATTTCAGTTCTGTTCCTGGCATAACCTAAGATCAGTTCCAAGGTCTGCATTCTGGGGAATATAAATGAACAGATGCCCATGAAGTGAGTAGGAAATAGTGTTGGCCCGACTAGCATACATGTATGCCTTCTGTAGGTCTTGTTCCAGCTGAGGCATTCCTTGAAACACAGATCTTTGACCTTTGAACTGATAACCAAAAGAAAAAAAAAAATCAGAAAATTGAGAATGTTCCTTATGTTGAAAGTTTTCCCATATACTTATGGCAACTCATTATATGTTCATCTGTGCAGTAAATATTTGCAGAGGCTGCCATCTTTATCAAGCTCTATGCGACCTACTGGTGCTAGAAAGAGAAATAAGGTAGGGTTCATGTCTGATGGAAGTGTATAGTCTTAGAGAGAGATGACGCTAGAAATTTGCCCTGAGTACAATGATGATACAGTGGAAATAGTTGTACATCCATAGTCAGGAGTTACAGAAGATGAGAGGGTGGAGCCCACAGGACAGACAGAAGAAGGGCGCTACCAGATGGGGAAACCCAAGCAAAGGGCAAGGAGGCATGGAATGACTCTGCCCTGGGGGACAGCTGCAGGCAAATGGGGTGCAGTTTGAGGGTAACTTAGAACCAAGAGATGAAAGCGTCCACACTGTGTCCTGTGTGAAATACAAAGAAAGTGGAGAGAGGGACAAGGAGCATTCTGAAACCTCATGGGCACAATAGCCACTGCATTCCTCCCCCATTTGCACTTCACAATACACATTGCACATTGCTGCCTGGAGTCATGAGAGTCAAGCACAAGCCTTTTGACTCTGGGTTCTAAGCTCTTTTTCTCTCTTTCTCATTTTTTTTTTTTTTAGAATACCATAACAACTTTAGTTCTACTTTTTAAAAACAAGCCTTTTGATTGAGTCAGGTCCTCAGGGGCTTAGGGTATTAGCCACTGTTGTATTTAATGTGATGAATTCATTCAGGATGAATCTAAACTCTCTTTGTCTTCTTCAGAGGAAAGGGCTCCCAGAATGTCTGAAAGTCTTAAAGTGATGGCACCCTAGGCTCCTTTACTGAAACTTGATTCACTGATCAGAAGAAGGATGTAATGGTAGTAGCTCTTTGCCTGTCCTGCTTCAGGCATCTCTGGCTGACCAGCATGCTTTCACTTCCAGATGGGGCTCTAGGGGCTATGGGTGTAGAGCATTTGCCTAACATGTGCAAAGCCCTGGGTTCACTACCCAGCACTGTACACAAAAGCAAACACACCTCTAATCTTGGCACTACTCATTGGAATATCAATGTTTACAATGCTACGGGTGATCCTTTAGGTCCGAGCCAGCAGATAATTCTGCACAAATCCTTGGTAGAGAGGCAAGTAGAAAAACCCTGTTTTACTTCGTTATTCCATGCCAAGGCCTCTTCTTCATTCTTGAACTTAAAGGCATAAAGAATCAGAGCAAATGTCTTGATGTGCAATGCACACCTCCTAGGTGAGACCTGTCACAGTTACCAGTTCTACATGGTTTCCGGGATGATCCTTCACCTGGGCGCCATAGACTACTTTCCCCTGCTTCATTCATGCTCACTGGTTGTTTGGTGGCGAGTGGCCCATAGAGAATATTCAAGGCCTAGGCCTTTTCAGGTTCATTTCCAACCTCATCATGGATGCTGTCTTATAAAAACAGTCACCTCACAATGGTACACCACTGGCCTGAGAGTCTAGGCTCTTTGCACTAAGGCAGTGTTGGCTTCCTGTGAAGATTCCTAAACTTTAAACCGTCTTTTACTATAAGATTTACAGTTTAAAAATTGGGGCTAAGCTTTCAAAAAGTCATAATTCTACACTTTTCTTTGTTTTCGTTTTTCTTCTTATTCTAAGCGAAAAGCTTTAATTGGATAAAGTAGAAGACTTCTTTTACAAAAAAAAAAAAAATGAACATTTATTTTGGAAGCAAATATAAGTGGCTCTATCTGGAGAAGAAGGAAAAAAATGGTACATTGATTTCCACCTGAATAGGAATTTAGACTGCCTACAAGAATGAGGTTGTTGTTGTTGTTAGGTACCGTCGAGTCAGTATCTGACTCATAGCGACCCTCATAGGGTTTTCAATGGCTGACTGTTTCGGGATTGCCTTGGGAGTGGATTGTCAGGTCCTTCTCCCATTTTTGCGGTGCTGGGAATTGAACTCAGGACCTCAGAGACTGCAGCGCAGCGCTCTACCAACTGAGCTAAATCCTAGCCCTCTACAAGAATGAGGAGTTAATGAGAAAAGAAAATTGATCTGCCACTTTATGAGAGGGGGTGCTGAAATCTGTCTTTGCTCTCAGGGTACATTTCAGAGAAACTCAAAAGGATGGTATCAGTGTCCTGCTATCTGTTTTCTTATTCCAGTTGGTACCAACCATTTAAAAACACTCATACTAGCACAGGCACCTGCACACACTATTTTGGCTTTTGAAGTGGGCAGTGAGCATTGCATAATAATTATTGCAGCATTGGATTTGAACTGTCTTGAACTTTCTACATGTTCATTGACCAGTTGATGCTTTGTCCATTGATCATCTTCAAAGAGCACCAAGCAGAAGAACTGTGTTTGAATTTTCTTTGGAGAGCTCTCCACAGCTTCTGGTATGTGAAGCACCAGAAGTGGGAAGTGGGGAGTGATTTGTTGTGACTTTCTGAGTCTATTTTAAATGCTCCCTGGACAGCACTCCTGCAACTATTTTGCTTTAATGTTTCCCGTTCTTTGTTTTCTGATCTTTGTTAGACAACAGCTGGATTCTGTTTTCAGTACTTACTCTTGATTCCCTGTCCTCTTGTGAGCCAACTTGGGATTTTGCTTTTGCTTTTGCTTTTGTTTTTGTTTTGTTGTGTGTGTGTGTGTGTGTGTGTGTGTGTGTGTGTGTGTGTGTGTGTGATGGGGCATCCTACTTTTCCAGAGTATGTAAATAAAACTTTGGCTTTTGGGAACTTGTCCTTGGTAATTGCTTAAAAACGGAGCCAGCACATACCTCCACAGAGACTTTTTGTACCCTTGTGGCCTCCTTATCTGAGGATTGAGTGGCTCCAAACAACCTGCAATGAAATGGATGTGTTGATTTGTCACTTACATGAACATGCCAAAAAAGGGGAGTATTTTCTGGTTATTGGTCACAATTTTCTATGAATTTAGTTATTGCCAAAATGATTTAATTTTGTACACAACAAGTCTACTTCTAACTTGGTACTCTGAGACTGTCCAATTCGAATTTTATGCTGACATAATTTGTCCTCCAAATATATGCTCAGGTCACCAAGTGGATCATGTTAGTTCATCTTGTGCTGCTATAACAGAACATGGCAGACTGGGTAATTTATAAGGAACAGGAAGGTATTTGGCTTGCAGTTCTGGATGCTGGGAAGTCCAAGGTGAGATGGCTCCACGAGGGCCTCCTGGTTGCATTGTGACATGGCAGAGGCCTCACATGGGTGTGACAGAGCAAAAATGGGCTAAATTTGCTTTTATAACAAATCCACTCTGGCTATAGCAACATCCATTCATGAAGCGTGAATGACCTCGTCACCTCCTAAAAGTGCCATTTCTCAACACTGCAGCACTGGGGAATATATTTCCAATGTATAAATTTTGGAGAACACATTCAAACCATAGCAGACCTTCAGAGATCAATAACTTTGAATAGGAGGAGGGAGTTGGGGAAGGGAGGGATAAAAATAAGAATCAGACAACGACTGCTGTTGGAATTAGACCCAAACCATTCAGAATGGTTGGCTTGTCCAGATTATGAATTTATAGGATGAGCTATATTATCACAACAATTTAAAAACCCACTTTTGATCAGATTCCTCATACTTCCCATTGCCATCGTATCCTCTTCTATCACAGCTTTAGTTTAGAAAATTATAGTGCAAATGGAGGCCTTTCTGGGAAATAAACCAGCAGCAGAAAAAGAGAGACCATTAATATATTCTTTGCAAAAACAAAGTTTGAAACATTTTTTAAAAATCCTCCATTCTTATGCCAAATTATATGAACTACTGAGGTTCTCACAGATCAGAGGTAATTTGCATATAATAAGAAAACAGAACCTACTGAAGCTAGCAAGATTTATTAACCTTCTTCTTGAGGTCCTTCCTTCAAAAAGTCCTTATTGGGGTAGGACAGAATAAATTCACCTCATGAATGAAGCTTTTTAGGATTTATAAGGAAAGATATCTTAATCAAGTTTTTTATCTTTTTTTGAGATACCATAATTTTCAGGATACATTAGTATGGCACAATGAATTATAATCTACAAATTAGAATATAATTGTGCAATTTGTATTTAATTCTCTTGCTCAGATTTTATATTACACATATTTCTTTACAGACTTACAGTATTGTGAGTTTTTCATAAACAGCTATTTAGAACCATTCACATAACCAAAATAATATTTATAGATATTCAGGAAATGATTATTCTTAGGATTTTGGTGAAGCAAAAAGCCTTCCTGTGTGGGTTTCCCACTGCCCACCCCCCTCAAAAAAAAAGCAGTCCAAGTTTTGGTTAAGTTCCCGAATGAATGTTGTGAAAATTAGTTTCTTTTGGAACCATCATACAATTGAAAGACTAATTTAAATTAGGAGGGCACACTGGGCTTCGAAGAGGGCATTGTGAGAAAGCAAATCATGATTTTTCTCCAAACAAAGACAAGCTTGTTGGAGAGCATGCTTTATTGCCTGGAAATTCTATATATATGCAAAGTTGCTCATCAATTCACTGTTGGGTTTTGTGTGCTTGGTTTCTCCTTTTGTTTGGAAAAATCAAATGCTGAAAAAAGAAAGAATAACTCTGCATGCTATAGGCACTGAGAAGCCTACACATGCCAATTCCCTTGGCATGCAGCGTTTCTCTTTGCTGAGCTGCCTGCAGGAGGGATTGTCAGAGTTGGCTTCATGTTGGTAAAACCAGAGCCCACATGGAATTTCCAGAAACTGGCCTGCCTCCGTCTTTTTCTGATCCCCTCCTCTGCCATCCACAAGGTGACATTGGGCAAGTTAGGTTTATGTCCTGAAGTCTACTCAGTGACTTCTGATGTTTTTAACAACTCTTATTGAGATGCAATTGACATGCCATGCAACTTGCCCACTTACAGTATACAGTTCACTCGCTTGTAGCACATTGTGCAGATGGCAACGCAAGTTTTAGCACATTTTTATCACCCCAAAATAAAACCTCAGGCCCCAGTTAATATTCTCCTGGGACTCGATTTGGTAAATTAATTCAGTGAGATGAAAGGTGATCACTCTCCAGAAAGCTTTTGGATGGGAGTTTTCATCTTTGGAATTGCCTTCTATTCTGTGTCTTAGCTTCTTGGCATAGTAACTACGTTTACTCCTTAGTACCTGCACAGGATTTCATAGCCTGCCAAGCACTGTATGACAAGCTCCAAATGAGAGGCCTGGCTGGCATCATGACCAGGTTGGGCGTGAGAGGTGCCCTAGTGACTGACCTGGAGAAAGAGAGATGGTGTTATTTGGCACCATCATCATCATTGTGGCTTGTAGGCTGCAACCCGTCCACACCTGTGGGGGTTCGGAATAGCAGGAGAGCCAGTGGCCAAAATGAGTCTGAGCTAAGAAGATGGATGTAGATAACAAGTGGGTTTCTGTATAGCGGCTGGGGGACTTTGGGGCCCCAAACATCAAAAGGGAAGATTCTCAAAGTGGGAACCAGAGATCTGAAAGGGAGGGGGAAATTGGAGGCAGGACTGGGGGAAGCCTGGGCTTTGTGGCCCTGGGGGCCTGCCTTCCTGCCCTGGGATCCTCTTCCCCACATGCCAGATAACTGGACACAGGGGCATCAGGACAGCTTGAGACTGTCCCTGATGGTGGAGACAGAGCTACCCACTCTGGTGAGAACTCACTGTAGAGGCAGAGGCAGCTGAGTAGGAACATGAGGTCCTGGAACTGACCAGCACTGGGGAACCCATATGTGGACAGAGTAAATGCAGAAAGAATAGTCTTTTAATTTAAAGTTTTACCTCTGACTCCTTTCCATTTTTGAAGAATTTTGATATAATTAAATGTCTCCAGCAAAGCTACAGGAATAGTTCAAAGGAATCCCCTAGACTTTTCATCCAGAACCTGCCAATTGTTTACATTTTGCCCCATTAGTACCTCTCCCCCACTTGTCTCTCTCTCGCTCATTCCCTCTCTCTCTTCTTTTCTGTTTGTTGTTATTGTTGTTGTTGTTGTTGTTGTTGTTGTTTTAAATCATTTGAGCTGTTGTGCCCATTTGTCCCTAAATGCTTCAGGGCATATTCTCCTTAGAACAGGCCGTTTACTTACATAACCACAACACAGTTACCAAAATCAGTAATTCTGGTTCCTTTGAACACTAATGATAGTCAAACACTATACATAATGTTTTATAATTTATGTTCCGTTATTACTATTATTGTTGTTATCTTACAGAACTGGGGAAATGAATCCAGGGCATGCCACCACTGAGCTGCACCCCTACCCGCTTTTTTATTTTTTATCTTGAGACAGGGTCTCACTAAATTGTACAAGCTGCCTCTGGCCTTGAACTTGTGATCCTCTTGCTTTAGCCTCTCAAGTTGCTGGAATTACAGGCATGCACCATTGCACTTAGCTCTGTTCTATTATTTATAAACTGTCGAAAATTAAAATTTTCATTTAAACAAAACAGCGTTCTTTTTTCCTTCCTATTAGAGGAAAGAGGTATGTATGTATGTATGTATGTATGTATATTAGGGACTGGGGTTTAGCTCAGTTGGTAGAGTACTGCTTCCCACTCTGTGAAGAACCAGATTCAATCCTCAGCACCACAAAAAAATGGGAGAAGGATGTGGCAATCCACTCCCAAAGCAATCTCAAAACAATCAGCCATTGAAAACCCTGTGAGGGTTGCTATGATTTGGACATGACTCCATGGCACCTGCCAACAACAACATATATATGTACAACCCAGGGCCTCTCTCATACTTTGCAAGTGCTCTACCACTGGTCTGCACCCCCAGCTCATTTTTTATTTTTTATCTTGAGATTAAGTTATACAGGCTGCCTCTGGCCTGTGATCCTCCTGCCTCCGCCTCCTGAATCACTGGGATTACAGGCATTAAAACATTATGAGCCACTGTGCCCAGCTATATCATATGTTTTTTAAAATATATTACATGAGAACCTTTTGCCAAGTTTTAAAAATATAGTTGATGGTAGAGTTACAACACACTGACACCAATTAAATGAAGCCATCAGATAAATCAGAGGACTCAGAATTCTGAGTAATATGTTTGCATATCTATTTGCTTTGGAATTAAATTTTTACACTCGTTTTTTCAAATAAAACTGAAATCATACATGGATTATATATGAGTCTCTTAAAACTAAATTTTTACCTTTGAGTGTATTTTGGCATTAATTCTGATACAGCACACTGGCTGACACTCTCTCTCTCTCTCTCTCTCTCTCCCCCCCCTCTCTCCCCTCCCCCTCCCCCCTCCCCTTCCCTTCCCCTCCCCCCACCTCTCTCTCCCCCTCCCTCTCTCTCTAACTCACTCTCTCTCTCTCCCCTTTTAAATTACACAATTAGTATTCATAAATTTTGATGAATTAAATTTAGATTTTTATTTTTTTCAGTATCAACTGATTGTCATGCTTTCCCTGTCCCTTCCCTCAAAGCAAGAACCTTATACATAAAGAACAAACAAACATCACAGAGATTTGCCACCATGTCCATCATGATTTCAAATACCACCTTTCATCATATCTCCAGATCACTAGATTTATCTTTGTAGATTGTCATGCATTAAACTGCTTTTTCTTTGAAGCATTAGTTTTTTAAATGAAAATGTACCCTTTGACAGAATCCCTACTAGAAGAAATGATAATGCAAAGGAAATGGGAACTAATATTTATTGTATGCCGGGGCCATGAGGAGCTTTACTTGGATTATCTCATTTAGTCCTTCCATCAACCACGAGCAGTGCCATGGTAATATTTATGGTTTGTTGTTGAGGAACCTGAGCCTCAGAGTGGTTAAGAAATTCAATCAGTGATTCATTCACTCAGTAAGTGCTCATTGAAAGCCAGGCATTTGCTAGATTCTAGGTACACCGTGAGGGAGAATATAGGTGTGGTTCTGCCCTTTGTTAGCCTGCAGTGGAACAGAGGAGGAGGGCATTAAACCAGCACATGCTTAGGTATGGTAAATAACTACACATTGCTTAGGCACATTGATGATAGAGACATGATACTGAGGGAGAGTAACCCAGGACTCATGTAGACTAGGGCTGGGGAAAGCCTCTCCAAGGGATTGGTGAGTAAGCTTAGTTGCGAGGTTGGCCAAGCCAAGGGGTAAGGAGTGCATTCCAGGCAGCAGAAGGCCTCCAGAGGAAAGCTCAATGTGTTGGAGGATGGGAAAGAGGCCAGTGTGGTTGGAAAGGAGGGAACAGGGGAAAGATGTGGGAGCTGAGGCTAGAGGGGCAGGTGGGGCTGGGTGGTATGCTGGTGCTGACAAGTGTTATCAGCACCAGCAGGATTCACGGAGCTGGGATTGGAACTCACATTTGACTGGATCTTGAACCTTGTGTCCCCCCAATTCTCTCAGCCTTTCCTTCTCTCCTGACCCACATCTTTGAATAAATGGCACCCTAATGTCTCTTCCATGCTGTTTCCAGATGGCTAAAGATCACTTTCATTATTGGCATCTCCTAGTGTTCTTGATGATAGAAGTGGGGCCTGATCTGTTATTAATGATACAGAGGGACATTGAAAATACACGCTTGAGGGAGGCCCGTAAGAACACACCCTGCAGAGAAAACTGACTACATATGATACGAAGCAGAGAGATGATAGAAACCAGGGTCTGCTCAAAGGAATGAAGGGGTGCCATATTCCATGCTACACAGAAGCTTCTAAATTCACCTTGATTCCCTAGATATGTGCAGTAAATATGTATTGGTTTAGACAGGCAGGGATATTTCAAAGTTTTTCATGCAAACTTGGAACAAAATGATAGGAATAACAGGAATAATAATGGAGGAGAATGAAGAAAGTAGGCACAACCAACATGTGTAGCCAAAAAAGCTGGTGGAGTGCGGAATACATCGAAGTAGAAAGTCTCTAACCTCCTGAGGTCACAGCTGAGTTCATGTCTCTCAGAATGTCCACAACTTCCACAGGGCTCTAAAGGTGAAGAATGGTGCAGACGGAGCATGCTCCAGGCTGCTGAACATACAAAACAGATCAAAGTCATTGTCTTTGTTTAACTTACATTCTAACAGCCAACGTGTGAGAAAATAGCAAAAGCTTTCAGCCCCTATGGATGCCATATTTCCCCAGGGAGGTATAAGGTGGGATAGTGCTTAAGGAGATAGGATAGCTGAGTCACATATGAATGCTTCTAGAGAAATTTGGTCAGAAAATACCTGAGAAATGAATAATGCCTATGCCCCAGTGGTAAAAGGTTTTGAGGGACGAAGCTGGAAACTAAGCAGATGTTTCTAAAGTGGGAAGTTCACATACCAGTTAGGGCCAGCAAAGTCTCCCAGCCCCCTGAATCTCTCTGCTCAGCCCTTCTCCTACCCTGTCACCTACCCTTGGGCAGTGCATTGTACAGCAAGAAGGCAAAAGCAAATGTCTGTCATTTGCTCTAATGGGGTGATAGTCATGGGCTATTACTTTCTGTGAAATGATCTTTTAATTCAGGTTTTTAAATAGTCAATGCATCCTAATTCTGTATTATCAATACATAAGCACATTTTTGGAATTTCCATGTTTCCGTGATTTGCATTATTGATACTACTGTTAATTTTATAAGAGCTGGACTTCATATATTAGTTTTAATTCAGAATAACTACATATATATATGTATATGTACATATATATATATAATAGCCATTCCCTTTTAAGAAAACTAATATGGTTAAATAAAATGTCAATCAACCATTTTGTATAAACGAGGCAACAGCCACTTTTTTCATCAAAGTCCTATTTATGTGTTAGTAGGTTCCAGCTTAATGTGGAAAGGTACTAGGATTTACTATGCAGTAATAGCTCCAGAGTAAATGATTTTATGACTTCTAATTAAGTAGCATTGACCTACTGTGTGTGTGTCTTGCGCTCAATTTGAGTTTTGCTAAGCCTATGGCTAATTAATCACTGGAATAGACCGAGTGCATACTAACTTAAATTACCCTCCTCCCTGGGAGACCCCTGAAATCTCTGAGCCGTTTAGTCATATTAAAGGCACAAATATGTTACATGTGCTTCAGGAAGAAATGGGAAGCCTTGGTGTTGTTGATGGTGAGTAGGTGGAGATTGTTTTGCCTCTGCTTTTAGGAATAAATGTCCTTATCTTCCTCTACCACCTGTATCACATCCCTTTCTCTCTCCTCTCCCCGCCTTTCTTCCTCCCTTTGTGGGGTCGCCTCCAGGCCTGTCCTCCCCTTCAGCACCACATGCCTTCGTTGCTTTCCACTAAAATCATTCCCCATGCAGCTGCCAGAATGATCTTTTAAAACCACTCATCAACAGTCTGCTCTTGCTACTTCTCCATCTGAAATGCTTCCCATTGCACTAGGACAGTGGCCTAAATCCCTGCTATGGACTTTGAGACCCTACCTGTCCGGGCCCTGTATGCTCAGGCCTCACCACACTCCTTGTCTTCCTGTCCCTCCTCCTTACTCTCCACCATCCGGGTCTTCTTAGTCCCTTCCACCCTACCTCTTCCTGCTCTTATCTGGAGGACCCTTTTCTCCTGTCTCCCCACCCTTTTCCCCTTACCACAAGCGACATCAGGTTCAGATTCAGGAAACAACAGGCTACCTCAGTCCAGCCATGATGTGTTATGGGAAAGCAGTAGATGTGGCTTTAAGCTGGTAAACAGAAACATTCTGCCTACAGGTGTCTGTTTGTAACGATCTGCCCTCTTTTCTACTATTCATGTGTTTAAGAATGCTCTAGCTCACTAAGGTTTCAAAGCAATATGCTGCATCCATTTTCAGCTCATACAGAATTTGTGAAAGATTTCTCGCCAGGAAACAGGAAAAAAGGGACCTAAAGATTTTATCACTCTTCTGAGCCGTCCTACTGTATAATCATGATGCTTCAGAGAAAGTATAGACAACTTGTTAATTCTTTACCCTTTATGAGCTCAGCCTTAATACTTTGGGAGAACTTAATAAAATGTGATGAATGAAAAATTAGGATGAAAAATGTCTCACGGCCCACAGAACTGCCCTCTGCTATTCTTCTCCACTCTTGGATGTGGCCTAAGTATTCAGTAATCTGTCCATGTTCTGAGCAAGTGCACCTAATCACCTCCCCCGCCAGGTGTTCCCAGCAATGCCTATCACTCATCCTTGGGACTTTCTGTTTTAAATGTTTTCTGTGTGCTGATCCTCCCAGATGCAGCCCAGGGAGAGGCCAGCTCATTGCCTCTCAGCTCATTGCCTCCCAGCTCATTGCCCAGGGAGAGGGAGAGGCAAGGGGACACTTGCTGGGAAAGGTAATGGTCAAAGCTCAGGTCTCTGTGGTCAGTGGGGACATGGTAGCAGCCTCCTCAGTGGAGGCTCCTGCTGGTGGCTGGGACAGGCCTCCTTGGCACTAGGCTTGCAGAACACCCAGAAAAGGCCTTGCAGAGAGCCAGGAAGACCTTGACCCCCAAAGTAGTGCATTTGAGCCACCAGGACCTTGTCTTTTCTTCCACAGGGCTCAGTGGGAGTTCAAGCTGCCCACTTTTCTTTATTCATTAAGTCCCATTCTTTGCATGCTTTGCAAACTGTGACCTGCCTCTCAGAGAGTGACCTCTTATGTCTCCTTCCCCATCAACTGCTAGGCTCTGCCTGGGCCGCAGGAGCCTTTGTGCACTTGAGGAAAGGTGTCCCTGCTCTGGACAGGGGATAGCACCCACCAGGACTCTGAGCTGGCAGAGCAAAGCTGGATTTAACCCCACCAGGCACTCACTTTGGTGTCTGCTTCAACAGCTCTCCCAGCCAGAAGCAGTGGCCTTAATGAGACCAAGTAATTGTTGAAAGATGGAGCAGGTTTAAACCTTTCTAAAGCTGTCATCTCTTGTCTTTTCTTGTTGTTGTTGTTGTTGTTGTTGTTGTTGTTAGGTGTCATCAAGTGTGGTCCAACTCATAGCGATCCTATGTACAACAGAACAAAACAGTCCCCAACACTGTGCCAGGCACATGATCTTTTTTGTGTTTATGCCCATTGTTGCAGCCACTGGGTCAATCCATCTAGTTGAGGGTCTTTCTTTTTTTATTGACCTGTCACTCTATGAAACATAATGTCCTTTTCTGGGGATTGGTCCCTCATGACAACATGTTCAAAATACATAAAATGTAGTCTAGCTATCCTAACTTCCAAGGAACACTCTGGTTGTACTTCTTCTAGGACAGATCTGTTGGTTCTTTTAGTAGTCCATGATGTATTCAATATTTGTTTCTAGAAACATAATTCAAAAGTATCAGTTCTCCTCCTGTCTCCCTTATTCATTGTCCAGCTTTCACAACCATATGATGCAACTAAAAATACCACGGCATGAGTCAGGTGCACCTTTGTCTTCAGTATGATATCTTTACTTTTCAGCACTTTAAAGAGATCTTTTGCCACAGCTTTTCCCAATACAATGCATCTTTTGATTTCTTGACTGCTGCTTCTGTGGGTGTTGATTGTTGTTGTTGTTGTTAGGTGCCATTGAGTCAGGTCCAACTCATAGCATTGCTATGTACAACAGAACAAAACACTCTCCAATTCTGTCCCAGGCACACAATTATATTTATGTTTAAGCCCATTGTTGCAGACACTGTGTCAATCCATCTAGTGGAGGGTTTTCCTTTTTTTCGTTGACCTGCCACTCTCTCAAACATGACATCCTTCTCCAGGGACTGGTCCCTCCTGACTACATGTCCAAAATAATGTAAGATGCAGTCTACCATCCCAAGTAAAGCAAAATCTTGGACAGCCTCAGTCTTTTCTCCATTTATCATGAAACTACTTACTGACCCAGTTGTAAGGATCTTTGTTTTCTTGATGTTGAGGTACAATCCATACGAAGGCTGTGTTCCTTATTCTTCAACAGTAAATGTTTCAAATCCTCTTCACTTTCAGCAAGCAAAGTTACATGTTTTCTTAGAAAGTATTAATGTACTGGTTGTCAGTCGCATTATCTACAACTCAAATGGCAACAGGCATCTGGGCTCACAAGCCTGAGGATATTTTTTTTCCTTTTGTATCCTATTCCCCCACCTCTTACTTTCTTCTCTCTCCTCCCTATTCTTTGCTTTAAAAACTGACCAGTTGTAATTTACAGATTAACTCTTCCTAAGGAAACTATTAATAACAATTCTGGTGGCTGAAAGTCTTTCCTAATGTTTATTATTTCTGTTTTTTGTTTGTTTTTATCTCATGCCCTTCTTTTTTCTATCACTCTGGAACTTGCTGCTTCTTCCCTGGACTGTTTTGCCATGTGGATACAAAATAGGTAGTGTATTACAAAATTATTTAGGAAAGTCTGTGTTTAAAATTCCTTTTTTTCTGTAGCCTCATTTAGCAGATAGATTGTGTGCCTATGCACAGCCTTAGTAATATAATGTGGAAGTTGTAATGTGGAAAATATCCTTTCCCGAAGCTGAAGACCATCTGGTTCACAAAATGCCAAATATAGTTTGATTAGCTTGATTAAACCTTGGTTTATTAGTAGTAGTAGTAGTAGCAGTATTAATATTAGTAACCATGTATTAAGTTCCTAATATGTGATAGACACTTGTAGGTTTTATTTGTCAGCCTCACCAGGGTCTTGAAAGATAGGGCTACTGTCCCAGGTTCCTTACTTTGAAGATTCAGGCAAGTAACTTTTCGAGGTTCATGCAGGTACCATGTGGTGGAATCAGAATTAAGGCCACATGCTTGTGTGATTCCAGTGTCTGCATGCTTTCTGTAACATCAGAGGTCCTTGGTTTTTTCCACTGAAGTTCCTGAAAATCAATACGTAATGCCTGGGGTCTAGACCCTTTATAGCTAGAAGTCGCCAGCAGCCAGTTCAGAATTTCTTTGAAGTCTCATGCTTTAATCTTTAAAATTTATGCAAATTTGGCTTTCTACTTCATAATAGAAAAGTGTAAAAATAATCCTTTAAACTACTTGACATAGAATACAATTTAAACTCCAGGAAGAGCTCTTGTTTATACTTCTCTCATGCCCTCCTGCCTCACTGGGTGCCACATCAGGGGGCTGGACACCTCCATTGGAGAAGGTCAGCATTGCACTGTGGTGCGTCTCAGTCTTAGTACCATGTGCATGTGTGTGATGCAAGTGATTGAAGCCAAGGCCTTGCACTTGCTAGCAAAGTGCTCTACTGCCGAGCTCTACCCCCAGCCCTTGTGTTGAGACAGGGTCTTGCTATATTGCTCAAGCTGACCTTGAACTCACTGTGTAGCCCAGGTTGGCCTCAAACTCACTATCTTCCTGCCTCTGCCTCACTCGTAGGATCCATTTTGTTAACGAACTTTTCAGTTATGGAGCACATTGTCCCTTGGCCAACTGAAACCATAGAAGTCTTCCTAACAGAGAGCAGATTTCCTAGCACTTCCTTGTTGTTAGGTGCCTTTGAGTCACGTCTGACTCATAGCAACCCTCATAGGGTTTTCTTTCTTTCTTTTTTTTTTTTTTTTTGTGGTACTGGGGGTTGAACCCAGGGCCTCGTGCTCGCATGCTTTGCAAGTGCTGGACCACTGAGCTGCACCCCAGCCCATTTTTTCCTTTTCCTTTTTGAAACAGGGTCTGGCTAAGTTACACAGACTGCCTCTGGTCTCGAACTTGTGATCCTCCTGCCTCCCCCTGCAGAGCCACTGGGATTATAGGCATGTGTCAGCCTGCCAGGCCCTCATAGGATTTTCAATAGCTTATTGTTTCGGGATTGCCTCGGGAATGGATTGCCACATCCTTTTCCCATTGTTGCAGTGCTGGAAATCGAACCCAGGACATCAGAGACCTCAGAGCAGTGCTCTACCAACTAAGCTAAGTCCCAGCCCTAGCACTTCCTAGATAATCTCTAAATTGGTCTTTTTTGAGTCTTCACAGAGATCTCTGAGTAACACCAGTCTGGCTGGAAATCTGGATATTATTTAATATTATGGCTTGTAAACTTTCCTTTTTTAGGAGGCTAAGTCTTTTTTCAAATGAAATTTCTCTTGGAACTGTAATTTGTAAAACAGATGAGAGTGAATGCACTCTAGTTTCCACAGGGGCTGACAGCCATGCTTGCATGGTGTACCTTGCCCGAGGGTCCTCCAAGGACGCCCAAGTTCTGTAGAGCGTAGTTTAGATACCCTGATCTAATGCATGTTCCTGAGGAGGAGACTAAGGCCAGAGAGCTGGAAGGGCTTGTCTGTGGTGACCTAGCTAATCAGTGACCGGCTAGGAAGAAATTCTAAGATCCAAGCCTGCCAAGTTGTTCAAGGACCCTTGATGCCACTTTGGATTTTCTTGTTATTTGAACAACTGATCAGAGGCCTGGAGGACTGGGAAGGGGACTGGGAAGTCAGAGGCAGCCCATTACCCAGGTCAGCATCTGGGGTGGGGTGGCCTCACTGACTCTGTGGGTCTCAGACACAGAATTAGGCTGAGTGCTCTGAACCCCCAATCCAGACAGAACCTTGTAGAAGCTTCTCTGGTCATCAGCAAATGCCTCTATGATAGCAAAGCCCAAGCTGTCCCAAGTTTCACACAGGAGGCCACATCCTGAGGGCCCCAGTGCAAGAATTTGGGGAAACACTTCCTTCTCCCCCTCACAGTACCAGTTCTTCTCTTTCTCCTCAGCTCACTGTTGATTTGTCTCTGCTGACTCACTGTCATTGGAGTGCTTGAGTTAACAGCATGGTTCTTTTCCAAGTGCTTGTAGCCCCTTGGAAGATGTCTGAGTGAGCCCTGCAGCTCCTGAGGTGTTCAAATGTGTCAGGACAAAGGATTCAGCCAGACCTCCCCACACCTCAGCAGCTGGGGGTGGAGGGATGAGGTGATGACCCTGAGTAACAGCCATAAAGACCTCTGAAAGAGTGGTGACCTCAGGTTTAGACCGACCCTTGCTGACTTACCTGTGTGGGCTTTATTAAGCACGGCCTTGGCAACACCCTTGAATTTATTCCGTTTTTCAGAAAGTGGGAAGTAGTTTTTAAGCCTCTAGAAAGCCATGAACTTCTCTACAATGTGGGTTTACCAACATCGTCATCTCTCTCTTGTTTTTCACTTTGCCACTGGGAGACCTGTAAGCGCTATCAGGAGGTAGCCTGGTGTCTAGCCCCCCGATTCTCACTGCCTCTGGAAGATTCTAGGAAAGGGGTTATTTCCCACCTCTACATGTGATGGCACTGCAGTCCCTGCTGCAGGTGCCACATGCACTCTGATGAGTGATGCTGAATGCCACTGTGGGCCAGCCCCACAGGCCCAGCCCCACTAAACAGACCCAGTGAGAGACGCCATGGCCTCCTTGTTCCCTGAGGCAAGAATGCTCCAAGCTTGGGCCCCCACAGTCTATTCCAGGCCACACAGTCATAGTGCCATCTGGTTTAGCATTTGTTCCTGGGCAAACCTAGAAACTTTATGCCCCTTTCTGTTCCAGTAACCTCTAGGCAGTTCTTCCATTAAACTCCATAAACACAGGCAGCATTTGCACACCACCTAGAGGACCACACACTACAGCAATCCCATGAAAGGTGGCTCATCCAAAGCCATTTTCTAGCTCTGTTGATTTATTACAGAAACCAGAACTGCAACTTGTACACGTTTAATCTCTGATAGGGTACTGTTGCTTTTCTATTGTTGTTTAACAAAGCACCCCATATCTAGTGGTGTAAAACAGCCACACTGGCTGTGGTGGTACATGCCAGTAATCAGCTTGCTGAAGAAGATGAGGCAGGAGGATCTCGAGTTTGAGGACAGCCTGGGCAACTCTTTTGTGCTTTCAGCCATATCACTGTGGCATCCGATCCCATCAGATCTCAGAAGCTAAGCTGGGTTGGGCCTGGTTAGTCCTTGGATGGGAGACCGCCTAGGAACATCAGATACTGTAGGCTTGGGAGAAGGACTTGGCAACTCACTCCCAAAAATCAATCAGCCATTGAAAACTCTATGGAATAGCAGAGAAGCACTGACAGTGTTTCGCTTGTTGTATGTAGGATTGCTAAGAATCAGACACCAACTCAACAGTACCTGACAACAACAAAACAATAACAACAACAACAACAACAACAAAACAAGCACCATTTTATTACACAGATGGGCTCTCTTGAGTGAGGAATTCTAAAAGGGCACACAGGGAAGACTTGTCTGTCCCCACTCTCTTGGCTTCAGCAGGGAAGACCTTAGTGGCTGGAGCTGATAGAAGCACCTGGGAGCTAGAAGCATTTGGAGGCCTCAGAGGCTGGACTCAGTTAGACAGTTGACTGGAGCCCCTGTGGGTGGCCTCTCCATGTAGCTTAAGCTTCTCACAGCATAGCCAGTGGCTTCTGAGAGGCAGGACCCCGAGAGAGTGTTTGGAGAGAGAGTGTTCACAGATACCCAGGGGGAAGCTGCAGGCTGCTTCTGTTCTAGCCAGGGAAGCCACACAGCATCACATCTGCTGTGCTCTACTGGCCACAAAAGAATCATGAAGGTCAACCCAAGTCCAACGGGAAGGGAATTTGATGCTCCCCTTTGGTGAAAGAGAGGGAGGGTCACATTTCAGGAAAGCATGCAAGATAAGATAGAGTCCTGTTGTCATCTCTTGCAAATGCTATCTTCTTTAGGCCACTGTCTGGCCACATTTCATACCACTCCCTACCACAAAACACACTCGTCTTCCCCCCCTCCAACATCTTATGCTCTCTTGGCATCAACTCAAAGTCTAAGATTCCATCATCAAGTGAGGTCTAGATGTGGATGATGCACCTTGGCTGCAGGGACAGCCCCCTGCACATGCTTTTTAACTTGACACCTGTGAATGAAAGAGATAAGTTATATGCCCCCTGACACCCAGCAACTATAACAGACATTCCTATCCAAAGAGGGAAGGGTTGGCATGAGGGGCACATAACAGTCCCTAGTCTGTAGCAGTTCTGAAGTACAGCTGGAAAAATGACACCAGTCCCTTGAATTTAGGTCCAGTTCTGTTCGTAGGAGTTGTTTTTCTGTGGCCCTCTTTTGGCTTTTCATTCTACCTTCTAAGTCATTGCCTTTTTCCATAAAATATATTCTGTGTTGATGCCAAGTAATTTTCTCAGCCTGCTTCCTTTTCAAAGAACTTCAGGGGTCCAAAGGATTCCTTTTACTATATACTGTCTCTGTCCGTTTCAGTACAAGACGGTGTATTTAAAACAAAACAAAACACCTTGGTGGTTTTCTTATGTAGGAATTCACAATCTACTTCATTAGACACAAAAGCCAAACACACATGTGCCTTTGCATAAGCCTTTCTCTACTTGGAACCCTTTTTGAGGCAGCTGTGATATAACGTCTATGAAGCACCACCTTAAATCTTTCGGAAGTCTTAAGAGAGGGTTTACAGTCACACTCTTTGGCTTCCTCACTCTGAGGCTTTGTTTTCCTGCCACTGCCTTGTATTTGATCTCTGTCATGGGGCCCTGTTTACTTGGGAAATCTTTTGCTGAGAGATTGGAGATGAGAAATAGCGTTATTTTTGAACTTTACAAGTCCTGGATTCCAATTTATATTTATTCTAAATTCTGAACGCAAACTAAAAGACTGCTTTGTTAGCTCAACTATATCAGCACCTTAAAATATACCGTTAAAAGAAAACAGCTGACACTTGGCGTTCTTCCTAGAAGTCTTAGCCAAACCCATCACTTCTTTAGGGCCAATTTCTATTTTCCACATTATTGCAGGCATCAGCCTTGCTAAACTTCCCACCTATCCCTTGCAAGGGTCAGTGTCCTCCTGCTCTGTAACATTTCCCTGGCTCTCCTTTAAACTCTCAGCCACAGCAATTCCAGCCCCCTCAGGCTTCTTCCCACCTCCCAATCCCAAAATTAGTGCCAAATGTTTTAGGTTTTGTTAGAACACTACCCCGCCTTCAGATACCAAATGTTGTTCCTGTTTCTGTTGTTGTGAAAACAACTATGCAAAGCCTCATATCATCTGCCAACAGTCATTTGATTATGCCCACACATTCCTTGGGTCAAGGTAAGGAATTTGAACAGGATGCAGCAGGAATAACTTGTCTTTGCTCCATGATACCTGGAACCTCATCTGGAATACCTCAACAACCAAGGTGACCTGAATGGATTGTTGTTGTTGTTGTTAGGTGCCATCGAGTTGGTATCCGACTCATAGCGACCCTCATAGGGTTTTCAATGGCTGAGTGCTTCAGGATTGCCTTGGGAGTGGGTTGCCAGGCCCTTCTCCCATTTTTGGGGTGCTGGGAATTGATCTCGGGACCTCAGAGACTGCAGCGCAGCGCTCTACCCGCTGAGCTAAATCCCAGCCCGACCTGAATGGATGGAGGTGACTTAACTAGCCGGGGACTAGAATTATCTGGAAGCTTCTTCACTCAAATGCTATTTACTGGCTGAGAAGACAGGAGTCAGCTAGGACAAGGCACCAAAGCACTTGTATATGGCCCTTTATTTTTCTAATTCCTTCCTTCCTTTTACTTTTTTAAAATTAATTAATTTACTTATTTATTTATTTATTGGTGTTGATTGTTTGCATGGGTTTTCATTGGTTTTGTTGGTTTGCGTGTTTTAGTAGCAGAACCTTTTCTTCAAAGGGTGATATAGAAGTTCAATATTGCATGTGAAATTGTCTAGAGTCTCAGAGGTAACCGTGACACATAGTACAAAAGTCAAAGGTTCTGAAGGATACCCAGGGGAAACAAAGTCTCTCTCCACTTGACCTTCTTACACCCAGATGTCTTTTCCAGAGGGAGTCCTTGTCATTCCTTTCTTATTTATCTGTCCAGAGATAGCCTAAGCATTTGCAAATCTTCATGAATATTCACACATACAAATATCTATTTTTTTATTCCCACAAAATTGTAGCATACTATACACACTACTACTCTGTAGTTTACTTTTTTTTTATTTAAAAATATATTGTGGATATAGTCCATATCCATACAAGTTGCTGCTGCTAGGTGCCATTGAGTCGGTATCCAATTCATAGCGACCCTCATAGGGTTTTCAATGGCTGACTGTTTCGGGATTGCCTTGGGAGTGGATTGCCAGGTCCTTCTCCCATTTTTGTGGTGCAACCCGGGACCTCAGAGACTGCAGCACAGTGCTCTACCAACTGAGCTAAATCCCAGCCCATCCATACAAGTAGTGCTGCTCCATTCTATTTCATGGCTGCATACTACTCTAACACTATTTATAAAAAAAATAACCCATTGGGGACCAGGGGGGTGGCTCAGTGGTAGTGTGCTTGGCTAGTATGCACAAGGGATGTTGGTTTGATCCCCTGCACTGCAGAAAGAAAGAAACTAAAAAAAGAAACACCCGTTATTGTCGAGGATAGGGAAGTACCTCAGTGTCCTTTACTCATCACCATTTGGGTTATTTCCTGTTTGTTGTTGTTGTTTGCTGTTACAAACAAGTGTACATATTTGCATATTTATTCAAATACGTCAGCCAAAGGAAGCATGCATCTTAAAATTTGATTAATATGTCCACACTGCCTTCCCTTGGGGTCATATCATTTTACACTCCTATAAGCAGTATAGGAAAGAATGTGTTTTCTCCACTCTCATCAAAAGTATGTCAACAAACTTCTTGGAACATTACCACATCTGACAGGTGAAAAATGACATTGCACTGTGGTTTTAATGTGTCCTTCTGTAACGAATGGGGCTGAGCATCCTGTCATAGACTGCTTCTTTCATAGCATTCTTTCATAGACTGCTTTGGAAGATGAGATGCTGCCAAGTGATCAAGCAATATACAAATAAAGTAGGAATCTCAGTTTTCTTTCTTTTTTTCTTTTTCTTTCCTTTTTTTCAGGGGGCACAGTACTAGGGCTTGACCCCAGGGCCTCACACTTGCGTGCTTTGGAAGTGCTGTACCACTGAGCTGCACCCCCTAGCCCATTTTTTTTACTTTTTGAGACAGCTAAATTATGCAGACTGCCTCTGGTCTTGAACTTGTGATCCTCCTGCCTCAGCCTCCTGCGTCACTGGGATTACAGGTGTGCGCCACCGCACGACAGCTCTCAGTTTTCTGATACAGGTTTTATTCCAGTTAGCTGTTTTGATCCTTCTTTATATATTTATATATTGGGATGTTGAATTTAGAGCCTCACACATGCTAGGCAAGCATTCCAACATTGAGCTGCACCCAGCCTCTTTTTTATTTTTTATTTTGATACAGCATCTTGCCAAGTTGTACAGGCTGCTTCTGGCCTTGAACTTGGCAATCTTCCTACCTCAGCCTCTCATATCACTGGGATTATAGGCATGTGCCATGGAACTTGGCTATCCTACTTTATATAGAGTATTCTTTAAGCTGCTACATAAGAAATGGGTTTCTTACTGGATATTTATTAACCAGTGCTTTATGTACAAGTATAAATGTTTCAACCCTGTTTCTGTACTATCCACTATAGCAAAAGCTGATACACTGGAAATAATGTTGTCTTGTTAAATGAACTACTTTTTAAATTTCTTTCAGCAATGACATTTATGAAACAATCAGAAATTTGAACATCAGCTACATATTACAGACATTTTTAGCTGAGATAATACTGTTGTGATTTTGTTTAAAATGCAGACTTTATCTTTTAGAAATTTCTACTGAGATATTTGTAGATTAAATCATATGATGTATGGAATTGGATTCAAAATAATTCTGAAAGAGCTAAGCAGATAAATGTATAGATGAAATAACATTGGGCATGAGTTAATAATTATTGCTGCTGGTTGTAGAATATGTGATGGTGTTCTATTCTGTAGGTTTGCAATTTTCTAGAAAATTTTAGAAAATCAATAGTTAAATATTAAGTTTGTACAGTAGTTCCCCCTTATCCATGGTTTCATTTTCCATTGTTTTAGTTACCTGTGGTCAGGTATGGTCCAAATTATGTAGAGTATGATAAGATATTTTGAAAGAGAGAGAGAGAGAGAGAGAGAGAGAGAGAGAGAGAGAGGGAGATCACATTTGACTAACTTTCATTACAGTACATTATCATAGTTCCATTTGTTATGGGTTGTGGTTAATCTCTTTCTGTATGCAATTTATAACTTAAACTTTTTCATGGGTATGTGTGGATAGTATAGATAGGGTTCAGTAGTATCTGTAGTTTCAGGCATCCACTGCAGGTCTTGGTATGAATCCCCATGGATGAGGAGAAATGATTTTATTCAGCACAAGACATTGTTCCCTGTGCTGCAGTAGATGGACTCTTCACACGTGCAAGGGGCTTTGTCTGCTTGTTTTCTGCAGGGAACCCAGTGCTGGGACATCACCCTCACATGGTAGATGCTCAGTACACACATGCCCCAAAATACAGCCCACACGCTCCTCCCCAGAGGGCTACTCTATTTTCTGTTCCTGCTCATAGCTGTCCTGGAGATGTGAGGCATGAGAGCAATGGTGGAGGTGCTCTGGGGGTCAAAGGAAGGAGATGTCCCAGTCACTCAGGGGTCAAGAAGATGCCTCCGTGGAGTTCATGGGAATTGACCTTGAGGTGCCTGAAACAAAGAACCATGTCCTGTCCAAGAGAGCATTTCTAAGCAAAGTAAACTGGTCCCTTTAATTTAACATGAATTATTTCTTTTAGGAATAACTCAAAAGGTTACAGAGAGGTCCTAAAACCTTCTGTGAACATAGCCAGTCCTCATATAGTTAGAACCCAGAATAATTGGATGCCTAGAAATGTGTTCAATGAATGCCCTCCTGTGAAGAAAAAGGGTAGATGGTGTCAAAAGAAAAAGAAGAGAATCAAATTGGGAAAGTGCCAAAGGAAATAGCAGGAATGCAGGGCAATATATTGGCCCTGTGGCAATTAGTTAGCTCACAGGCAGGGAATATCATGATTTTAATGTTTGCATCCAGGTGTTAGTATAGTTGCCTCCAAACGAGAAGATTACAAGAAAGAAAGCTACTCACATTTTGACTGGGAGGCTCTTTTGAGAAAGTATCAAAGTTACCTTCCAAACACCATTCAAATCTACCAAATGGGCCAGATGGTTGCCTGGGTATTGCATGTTGCCAGCCACCCATTGCTACAGATGAGATTTTTTTCTGCAGATATTTATGTAGCCTACAAACACATTATGGGCTGTGGATTCTTTTGATCCTGCTTAACATTTATATGTCACTGTAATGATGAGCCATAAATAACACCATGTGATCAATGCAGTTGCCCAGCTTTCATTCTGAAAGGGAGGAGCTGCATTTACTACCTGAGAAGAGAGGCTGGCTAATGCTCACCTTCCACTTTTCTTTGCAAATGTCACTCCTTTCTAACTGGATGCTTGAGGTTGCTTTATGCTCACCAAGCCTTATCCCTCCTACGCAGCACCGCCTCCTGGGGCTGATATATATTGGTCAGCCCCAGGTTGCAGAGCATGCCTGGACCAAAAGTCAGGGGAAAACAGGGGAATCCAGATGGTTCTAAATTAAGTCAGAAATTTTATTTTGACAACATACCAAAGTTCTTTGGAGGCCACATAGCAGGCAGGTGTACAGTGTAAAAGGAAGTAGGTAAATGGAAGCGAATCAGCTTCTTTCAAACAGACATTTTTCAAAAGATGCATTTCTTCTGGCTTTGAAAGAGATTGATTCTGTGCCATTCATCTATTAAGAAGGCAGCATCTTTATTTGTGTCTGCATTTATAAAGACCAAGTATAGATTGCCTGGACAAAAAGCTGAGCATGGGTTTGTGGGGGTGAAGGGAGTGAAGGGTGAAGAAGGAGTGCAGGGAAGGTAAAGAAAAGAAAAGAAAAAACCCCACACTGTTTACTCAGCCATGAATATATAAATGAACCTGCTAGGGAAGAACCACTGCCCAGGGCAGGGGGGCATATTCAGTCTCATCCAGGAAGCTCTGTTCAGAATCTGACATCTTTATTTTAGACCAGAGGCCCCTGAGAGCACTTTTCACAGCTCTGTAAATACAAGGCTCAGATGCTTCTTGAGACCCACTGCTTCTGCTTTTAACATGTAAATAAATGAATGCTCCAAGTGAGTAAATATCTGTGTACTGAGTTTACAATCTTGTCTTTCAGAAATACCGACAGTATATGGCAGGACTTCTGGCTCCTCCTTATGGTGTTATGGAAACGGGCTCTAACAATGACAGTAAGTGTAATGTGTGAACATTTTGTATCTAAAAACTTGTTGTGTGGCGTGTGTTTTCATGTGACCAAAAATGGGTCCCATACAAGCTTGGCAGAGAAAGTCTCCAGACTCTTCTGTGGGCAAACCAACCTGCCAGCTCACACTTGAGATATTTTAAGAGTGGTCCATGTAGTAGTATTATTTGGTGGCCTTAGCTAATGGAGGGACGCCGGCTCTGGGGGCAGCTGGGGCTTCAGCATACTCGAAATGCTTTGTCAGAATATCTTCATTTTGTAGTGAAATGCAGAGTTGTTTCTGTGTCCTTTTAAAAAATGGGATTCCTGAACTGTTTTGTCTCGGTCACGTCTAGATACTCAAGAGCCCCACCTCTTGCTTATTTTGACTCTGTTGATCAATGAGTGAAGCAGTGAGGGTCCTCATATGTCCTTCTGAAATAATGGCTCCTTCGAATCCCAGGCCTTTGTTAGGGGCTCTGACCACACCCACAAGGGTGACCATAGCATGTGATTGGCCAGGTTAACTGTAGTACTCACTTCACAGGGGTGCAGATGGCAAGGCAGCATGTTATACATGTTCGATACGCACCATCAACACGCCAGGCCTTTTGTACGAGCCCCATCTCTAGCTGATGGTAGAAAAAGGGAGTTTTTCCTCTGTGATGCTCTTTTCTAGCAGAAGTCTCTGTTTTTCCTTTTCTCAGCACTGGGGATTTACACCCAGTGCTTTGCACATGCTAGGCAAGTGTTCTACCACTGAGCTATATCCCCAGCCTGCCTCCCCCTTGCTTAATGACTTTCACAACTTTCTGACCCCATTCTCCCTTGGTTCCCAGGGTTTCCCCTTGTTCCCCAGGGTTCCGCTGCCTTAGCCTGATTTTCCCACATCACTCTGGCCACCTGCATTTTTGTCTCTTTCACATGTACTACTTCTCTCTCCCCAAAGTTTATATATTGCCCAAGAGTCTGACCTTGGCCCTTTTTCTCTTTTTCTCTGTACTTTCCCCTCAACTACTGCATACTTTCCCACGACTAATAAACACATTTCCCAAACCAACCTCTCCACACCTCTGTTGTTCCTGCTGAGGGGCGACATAGCATCCTATGACCGCTTGTTCTCTGCCTAGCTGTCCTGTCGGCCTCTCAGCCTCAAAATGCTGATAAGGAAACTCATCCCGACCTCCACAAAACCAATCCCCACCCCAACACAGGGCCCATCTTCTGCAGCATCTCTGTTCTTCTATTCCAAGCTCCAAACTTCCACCACTTGGGACCCTTCCACTCTCTCCCCACCCACAAGGCCCCTGTTCAGTGCAACCTGGCTCCGTCCTCTGCAGAGTTCATGAGGTGTTGTTTAGGCTCCCTCTGCCTGGGCCCTCTTGACCTGAGTTCTCACCTGACTCTGGACTTTCAGAATCTCACCCTGGTCACCCTTGCAAATAATTTCTACAACCTCTTACTTTTAACTCTTCATTATAAAAAATTTCAAACATAAAGGAAATGGGAAGAATGACAGCACCCTTTTTGATTTAGCTAATTCAATTCAATCAAATTAATTAAATGAATTACTTTGACTTAATTAATGACTATTTTTATACTTATGATTTATTTATTATAAATAAATATGTATTTTAATATTAATATTTTTGACATGTTTCTTTCTTTTAGTCACCTATACAGATTTTACCGCCAAATACTTCAAGAGGGTGGGATGGGATTTAGCTCAGTTGGTAGAGCATCTCTCTGCAGTTCCTGAGGTCCCAAGTTCGATTCCCAGCACAATCTGTCAATGAAAACCCTATAAGGGTCACTATGAATTGGACACAACTCGACGGCACCTAACAACAACAACTTAAAGAGGCTCTTTTTTTCTTATGAGATGCCTCCTCACTATGTAACCCAGGGTGACCTTGAATTCTTCATCCTCCTGCTTCAGCCTCCTGAGCACTAAGATTTCATGCAGTTGTGCTACTACACCCAGCAAGGAGGCATTTTTGAAAATGAAGACTTTTCCGTGTAACTCATAACACTACTACACGTAATAATTGCCATGACTTCCCTTAGTAATATCTAGAATCACGTCCATATTCAAATTTCCCAAATTGAATATCTTTATCACCTATTTCTCAAACTGGACTCCAGTCAAGGACCAACCATTGTATCTGATGTTGGCATCTTAACTTTCTCTTCCCTCCTTTTTCCTTCCCTCCTTTTTCCTAATCTTATCACTCTGTTGCTCAAAACCTTTTAATGATTGTCATTGCCCACCATGGAAGGTGAAATTCCAAGACTGTTAACACCTTAGTCCAGCTTTTAAGATCCTACATGGCTTCAGATCACCTTTTCAGTATTAGCTTCCTACAGCTTTATTCCAACCTTATTTCCAGCCACTCAGATATGGTTGGTGATTTGTGGAACCATGTCTTTTATTGAATATCCTAGAAAGTAAGCTTCTGTTACTCCCTTTATCTCTTCATGCAATCAACTCTAGTCCTTCCAAATGATTGTTTGATGGTCATGATGGATGGGTGGATGTGAGATGAATTTTATTGTGCTGCCATGGGCCACCCTTACTCCGAGTGGCACATCTGAAAGTCAGGGCAGACATGTCCATCAATACTGTGATTCAGGAGACAGCTTTCTCTATTCTCCTGCTTCTTCCCTGGGCTTTTTCTCCTGAGACTATCCTAGTTTGGAGAACAAGGCTTTAATTAGGCCAAGTTTCCAAATGGTCTCTTTTATTCTTAGCCCTTCTGTCTGCTGTACTGTTGCTTATGAGGTTGGGCACTCAGTTCTGTTAAGGCCAATGTTGCAAATCCTGTGTAGCCCGTGTGGAAACACAAACTATCCTGTCTACTCAGAATTTGGATATACTGTATTTTTTACAATGCAAACCATCTCCCACTGCTCTACTGATTTGAAAGAAGGTACAAGCCCCACATAAAAATTACCTGTGTTTCTCTTTGCTCAAGATGAGACTCCCTGCTGCCCTGGGCACATTAAGCTCTGCTGAAGCTGTGACCTTCCAATATGGCCATCCCTACCATGTGATCAAGGTAGCAGCCCCAAAGGAAGTGAAAAGGAACAGGGCCGTCTTGTAGTGGATGCTTTTGAAATGTTTGTAAAAGAGCCATCAGATGAATACATGGATGAATAATGAACTTCTTAGCTAAGGAAACTAAGATCCGCCTGGAAACAGCCACTGCCATGTGCAAGCCTAACTTGGAGGCAGCAGGGAATTGCTTTGCTCAACAGAGAAGTTGCTTTTTGATGGCTATTACGTGCTACTTGCCTCTGGGTTCAAATCACTGGAGCAGTATGATGTGGTTTATAGTGTAAACATGTGATCTGTGCAACAAAAGAGCTGGTGTGTCTGTCTACACTGCTGAGTGTTCTGGTATCCAAGTCAGTGGGATTGGTTGCTTACATAGTGTAAGTGAATCAGTGAAGGATTTTTTTCCTCTAGCAAAGTAAAGCATATGTTGTAGTGGTGGTTGTTAGATGCCGTCGTGTCCAACTCATAGTGACCCTCACAGGGTTTTCAATGGCTGATTGTTTTCGGGCTTGCCTTGGGGGTGGATTGCCATGTCCTTTTCCCATTTTTGCAGTGCTGGGAATCAAACTCGGGACCTCAGAGGCTGCAGAGCAGTGCTCTACCAACTGAGCTAACTCCCAGCAAACATGTTAGAGAAGCAAAATAATGAGCCTGGGCACATAGTCCTGCTCCTGATTCATGGATTTATTCATGTTACAGATTTTGATTGATGCTGCTGTTTTCCTAAGTCACATCATGCAAGTTTTTATGGAAACACACAAATCAAAAACACAAAAATGTTACTAGACTTTATTCAGTAAAGGATTTCAGTTCCACTGTGCAATTTGATCTTACAACTTATGGCCTCTCTCTCTCTCTCTCTCTCTCTCTTTTTCCTCCCGTAGGGATTCCTGACAAGGAGAACGTGAGTAGCTACTTTTTCTGCCTAGCTTCTAACAAATTTCATAAGGTAAAATATAGTCATGATGACCCTACCAGCTAAGAAAGCTCTCAATCCATAGTCAACAGAATAATAAATATTTTTCTAATCTTACTCTGGCATCTTTGGTGAGTCACTTTAAAATATCAAGGGGTGATTGCTCTTACGTGGACATCACATGTCCCTGATATTTAGTCCAAAGAAAGGTTATTCTAAGGGCAAATTGTACAATTGCTAAGTGTTCTCTTTTTCCTGTGATGCATACATGTCAATAGAGCAGATCATTAGTTTAACAGCATGTAGAAAACTAGTTGCTTTTCCTTAGTGGGGAGACAAACTGTGAAACCCAGGGTCACTTCATGAATTTGCTTAATTACATCCACATACACTAAAGTCAACATTTCCCTTTGGAAGCTGAAAACACTTAATTGCTATAATTACTTTTGGAAAACAGGTAAGAGAAAAGGTTTAGGACAGCTTCTACTAACAGTGCCAAGTGTGCATTCTAAGGGTGGTAGCCGTTCAGTGGCTTATCTTTGCATGCAAATAATGAAAATATTAATTCTATTAACTAGACTCTAGACTTAACAACATGGAAGGGTTAGTGATGGAAGTATGTTGGGATTAATCTGTAGTTTTATTTGGTTGACACTCAGATGTATCACTTTGTAATTCTGTTCCTTGATTGCTACACCCAAGTGGCAATGTTACAGAATTATCACTCTTTCCTTTCTCTGCCTTCAGTCCTGTGTCTTTGGGCAGATATACCATTTTAATTAAATTCAGATTGTGTGTCCCTTTTCAGAAAGCTGCCTCCTAATTGTCTGTAGGTCATACTCTTTTCATAATGCTGGATTTAAAGGGCTGGTTGGAGTTCTGATCCATTGCCATACCTCTGCAAATGTGGGCTTCAGACGTGGCAATGTCACTGCAAATGTCACACCAAAATTTTACTTCCTTTGGTTCTGCAAAAGATTTCAGTTTCCAGCTGTGGGGCCTTGTGGAAGGCACTTGATTTGTCAGGAGGTTCTCGTACCATCTTTGAACTGTGTTAGTCATGACTACCTTAAAAGGCCATTATGCATATTGAAGGAGATAATCTGTGAAAAGCATAGGGTAAGAATAATAGAGCTCCGAAATGTTAGGACCATGACTACAATTAGCATTTTCTCAAGCTGTTTCATTTTGTAGCTAACTTTTCTCCCCCGAAAAGTGTCCCACCCTTTATAAAGTGACTGTCCTTTTATCTTTTATGTCCTCTCCTTAAAATGCGTTTCTTCAATGAACCTTGCCATTGATCTTTTGCTGTAAAAACAAAAAACAGACAAACAAAACACCCTTTGTGTGTTGAGGAAAGCTCTAGAAAATCAGCCTCATGAAGATTCTAAAACAAGAAGTTTTGGAATCTAAAGTTGGAAAGTGATCCTGCCACCATTTTGGACACAGAGGCTCCAAAACATCCATGATGTAATGCAAAATACACAGATCATTAGCCAAATCAAGATGAGAAAACAGCCTTGTACTTCCTCATCAAGGGCTTCCCAGTGATGTGGAGAACACACACAGAATGTTCAAGCCCTGGGAGGGCTAAACTGTTCTAGGCTTCAAGAGGAAGCTCTATCACTCTTAGGCACTCAGTGACCTTTAGGTTGGGTTCCCTACAGTGGGACCACAGGCACAAGACTCTAAGCAGAGGGCCCAACAGCTGTCATCATGTGCTTACCTCTGACAAAACAGAAATTTGAAGTTTATAGAGCATCAGATACAATGAGCTGTTAACATGTTGCTCTGAAAGATTTGGAGGACTGGTCAAGCTGACTCTCTAGTATTGGTAGTAGTAAAGGCTTATTTGTATTTGTTTGGGCTATTCCAGGTCACGTTTTCAAGGAAACCCAAAAGTATGCTTATTCTGTATCAGCAACTAGAGTAGATGTAAGAACAACACATGCTATTAGGAAGGCTCTCCAGTGCCATCAGTCAAATAAAGCAAATGAGATGAAAGACATTCATGAGTACAGTTGAAGGTCCAGAAAGATGAAAAGAAGCCCAAGAGCCTTAAAGTGGTGTTAATTGAAAATTTTTCCTTTAAAGGGGCAAGTCCTGTTTTGATGGTTTCTTTTATCCTTTATCTTCTTTAACTGCATGCAGAGCAATATTATATTCCCCTGTGCTTCTAAATAACAAGAATATGTCTGTGGACTGGAATATAAGTGCTTAGACTATTCTGTGTCCAAACATTCTTTGTAGGATGAATATATTCTCCTTTCCAACTTCAACTCATAGTTTTGTTAATGGCCACGTTTAACTTTTAATCAAATATGTAGACATTGATATGTCGTGTTCTTAACTACCTTGCCAGCTATATTTGATTTCCAGACTCAGCCTTACCTTGCATAAAAAGAACTTCTTTTTCATAAAATGTACTTTTGTAGAAACAAGTTGGCTGGCAGTGATCTGCTGGATTATTTTGTGTACTACTTTACCGATAGGGACATCATTTAACATTGGATGACCCTAGATCCTGGGACCTATAAAATTATTGAGAAAAAGACTGAAAAATGACCATGGAGCCAATATGCTCGTGGAGTATTTTGATAGGGCTGTGATTTTGAGAGGCTGTTGGTTTTATAAAGAAATTCTTGTCTTTGATCTGTTTAACTTGTATTCTTTCCCCTCTTCTGTAAGAGCCATACCTGGCTGACCATGTTTAATAATAAAGTTAAAAACCATGATTATAAGCTTTATAGTTGAATGTTACAGTTGCCCTTTAAAGGAATGAGCTTGTCTCAGTCCTCATTTATAGAGCAACTGCTACTTATATAGGAGGCTCTGTCCTTAGAGGGCAACTACTTTGGAGTTTTGTAGCTTTTAGAAGATTATATTCTTCTTCAGTGTGGAAGGACACAGAGAACAGATTTGGGGGACTGTTATAAAATAATCTGATTTCCTGATGTACAAACATCTTTTTTCCAAAAGAACTACTTGAAGTCCTCATTTTTAGGCAGTTACAGTATTGATAGTATGATGGTATGACTAGCTTCTTGCTAAATACAAAAGAGGGCTTTCCCAGCGTAAAGCAGGATCAGTTCAGGGCTCAAAGATATTTCCCAAGTACTGGAAGAGCTCATGGAATCAATTAGGAATGAGTAATCCAGGGCTGGCACAGCAAAAATGGGAGAAGAATGTGGCAGTCCACTCCCAAAACAATCCTGAAAAAGTCATTGAAAACCCTATGAAGGTCCCTATGAGTTGGACATGACTCAACGGCACCTAACAATAACAACAAGCCAGGAAAGAGGGGGAACCTTTCAAAGTGTCTGGCAGTTCTCATTTTAAGGAGATTTCTTTCAGCAGGAGTTTTTCAAACTTTCAAAAATCGTAAGTAGTGTATATAAAGAATAGTTTTTGGAAATTACTGTAAAGATATAAGGTTTTAAATGGCAACTAGTAAGGAAATAATTTATACAGTTTATAAACATCTCATTAAACAGAGGGCAATAGAATAATAAATAACTATTAGGGTTAAAAGGTTAGGAATTTTAGAACTGTTTAGAGAATATAACAACATTTATTTCTCCTTATTGTTGATCTCTTTCAAGATTGAAAACAAATTGGAATATTTCCCAACTATTGTGTGACAACATCTTATTTTACCACTACACATTGGCCATGGCCATGTAAATTCTGGGCCACATGAAGAGAAAGGAAATTGTATATTTGCATATAATCTTAAAACATAAAAAATTTCATATAGTCCCATAAACCCATGTAAATCCTTTCAACTCCAATTTTAGAACATCTGCTGAATTCAAATAAACAGTTGTCTGTGAAACATAGCTTTAAAACTCTGCTTTAAAAATGACTTGGCTGCAGGCCCAGAGCCTGTGTAGACGTCTTAAAGGCCTGGGTTCAAAGTTGGCCCTTGGCAGCTGTTTTTCTCTGGTCAGGTGGATGAATGGTTTAACTAGGTCTGTCAGGAAACTACCCTGGGTCAGTTGCATGTGTACTGGCTCAGGGTGCAAAGCTCTATCTCGTAAGTGGCCAAAACAACAAAATCCTAAAGTCCTAAAAAAATCTTGAGCCTGCCTGTTCTGATGTTGAAGGACAAATTGCTTATCACCTAAGTGAAGATTAGATTTCGCTGGGCTGCTGCTGGTCCTGTGACTTGTGTAGAGTGTAAATACTCACTTCTTGAGCTGGCCTTTTAGGAGGTGTACCCCAGCCAGCCAAGTCTTACCCTGCCTCACCTCCTGGAAAACACCAGGGCCTTAACATCCAAGGTGCCAAGGACAGCCTCAGCTCTTCAGTCTCTGATGAAATGTTTGTTTTTGTATTTGTGAGTTATGCGTTTTATGGGTGGAATGTCCTTGCTGAGTTTCTGTCTGCTTTTTCTTCCATCTGTTCCTCTACTCTGTTTTAAAAACTGACTGTACCATCTTGCTGTCTCTCGTTTCTGTGATGGCATGTTGATTCAATTTTTAAGACTATGTGTAGTTGCCATGCATCTAAATGGGAAATAGTAAATATAGGTAAACCTAGTTCTTCATCTTTAGACCAGGTGTTTGTTGCACCCAAATGTTCTCGACATTGTACCTATGACCTGCTTGCTGTGAGTTTGTATAATGAAGGGGCATGTATTAGGGTGTTTTGGGGGTGGTGACTTGTCATAGTTTAGAATTATTTTTATATTATGAATATATTTGATGATTGCTCTAATATTTCTAGGTTTTCTTTACAGTTTTTTTAATGTCTTTTATGGTAAACTTTTTCACATTGCTGTTATGCTGATGGTTTTCTATGCTTTGCAACTGAGTTATGCCATATAACCCTGCTTTAAATATGTTCTCTTAGTTTCTTTAGTGATGAGAATTTGACTTGGATAAGAGAGCACAGAGAAGCTGGGTAGTGAAGGGTTTAATAAATGGTCAAAAATAATAATAAGCCAGGTGCAATGGCACTCACGTGTAATCCCAGCCACTCAAGAGGCTGAGGCAGGAGGATCACAAGTTCAAGGACAGCCTAGATAACTTGGCAAGACTCTGTTATCCAGGCTAGGGATGTAGTTCAATGGTGGAGTGTTTGCTTAGCACAAGACCCCGGGTTCAACCCCTAGTATTGCAAAAATAAATAATGAATAATAATAAAAGACATGAGATTCCCCCATCTCTTTAGCCAACTGCTTTCCCTTGCTTTCACTTTAATAAATGGCCTGTCCTTTAGATGGGGCTGCTTGATTTGGGGATATGGGCTCTGCTTCTGAGAACCAGTTCTACTGTTGGCAGAGTAAAGAACATGATGTCATGTTAATGGTAATACCCTATACGGCTGATTCTACAGTTGTGGGAGAGTACATTGCTGTCTTTAGAAATATTTTATCCTGCACCTAAGGCAATTATCTTCATTACCAGTTACCTTGGGCTGTTAGAACACTAGCTCAATTAACTGAGAACCAAACGTCTAGAATCATTTATGTTTGATGTATTTGAATTATCATTACTGTTTTGAGAAATCAAGACTGAGGTATTTACAAGATATAAGATATGTCTTATGGTTAGGAGAGAAAATTGTATTGTTTTCAGATTGGGAAAATTAATCTAATGTTGACATGTCACTTAGGATTTGGATTCTTTTCTCATAAAAATTCTGTGTCAGGCAGACTCCCCATAGTCCACTGATATTAAAACATTGTGTAGTCATTCTCTTTACCTTTAGGGAAAATTACATTGAAGAGATGATAGATTGATAAATGTACATATATACACACAAATATATACTACATATAGATATATAAATATAAATTCATACATAGATATGTCACTGTTTCGGCTCTTTAAAATTTCCAGAAAAAAAAAATTGTAAAATTGCCCATAGTAATATGGTCCAAGATTGTTCAGAATTCTTCCTGCCAGCTTTTATGAATATTTAAATTCACAAAGTGAGTTTTACTTTCTATTTTCCTTCAAAGCATGACTCTGAAATACCCATAGAATATGTCATCTACTTGCTCAAAAACCTTTAATTTAACACATTTATTGATCAATCCTGGGCTCTAAATGGAACCATGACAATAAATAAAACATACTGCCTTCCATCAGGGAAAGGCAGTCCTCAGATGGAGGTAGACACGTGAATGAGTAAGTAGGTGGAGTGTTGTGGGTGCCTTGTACACAGGAGAGTGTGGCCTTAGGAGCTCTTCAGCCTGGAGTTACAGTCTCAGAGCTGCCGGAGACTAAGCACATGAAGGTGAATAGCTGCTCATCTGCCTCCCCACCTTTGCTTCCTCGAAAGAGGATAATTGCAGTTCATGCCTCTGGAGGCTTCCAAGAGCTTTAATGAAACCATGCTGCCCAGCCCTGGTGCCAGGTACCTGGTACCTGTTTGTGGACCCACAGTGGCGCTGGGCAGTGTGCCTTCGGGAAGGGCAGGCGTGGAGCAGACTCATGGAGAAGGAAAAGTGCCTGTGCAGACGCTTGATAGAAAGTGGGTGTTGCCCAGGTGGAAGGGAAAGGACGTTCCAGGCTGAGGGTATTGCGTGAACAAAGGAACTAATAAGTACAAGAACTTTCTCTTTTGAAGCTAATTTCATCAGCTCTAAAATAAGAAACTTCAATTGTTTTGGGTATTCTACTTTCGAAGGATCCCTTTCAAAGTTACCAAAAATCTAGCTTCCAAGATATAGGCATTTGAGGGTCTCAACAAAATACCTTTTCTTTTATTACCCACAAGGTTT
The DNA here is from genome assembly GCA_007922755.1 of Pedetes capensis. Lineage (NCBI taxonomy): Eukaryota > Metazoa > Chordata > Mammalia > Rodentia > Pedetidae > Pedetes > Pedetes capensis. Next base: position 168,628 of record VMDO01000134.1, on the reverse strand, counting down.
TATCTACTCTGATTCTGGAGGTTGAATTAGCTTGAATTTTCTCTTCTTTGTATTCCCCAAAATCATGCTTTCTTCTTAAAAATGACAGAACTAAATTGTTGATGCACTTGAAATCTATTGTTCACTCTGACCTCCAGTCCTTTTCTGTTATAATTACCCAGCCAATGCTCCCTCATTTCGGTTGTTCTCTTTTGTTTTCCCCCCCTTTTGAATGCATTCTTTTGCAAAGCTCTCTATTGAATTTTGCCCTCTTTTTCCTTTTCTGTTCATCAAGGTCATTTTAAATTTCAATCCAGTTTGCCTAACTGTCAGCCACTCCCCCAATTGGGCGTCATTGTTAGATTTGATAAGAATGCTTTTGATTCTATATCCAAAGCATTAATAAGCATGTTAAATCTAGCCCATTCAGCTGAAGACCTAACCGTGTAGAATTCAATTTGTTTGTGCTAATTTATTTGCATACATTATAAAATTACCCTATCCAGACATGAAAAAGAAACTTAGGAAGACATACTACAGAAATACTGGGTAAAACAAGGCCTAAGTCATTGAATTCACTTCTGGCATGCTTTTCACTCAATTGTAATTTGAGGGGAAAGGAAGACAATAATTCTCTATCTCAGAAGACACAAATATGACTGAGTCTAATACTCATTCACTGTTACGTTCCATGTCCCCTGAAGTGCTTGTTCATGTGAGATCGTGTCCCTGATACTTAATGGCCAGCAACACTAAACAAGTGCCTCACCTCTATGAATTTCATTTCCTTGCAGATAAAACGGTAATGATCCCTGACCTACCCCAAGAAAAGGACAGTAAAATAAAGCAAGCGGAAAATTCCAAAACTTAACACTGTTTTCAAGTAGAAGACATTATATTAGGCTTCCCTGGAGCATAACGCTTAACAGAATCACATGCTTGTCTATATAGCATCAGTCCCTGGACATTTTTTCTAGCCCTGGGGAACTGCAGTGGTTGGCCTGGAGGGTTTACATGGAGCCTGGTTCCCAAGTGCCCTGTAGGGTATACCTTTGCATCCTCTTAGGACATAGTCCAATTCTCAGTTCTAGGAAGACTTCAGGATGACAAATGGAAAGTCCTTCTTAATGCCTTCCTAACTTGGCTCATACTGGAGAGTGAAAAAATCCCAAGTCACAGGAAGTGCTGTAATTTGATAGCCAAACCCAACGTGAGGAAGCCACACCCAAACCTCCCCCCAAAGTTAGCCACAAAGGTGGACCAGAATAGAGAGTGAGACAGGAACATTAAGATAGGCTGGAGAAGGCTCGTTTGGGGCACAGTGGAGAGTCATGAATGCTGTCACAGCAGTCCCCCATGGACCTTCTAGTTTTAGGGTATGTGAATTTTTTAAATTTTATATTTAGCTAATTCTTCTTTTAGGTGTCAAAGCATTATGATGTATCACTGCTGAGTAAAGGAATTTGTAACATGAATGCAAAAATGATTCTGCCATTCAATAAGATATTCCTTTAAATAACTGAAACGGGTAATGCTCCCCTGGTCCCTCCCTTCCAGCTTTATATTTTCTGTGTTTTCTTCTTTTTTCTTTCTTTGGTATCTGGTGTATTCATAAAAACACGTGGGCTCCCTCTTGTGGTCATTCCAGTGTTTCTACATGGCTAACCCTGAAGTTTTAGTTACATGACACAAGATATTTCAATGAAAATGGAAATAGTAGTAAATCTTACTTTCTTCTGTAAGATGCCTGGGATTTGGCAATCGCCAATTCATTTATTCATTCATCTATCCGCTCATATATGCATGCGGTTATCCATTCTAATGTGTTGTTGATATTTGACTTTCCCAAATGCAGAGCAGTCTAGTCGGCAAGTCCATAGAGAGAAATTGGGTTCCAGTCCCATAGGTCCAACATTTTCAAGGAGTGGTCTGTTAATCAGCAAGCTTCTATAGTGTTCTTACTCTATATTATGCCAGAGTTATGCATTGTGAGAAATAATTTGATACTCATCATTTTAAAAATGTATAAATAGGCTCTTCCATAGTTGGCAATGCTACATTATTTCTTTTTCCTTTAAATCATATACTCACTGTATTTCCTCCATATATGATGATCCTATTATAATGTGTTATTTTTTTTCAGGCCAGATGACTTTGCCTTTGCATAGGTATATTAATTAATATGCAGATTCAACCATAGTAATAAAGACCCAAACATAACAGGATGTTATGGAAACAAGAATGGCCAGACTGCATCTTACATATTTCGGACATGTAGTCAGGAGAGATCAATCCCTGGAGAAGGACATCATGTTTGGGAGAGTGGCAGGTCAACGCAAAAGAGGAAAACCCTCCACCAGATGGATTGACACAGTGTCTGCAACAATGGGCTTAAACATAAATAAGATCGTTTGCCTGGCACAGGATGGGCAAGTGTTTCTATCTGCTATACACAGGGTTGCTATGAGTCGGACTCGACTCGACGGCACCTAACAACAACAACAACATGGAAAGTACATTATTTTTCATTCATGTTAACTGTCCAAATGTGAGCTGGCTGGGGTTACTGTGGCAGCTCCATGTTATAATGGTTTGTTGTTGTTTTTATTTTGTTTTGCCATACTTGGGGGTTGTACCCAAGGCCTTCCACAAACTTTGCAAGTACTCAACCACTGGGCTGCACCCTCAGGCCATTTTTTTTAATCTTGAGGCAGGTTCTCACTAAGTTACAAAGGCTACCTCTGACCTCATACTAGAGATATTCCTGCTTCCACCTCCCAAACTTCTGGGATTACAGGTGTGAGCCACTGCACCTGGCTGTAATGTATATTTTATTGAAACTGTTTTAGCTGGGCACCATGGCATACACCTGTAATCCCAGCAACTCAGGAGGCTGAGGCAGGAGGATCACAGGTTTGAGGCCAGGAGCAGCCTGTACTATTTAGGGAGACCCTGTCTCACAATAAAAAAGGGGTAGGGGGTACAACTCAGTGGCACAGTATTTGCCTACCATCTGCAAGCCTCTGTGTTTACCCCCCAGTACTGGAAAATAAGTGTCTTGTGAGTCACCCTCTTAAACTTTACGTGTTCAAGAATGTATATGTAAATTTAAATTTTAGCAAGTTGCTGGGATGCATGCCTATAATCCCAACCTGTAATCCCAGCCTGGATAATTTAGTGAGACCTTGTCTCAAAAATAAAAAAAATAGAAAAGGGTCTGGGGATGAAGCTCAGTGGTAGAACACTTGCCTAACATGTGTGAGGCCCTGGGTTCAAACACCCAGTACTGATGAAGAATAAGTCAATGAATGAATTTGAGTAGTGCTTTAAAATTTCTGATGGCCATAAGTCTTTTTTTTCTTGAGTTATGACAGTAGTTGTATACAGTTATTTATATCTTATAAATGTCTATGAATATTTATTAAATATTAAGTAAATTATTATTATTACTGGAAATGTATTCCTGAGTGACTTGGTGGGTACTTCTTTAAAAAATGAATCAGTGCTCCTATATGAAGTAGGAGTTTGACATCAATTCATTTCCCCTTCTCTGTTTTTTTATATATATAAGCACTTGGGAAGCTAATTTGCATAAATGAACAGATGGGAATGGAAATAATTTTCAGTAGCAACATTACTAAGTTCTTTGACTCCTAAGAATCTAGTTTGGTACTCCATGAAAAGGTACCAATGAGGAGGGTGTAACTGGAGTAGAGGTGATAGACCATTGCATTCAGGATGGATTTGGAATGTAGAGTCCATAGGATTTTCTGATTGATCAAGTATGAAGTGAGGAGAAAGAAAAACTCTAAGCATGACTTTAGAAGGCTGAAGTTGCCATTGACGAAAAAAGGGAAGGCTGAGGTGAGAGCAGGATTGGAGACCTGGTGTGAAGGTCACTGTACTAGGCAGTATCCAGGCGTGAGGCAGGATTAGACTTTGGCACTGTACCTATGTCCAATCAGTAGCTAATAAGAAATGTTTGATTAGAGAGTGATAATAAGATAGATGTTGGAACATTGTACTCAGCAGCATTTGCTTGGGGAATGCATGAAATTAAATAGGTCTCAGAGAAATGAAATAATGAGACACAAATTGGCAAGAATTTTACTAAATTTGTTTCACGCCTTTATTATATTTTGTAGATTTTAAGGGAATTTATATTTGTAAGCAAACTGTGTATAACTGCAGGTGTCACCTTTTGAATTAATAAAAGGTTGATTTATGGAATATTTCAAGTGCAAATAGTAAATGAGCCAGGCTAACAAAGCATTACTTAACAGGCATCCTCAGGGACCTAATTTAATAAATAGGATATTATTTGTAACTTAGCCCACAAATTATTTCTATATGAGTTGGTTATTTTAAATAGCTATGGCCTGCTTGAAACAATTTATTTTCTTAATTAGTTTAATCATTCTCTTTACAGTTTCTTACACTACTACATAAGGTAATAACCACTTTTTTCTAAGCTAAATTAATTTTGCTAGCCTACTCACAAATTTCCAATTAATAAAGTTTGGAGGAGTGAGGTAATGCTGTAATAATAGAAAATGTGACCACATTTTATTTAATCTTTTAAAAATCAATGAACATTTATTAAGTACCTACTATGTTCCATGAAGGCTCTATAGTTTGGTTCTGGGGATACAAAGTCCAGTAAAATAAATTCTTGACTTTACATGGCAAATAGCTAATAAGAAAGAAGGCTAGGTAAATGGATAATTACATCAGTGTGTGGTATTGAGAGACTGGGATTAAGTGCCAAAATACCAAAATACATACATGCTAAGTGCCACATCACTTGCAACCTGGAAGATCTTTAAGAAAAAAATATTTTATTATTCATCTTTCAACATTCCCTTCTTCCCAAGATGGGAATTACTAAGTTATTGAGTTTCTAAATTACTGTATAACTCCAGACTTTGAAGTTACAGGTCACAGAAACTCATATCAAGCAATCTCAAAAGCAAACAAAGAGAAGTCAGGGCCTCATTTCTCCAGTCTGCAGAATGAGCAGATGTGGACCTGGCCTTGGGCTAATAGGAGCCAATGGCTTTTCTTTCTTGCAGCTTCTTTGTAAACCTAGAAACTTTACCATCAAAGTTCCTGGGTCTTCCCTAGCTACTACTATGAGAAAGCCTTGGGGAAGCACTGTTGCTGGTCTAGTGTGGGTCATGGGACCTTTCCACTCGGACTCTGAGCCAGTGTGGATGAGATACCATTAGGGACTCAGCTCTGAATATGGAGAAGAGGGAATGACAGACATGGTCAATGTTTATTTCTCCCTGATGATGCATATACAGCTGACTACTAAAAAACCAGTCCCCTCATCCAATGTACTCAGAACATCATAATGTAATCAATATCTCATTTTGGGTTAGTCTTCATCCCTTGGTTATGAAGAAATCGGACAGAAGCACTTAGGAGAATAATGTTGACATCACATTTTGCAATAGCTTTGGTTGCAATAAGCTTTGTGCAATTCTAATTTCTAAAGAAATTCCACGCATTCCATACAATCAGAATCATAATTTCTTTTGCACTGTCTTGATATATATGATGAGGAGATTAATGAGATTCAATCTTGTTAAGTCTTTTAAGCTGCTTGGATGTGGTTGCTGAAATAGTGTATGACATAAGCTATCTCATTTTTCCTAGGACATTACAGGAATTCTTTTTTATCTATTTGATTTTAAGCTGTGAAAGTCTGTGAGCCAAATTTACATTCAGATGAGTCATTGAAGTTTATAGTATGTGCCTAAAGGAAGTGTTTCTGCCAGGAGTATAAAATGAAGTCTAGCAAAACAATGAATTTTAAATATAATAGTTATCTTTTCCTGATCATAAATATAATACTGCTTATGTTGAATTTTTGGAAACATAAAAGTATTTTTTAGTCTCCCATAAATGCTGCCATCCAGAGCTCTGTATGTTTATATGTTTAACATGTTGTTGTTAGGAGCTGTCGAGCCAAGTCCAACTCATAGCAACCCTATATACAACTGAATGAAACACTCCCCAACACTATGCGATGCCTGGCGTGACTATGTCAGTGCTTTTCTGCTATTCATAGTTTTTTTTTCCCCTAGTACTGGGAGTTGAACCCAGGGCCTTGTGCTTGCATGCTTTGCAAGTGCTGTACCACTGAGCTGCACCCCCAGCCCTTTTTTTTTTTTTACTTTTTGAGACAGGGTCTCACTAAATTACACAGATTGCCTCTGGAGTTGAACTCGAAATCCTCCTGCCTCTGCCTACCAAGTCGCTGGGATTACAGGTATGTGCCACCGCCACCTGGCTTCATGAAGTTTTTAATAGTAGATTCTTTCAGGATTGTATCAGCAGCAGGCTGCCAGGTCCTTCTCCCATTTTTGCATTTTGCAGTGCTAAAGATCAAACCCAGGGCCTCAGAGACTGCAGAGCAGCACTCTACTAACGGAGCTAACCCCCATGTTTAATGTGTGTGTGTGTGTGTGTGTGTGTGTGTGTGTGTGTGTGTGTGTGTGTGTATACATACATATATATACACACACACACATACACACACATACACATACAGAAACAAAATTTTGTTCATACTATATATAGTTTAATATTCTCCATTTTTCAATTAAAAGACTATAAAAAGTACTTAATATTGTTTCAACTATATTAGGGAGCCGGTCGTGGTGGCACACACTGGTAATCAACTTGCTGCAGAGGATAAGGCAGGAGGATCGCGAGTTTGAGGACAGCCTGGGCAATACTTTTGCCTACAGCCATAGCCCTGTGGCATCTGATCCCGTCAGATCTTGGAAGCTAAGCAGGGTCGGGCCTGGTTAGTACCTGGATGGGAGACCGCCTGGGAACACCAGAAGCTGGAGCCTTGGGAGAAGGACCTGGCAACCCCCTCTCAAAAATCAATCTGCCATTGAAAACCCTATGAACAGCAGAGAAGCACTGATAATAGTGTTTCCCATGTTGTACAGAGGGTCAGTATGAGTTGGATACCGACTCCACGGCACCTAACCTAACATATTAGGGAAGGAATTTCCTCTGCAATAATTTTTTTAAATAGCAGTTTGTATCTTGTCAAGGTTAGTTTTCACATCAGCCCCATGCCATTTCTAGAATTATTTTTGGTTATATTGCTGTTGTTCTTCCTTCATTCTGACATTTTGAGTTTCCCCCTGCTATCATTTCCCTTGTGTCTGAAGAACTTCCTGTAGAAATTCCAGTAGAGCAAGTATGCTGGCTTCCAATTGTCCGAAGCTTTCCTTCATCTAAGAATGTCTTTGCTTCATCTTCATACCTAAAGAATATTTTCACTGGATCAGGAGTTACAAGTTGACAGGTTTGATCGTTCAGCCTTTTTAAGTTAACCAGTATTGATACATTAACTAAAGCCCATAGATTATTCAGATTTCCTTTGTTTTTACCTAATATATTTTCTCTTTTCTAGGATCTCATCCAAGATATCATATTACATTTAATCATCATGTCTTCTTAGGCAACTTTTGGCCATTACAATTTTGCAGATTTTGTTTCTGTTGACTTTTGATGGTTTTGAGGGATATTTGCTGGGTATTTTGTACAATGTCTCCAGATTGGGATCTGTCTGATGTTTTTCTCAAAGTTAGACTTAGGTTATGGATTCTCCTGGAGGAGATCACAGAGGTCTACCATTTTCATCACCTCATATCAAGAATATATGTTATTAATATGGCATTACTATTGCTATTGGCCTTGGATTATCTGGTTAAGGCAGTGCTTGCCAAGTTTCTGAGCTGTAAAGTCACTCCCTGCCTGCTTCTAGTTCCATACTGAACTTAGTAAAGAAGTCTCTATGCACAACTCATAGTGGATTTTTAAAGAAGTGGTGGGTTGTGTCCAGCTCCATGATAGAATAATATCATGGTTTAAATATAAAGTGTTCCCCCAAAAGTCATGTGCTTTAATATTCGATCCCTGGCTGGTGGTCCCTTGCTGGAAGAGTGTGGAATTTCAGGAGGTGAGTCTAGCTTGGCAGAAGTGAGTCAGTGGGGGTGGGCCTTTGGAGGTCTTTATCCCAGACCTATGGCTTTACTTTCTCTCTTCCTGGTCCTCATGCCATGAAGTCATCTACTACAGACCCTGCTGCCTCTGCCTCCACCATACCTGCCCCGCCATCATTATGGACTGGTTTACTAACTGTGAGCCCTCAATAAATCTCTTACCTCCATAAGTTTGTTTTGGTTGATTTTTCAATATGACTGTTGACCAATTCAGATAGCTACAGAAATTTGTTGGCATTCCTCTACAAAGAAGATTTTTCTCTTCTCCTATGGTTATTAATTTATTAAATAATTTGTTCATGTCACTATATACTCAGATATTTATTTTATACTTTGAGTTATAATCTAATATTACAGTATTTAATTTATTACTCAAATTATTCTAGCATTGGCCATTGGGAGCTCTTCCAGTTGGCTACTGTGTTCCTTTGGCATACCTGAATCATTGTGTTTTGTCATTGAGCACTGTCTTCTGGCACAACTAAATATTTGTACATTTCCTTCCCCTAGTCTTATAATCAGCCATTTTGCCAAAGAACCCTTGGCTGCTTTTATTGAAGGATGCTATTAGAAACCAAGGTGCTAGATGTGCCTGTTGCTACTGGGAAGTCAAAAGCCCTGTCTGTCAGCAGATGGAGCAAGGCAATATAGGCACATATATCAACCTGTGCATATACACACATCTTTAGTACAGTCATGCGTCACTAAATGACGGGGGCACATTCCGAGGAATGCAGTGTTATGTGCTTTTGTCACCCTGCAGACATCTTAGAAATTAGAAACATAATAAAAATTAAAAACAAAAGTTTCTAATTTCAATAAATTCCAACATTACTTTTTTCTCTCGTGAATCATACTTTTGGTGCTGAATCTGAGAACTTATCACCAAAATAAAAGTCACTGAGATTTAAATGTTATTATAGACTTAAATGTGTAACATTTTGGAGTAGGCAGGTGTGTAGGGGTGTGTGTGTGTGTTGAAAGAGAGAAAGAAAGAGAAAGGTGTCTATGCGTAGGTTCAGTGTTTGGTGTATGGACATCCAATTCTTGCAGCTGTATTTGTTGAAAAGATGGTCCTTTCTCCATTGAATCATCTTTGCTCCTTTGTAAAAGATCAGCTGACTATACTTATGTGGGTCTCTTTCTGAGTTCTCTGTTTTGTTCATATTGATCTTTGTGGCTATTCTTGCACTAATATCTCACTTTCTTAATTACTGTAGTTTTGCCCTCATCTTAGAAATTGGGTCATGTGTGTCCTCCAGCTTTGTTCTTCTATGTATTGTGTTGGCTATTCTAAACCCACTTCCTTTCCATAATTGTAGAATTGGTTCGTCAATATCTACAAAATAGCTTGCTGGGATTATAACTGGAGTTTCTTGGATCTGTAGATCAAGTTGTGTTGTATAGTAGACCTCAAAATCCGTAATCCATTGTAGTGGATCTCAGAAACTTCTAGTAATATATTTATAAACTCTCTTAGCTCAAATTCAAAACTACCATCTCCTTTCTAACATTAAAACTAAAGGACATATTCACATTTTATGCTAAATGAAATGGCATTTTGATATCTCCTTTTTTCCCCCACTGATAACCCCCTTTATTATTTCAAAAACCTGATTCAAACACTGTGCCAAGTGTTGTCCTCAGCTCTGAGAAAACAGAGGGGAAAAAGACAAGCCAGTCCTCCTTAGATCTTACTATCTGGTAAGAAAAAAAAAAAAAAAAAGTAAACAAGTAATTACCACTGTAATGTGGGTTACCAAGTGGAATGAAGACTACTCCAGAACTGCACTGCCCAGTAGAAATATGATACATGTCATATATGTAATTTAAATTTTTCCAAAAGCCACATTTTAGAAAGTGAAAAGAGATGAAATTAAATTTAATAATACATCTTACTTAACCCCATATATCCAAAATAGTCTCCTTTTAACATGTAGCAAGTATAAAACATTATTACTGCTATAATTCACATTCTTTATCTCGTACTTCGTCTTCAAATGCCAGCATGTATTATATATCACAGTTCAAACTCACCACATTTCAATGGTCACATCTAGCAGTGGCAACCAAATTGGACATCAGAGCTCCAGAAATATTTAATGGAGGACCTGGGAGGTTTCTCCAAGGAAAGCACATTTTGCTGAGATTTGAAGGATGAAGAAATCCAGAAAATGGAGGGGAATGCTTATTTTAGGAAGACAAAACAGTGGACAAATTTCCAGAAGTGTTTAGCGTAGGTGAGGGACTGAAAACCATTCTGGGCAATTGGATGCAGGAAGAGCTTGATGGCAAATAAGGCTGGAGAGGCGGGAGGGGTGGAATTATGAAGAGCCTTTAAGACAACGTGAAGAAGTTTGGATTTATTCTGACAAGAATCAGGAGCCACTGAAGGATTTAAATAGGAAATGGACACACATGATTGGCTTTTCTGAAAAATCACCCATACTTCACAGGCAAGGAGTGCAGGGCATTTTCGTTAGAAAAGCAGGCAGGTTAGAGGTTTGCCAGAGGGTACGCATCCCAGAGCTGCCACCTGCCAGCCATGGGATCCTGCTCAAGAGACTTAACCTGTCTTCACCTCTGTTTCCTCATCTGTAAAACAGGAATAATAAGATTTCTTTCAACAAAAGATTGTTGTTAGTATTTAGTAACTGGTGTGAAGCTCTTAGTATGCAGAACTTAATAAATATTTGTTCTTACCCTCTCCTGAGCCCAGAATAGTCTATTATAGCTGAATCTATAAACCTTCTTTCTCCTTCCTCCTCTTCCTCCTCCCACCTCCTCCTCTGTCCTCCTCCCCCTCTCCCCTCTACCTTCCCCCACTCCTCCTCCTCGTTCCTCTTCATCTCATACTTCAATCATGTTGCTTTTCTGTAAGCATCCTATTCAGATGAGCTGAGGATAGGATGGCTTCCCCTATAACACCAAATCAGATAAGAAAACCACTTTTGATATCTTGCCCCTAGTCCCAGTTATCATTTGTGTATGTGATTGCTTTTATAACCTGAGAACAGGTAGTTTTGTTTTGTTATGTTTTGTTTTTGGTACTGGGCACTGAATCCTGGGCATTGAGCATACTAAGGTTAAGTGCCTGAGAGCAGTTCTTGTGTGAATGACGTAGTCTCAAGGGTTTTCTCTGCTCTGTATCTTCATAAAGATGCCCACATGATCCTTCAACAATACTATAAGATCACAAAAGTTTAAATTCTTAATAATTAAAGAAAATGGTTCTCAAAATGGCTACTTGAGTAAGAAAAAGCATCAACATTGCAAAGAAAGAACAAACCAGTTTTTAACAGTGTTTTCAGGCACAGTGAATCACCTGATGCATATGACTTGCAAAGTTTTCAAATAAGAACATTTAATACAAAGTTTAAATCACAGGGACAGGCATTTCCTTGCTTTTGACAGAAACACAGGAATATGCCAGCTGGGCCCTACTCCTCCTTTCCCTCCTGTTTCTGGTAATGCATCCTCAAGCTACCACTTTGCATTCCGGAGGGAACCTCAACATGGAAAAAAGAATGAAACTTTTTCAGTTCTCAGTAATTTTCAGTTTAAGTGGTAAGACAATCATGTATTAACAAGTCTCTATTTGGTGTAGATTTGCTTTAAAATGCAGACTACTGTTTTTAAAATTTTAAGTTGCCCAAAGCAGAGATTTGTAATGTTTCCAGTGCCAGATGGAGGAAGAGCCCAAGGACACAGTGCATCTTTTTACTGCCCTGGGCAAGTGCCCAGAGAACCCCAGGTCACACAGGGAGTCCTGATTCCCTTCCCTCTGTGTTTTGTAGCTGTAAAACCCAACTCTTCCAGAATTTGGAACCTTGGGTGAGGGAAGCATATGGTAGTGCCATCCTTGGTGCTTTCTCGGAGTACAGCAGGTTAGTCATCACACTTTATAGTGCTTCACCCCAGTCTGCCTGAAAGCTTTTATCAAGGGGCTGCGGGAGCTTTGTTTTATGTAGCCCGGCATTTCTCCTTTCTCAAGAGATGTTGTGAAAATCTGTCCTGAGGGTGATTGCAATTCTCATCTTACTTCCAAAAACTACCATGTCCACAGTTTAAATTTCTAATCAATAGAAGAGCATAACATTTGATTCCTTTGCGTTGTACTTGCAAATGATTTTTGAATTACTTTGAATTTAAAAAAATTCCTTTTGAATTACTTTGAATTTAAAAAAAAAACAAAAAACTGTGACCTTCAGGTAGAATGCCAGGTTTGTAAAGTATACTTAAGCCTCCATCAGCTTATTATTTCTCCAGTAATAGGCTTTAAAATTTGAGTCTTTTTTCCCCTTGTATGCGCACCCCCTAAGAAATTAGAAACATGCAAAAATAGGAAGAAAACACAAGCGAAATAAAAAATTTTGAAGTTGAATATATCATACTACTTATTTCTTTAGCCTTTAAAAGTACTCAGTTTGCATATCTAATTGAAACCATCATCTGCACTCATGCAACTTGATGATTAAAAAGAGAGAGGGAGAAAGAAAGAAAAGACCATGTTTAGGGAATCTACCTGTTTTATGAGCCAGATCTGCAATGTGTTTTATGTAGTAGGCTGATTTTCTGGCATGCTTTCATATTTTATATGGTATGCTTTAAGGACTTTGATCATTTTTGTTTGATGAGCTTTGGAAAGGCTTAAAAGGTTTCTTGAAAACATTAATAGGTTTTTGCTATTCCAGGAATTTTGCATAACATAGATCAAATATACTACTGCTCTCAGGTTCCTGAGTCCTTAAAGGTTATCAAAATCATTTGTTTGTATGGTTTTGTCCTGTATTTGTACTAAGGTTGTATTTATTGTAGTTTTCGCTTACTAGCTTGTTGGATACAGAAAAAGATCTTTTAATTTTCTAACCAATAGAGACACATATACCTACATGCAGAGGACTTAACAAAAGTCAATTTAGTACATTATTTTCAATTCAAAATACAGGACAAAGAACTTCTTTATGGTAATTATTTTATCTTTCCCAACTGGGAGTTACTATGCTATTAAAATAATGGCTTGGTGCATTTTAGATAGCATGCATTTGCATGTTAAAAATAGGCATTTGTGTTTTCTGGGGTCCATTGTTTGTACTCTGAGCTTCTCAGCAGTGCCTACTGGTGGAGATTGTGGGCCTAGCACAGGTAACCTGTCATGTGGTTTGGGCCTCCTAGCTGTCATTCATTCCTCATTCATTCCTGTCTCTGTTGCTCTTCCAGAGATTCTGAGATTTTTATCATCCATTAATAAATTTCTATTCTGCCTTTACTAGCTACAATAGGGATATGGCCTGTTATACCCAGTAAATAGTGAAAATATTTTATGCTAGTGAAATTTAGGTTCACTTTATAAACACTTTCCTTCATTTTTAAGTACTAATTTCATAAGTATGGAATGTGATTATTTTGACCTTAGGCCCATGGGACAGTAATGTAAGGTTATGTTGTGTTTCACCTATTCTTGGAAGCCTTATTAAATATTTATATAATGTCTTTGGTTGAGGTGAGTTACTTGTAATTTAGAAATTTTGAGATATTATTTATGAATATTAAGTATATTATTTAAATACTTCTACAGACCAAATACATGTTCTTTAATAAATTGTAAGGATTTGGCTAGGTGTGATGGTGCATGCCTGTAATCCTAGCAACTTTGGAGACAGAGGCAGGAGGACCGCAAATTCTGCGCTCTCTGAGGCACTGGGTTTAATCCCCAGCACTGTAAAAACAGGAGAAGGACTTGGTAGCCCACTCCCGAGAACAATCCTAAAACAATCAGCCTTTGCAATCCCAGTGAATAGCAGAGAAACACTGATAAAATGCTGGATATGGCACAGTATGCCTGCAGCTGTAGCCCTGTGGTATCTGATCCTGTCAGATCTTGGAAGCTAAGCAGGGTCAGACCTGGTTAGTACTTGGATGGGAGGCCACTTGGGAACACCAGACACTGTAGGCTTGGGAGACAGACCCAGAAACCCACTCCCAAAAATCAATCCTCCATTGAAAACCCTGTGAACAGCAGAGAAGCACTGATAGTAGTGCTTCCCCTATTGTATGTAGGGTCACTATGAGTCAGATACCAACTTGACGGCAGCTAACAACCACAACAATATGTCTTTGGGCTTCACTAAGAACGCCTTAGAAAGAGAGGGCATCTTGCACCTCTTCCTATTGGAATCCACTGTTTTTATACTGGTGTGAGGGAGGGAAGTGTCCTATTAGTGGGCCTGTCTTCCTGGGCTGTGAAATTCATAATTGTTTCTTAGCTCCTTCCCTACCCCCCTTAGTTGATGCAGCAAGGCCAGAGAAGGATAGAAATGGGGAAAATCTCTCCCCTGAGTGTGATAAGACTCTAGGGAAGTCTCTTCCCTGGAGCGTAGGCCTTTGCTATGGAGAATGCTCTAGGCATATTTCACAGTGGTTACTCTTCCCCTCCCCTTCCCAGAGCCGCCAGGAGATCCTTTCTGGGTCTTCACGATAAGAACCTGCTGGGGTTGAAGTAGGTAAAACTCTCAAAAGAGACCGGGTCCATCTGAGACTGCTGCCTATGTCCAGGGTTTCTAACTCTGAAGCTAGTCCACATCCAGCCTCCAGCAATTCACCAAAATTCCCATTCAAGCTCCTGTCAGTGTGTAGCTTCTGCTCTAGGTAAGCCATTCTCACCTGTGACTCTGGATTCTTCTTCTTCTCTGATTTCGGGGCGGCCCTTTGTTCTGCAAGCTCACTTCTCTCTTGAGTCCAAGAGAAGTTGTTATTTTCACTTCATTCAGCCTTTTTAAGCTCTGTACATGTCGTAGCTGAAACTGGAAATCTATAAGTCAATATTTAACTAGGAAAGACTTTTAAAAAGAAAAATCAAAAACCTAAACAGATGGAAGCTGAAGAAGTCTATAGATGATTTTTTTTCCATTATTTCACAAATGGCAAAACTTACACATAGTTTTTTTCAGTGTAGCAAAATATGCCTATGAGTCTGACTTAGTCCTGAATTTAATTTCATCTGGTCAGCACAAGAGTAATAACATTGCAGTAATTACAAGAATGAGACATACATTTCAAGACCTTAGTGATATTATCATGAAATGTTAAAATAAGGGAAAATAACTCCTAAAAGTATATATCATTTTCACTAAAAAAAATTGAATATTATTCTCCCTACTTCCTAGAGATTTCCTCATCTGAAATAAGAAAAAAGGGGAATTTGAAATCCACAATGCTATAGCATTTACTTGTGGGCTCAGATGGTTTTGCTAATTGTTGAATCCATAGGAGTTTTGCTTTCCCAGGAAGGTCAAGACCTCATTTAAATCAGGCACTTTCTCCGTGCAAGTCTCCTACTTTACCTTCAAACATTGTTCTGCACACCATAGGCCTTCATTAAATCCTTAAATCCAGATGGATGTGGACTCTTGTGACTTTTTATTGCACTGGGTTGCCAGGGTCTGCCATGAGCTTTGTGTACCAATCTAGCTTGTTATTTTTGTCTGTTGGCTTAAGAAGTTGTGCCTTGCAAAAGGCTTTTGTGAGCAAATACTTGAGTAAAAAGAATTACTCCCCTTTCAAAAGGGTCTGAATATGGTTTGTCATGAGGCCTATTATGGGGCCTTATACCTCATTATAATCTACTGGGGAGTTATTGTGCATCTTGTAGTAGAGGCTAAATTCATATTTTTCATCACCTGATTAGTATTTCTGAATTGGCTCTGGTGCCAAAAGGAATATTTTCCCTTACTGTTTCTCCCTTTCAGTGGTAATATAAACATAATAAAAAGCAGTAGAAAGAGCATCCCCTTTCCAGAAACAAACAAAAAGCAATTACGGTCATTCCTGAGGGAAGTCTTCAGGGGAGACAGCCAAGAAAAGCAGAGAGAAAGCTGAATGCCTCTGCCTTTATCTGTCCTCTCTGCCTAGCTTTTAGGATCACATTTTCACAGCTTGGTTTGGATTCTTTCATGCCCAGGTAGGAAGGAAGGAATTCTTATCAACTCACGATTGATGTGTTGAAATGTATGAAATTTAATCAGAGTTTGTTCCTTGTAGGGCTTTTGTGATATATGCATTCTGGCTATAGGTCAAAATAGGGGGCAGTTCCAGCAGACAAACCAAATAATCACTAATGAAGCCCCTGCTCTACACTGGTCGCCAGTTCACCTTCCTTGCCTAGAGCCAACAGAGACTGTGCCTTGAGGATATGGTGAGAGGGCTGGGGTGCTCGTGGAGGCCCT
The DNA here is from genome assembly GCA_007922755.1 of Pedetes capensis. Lineage (NCBI taxonomy): Eukaryota > Metazoa > Chordata > Mammalia > Rodentia > Pedetidae > Pedetes > Pedetes capensis. The sequence goes on along the minus strand of VMDO01000134.1, from coordinate 152,391 downwards.
GCCCCAGTCTGTGGCTATGGTGACCTTCCTGCTCCGCAGGTCCTGGGCCTGTGCCCTCAGATCACTTCTTGCCCTTCCTGTGCTGTGCATTGCAAGGGAGCCAGCCTCTGCAGTGTTTCCCAGGCTCCCCTGTGGTTGGTGTTGCCTTCTGTCTGGTTTTCTTGCTTTGATTCTCAGTCATATCACCATACTGCTTTCTGGGCTGGGATTTAGCTCAGTTGGTGGAGCACCACTCTTCAGTCTCTGAGGTCCCGGGTTCAGTTCCCAGCATCACAAATGTGGGAGAAGGACATGGCAATCCACTCCTGAGGCAATCCCAAAACAATCAGCCATTGAAAACCCTATAAGAGTCACTATGAGTGGGATATGACTCTACAGCACCTAGCAACAGCAACAACAACAAGCTTTGTTTCTCCTGCTTCATCTAATCATTTATAAAAGGAAATTGTTTTATTTCTCTGACTTCTAGCTAGAGGAAGATTGGACCTTGAGGGATCTTGCCTGTCTCTGCAATGGGATGGTGGGTGGCTGTACCTCTATAGAGTTACTCAGTGTCCTCTACAATACCTGGTTCAAGCCCTGGTAATGCTTGCTTCTCCCCCTACTCCCTCCCCAGGGCTTCCTGCTTTGCCAACATCAGAGTTATTAGCTCAGGTGGTCTATTGACTCCTCAGCTCTTTCAACTTGTGTAGAACAATTTTCTGATATCAGATTCCCTCTGGGATCAGCACTTCAAGTGATTTCCATTCTTGTTGGTGGACTTCATTGCCCTTCTTCTCCCTGGTGTTTTTATCTTAGCCTTGCTGGGACAATTCCTCAATACTAAATGTTTTATTATTTTAAAATGTTAAATTTGACCAAGCATGATGCATGATGTTGATGTGTGAACTCAGGAAGCGGAAATGAATATTTGCTGCTGAAAATCCATAAGGTCAGGCCTTACAGCATATAACCTAGAATGGCTTACATGCATTTTTTTTAGTATACATTAATCAGACAGAACACAAACTCTTCCAAAGTGTGAGCTAAGACTTCCCTAGAAGAAAAAGGCAGGTCAGATATAGTAATTGTACTTGCAATATAGACACTAGAGTAAGCTGGACCTGGATTCAACTCTCCACAATTCCACTTAGGGGCGTCATGAGGTCAGGCAAGTCCGTACATGTCTCTGACCTTACTTTTCTCAATAAAAAAATGAATAATAATAAAATAGGGAGATGGGAAAGACAAAGGAGCCTGGGAGACATGCATATGAGGATTGATTTAAAAAATACAGTGAATGCTTAAATTTAAAAACATTTATTACAGTAAAAGACACATTTTGTGAGCACCTTTGGTTGCATTGTCGTGGCTGCCTTGATGTCCTAATTCAAACTGATTCAAAACATTTCCCTTTCATGGTCTTTTTAACTTTGGGGAAGAACCAGAAGTTGCATGGTACCAGATCTGGTTAATAAGGTAGATGAGGACGCACCATAATGTTTTATTTGACAGAAATCTCCATGTGTGACAGGGAGCATTATCATGATGGAAGATGAAACTAAAGACACTTTTGAAAGGGGACTTCTAGAACTCCTCAAAAAATGTCAAGAACTTTTATTGTTTACTCTAATCATTCATAAAATGAAACTCTTTTCCATATTTCTATGTAGCACAGCTAAGGTCAAACTCTCAAAAGGAAATTTACTTGAAAGCCAAGGGAAACCAAAAAGGAAACAAATAATTAGATCAAAAAGTGATGCTGTTAACACTCACAGGGGTCTGGAACAGGTCTTGGACAGTGATTGTTTCCCAGGGACCCGCCTGCCTGTCACAATGCCGTTTGTTTCACAGCATATGGCTGCTACACACCAACACGGTTCTCAGAACGTAGGACACTGTCTTACTGAATGTAGTGCCCCTTTCAAAGACCAATTTCTAGTCTCTCAAAATAATACTTCCCCTGCTTCCCCTGCATGTGTCACTTGGAGGTTTTATTTAAATAAAGGGACAACCCCTCCTCAAAGCACCCATTCATAGTGTTGCCCCTAAACCTAAAATCTTTGAGCTGGAGAAAGTTCTGAGAACACTGCCTTTCAACAGATTAAACAGCCTCTTGTGCCTGGAGCTGGTACTAGGATTATTTACCTGAAAGACAGCCTTGTGTACATTTTACACCTTTAGAAGTTGCAAATCAAAGAGAAAATTCTGGTTGAAGCTTGATGCTTCCTCTGCTTTAGTACCACTTTCTTTTCAGGGTTCCAAGGAACCAAAAAGGGAGCTGTCCAACAAAATAAACTCAGTACCATGTGTTAGCATTTGGTTAAAATAGAGCCATTTCTATAGAAGTAAACAAAAAGATACAATGTTTAAATAATGTTTCCTTGAGTCTACCAAACAATAAACATTTTTCAGCCATCCTCAGCATTGACATGTTCTTGACCTGCAGCTCAGCCAGCTTCTCAAAGACCACTGCAAAGAAAAGTAGCTTTTTTATAGGAAAGAAAAGGTGCCTTTGGAAGCTAATCCCACATCCATGTACTCTAGACCTCTTGCTTCCAAGATAGAAAGAAGAAGTGAGTTTCTACGATGGTTTTCAAGAATAACCAGAGGCTTTTACATAACCAGGCACAGTCCTAGACGTGCAAATCCACCGGTGTAGTGGAGTGGTGTGATGCATTTAGAACCGGGAGTTTACGACTGGGAAATACGCACATGTTTTAACTGAATGTTTCCAGCGCCTGATGTGCATGGCCTAGCATTTTGAATGTTGTCCCAGGTGGTATTTCATCACAGAACTCTCCCTGTCTTCTTTGAGGTTGTGGTATAAGTGCAAGAACTTTTTGCATTCCTGGTCCCTCTCCTGTCAACAGGTGTGCTGGAGGGAGCACAGGCTATTTCAGGCCAAAGTCAATCCCTGCTTGCAGCTACTGCTAGATTGGATCAGATTGACATCCTCTGGTCCTATGCTGGTCTCCTATCATAGTGCTTAACGCTCACACTCCAGAGATTTCAAGTGGGGAAAAGGGTGTCGTAGATGCTAATGAGGTGACAAAATGTTTAAGTTCAATGAGATTTCAGCCATTCTGCATAGACCCATTTCTCATCTATGCTGTTTTATTAAAGTTTAGTATTTTTTCTTTCCATTAATTCTATCATAATATTATAAGCCTCAACCCACTTGAAATTTATTACTGAAAAAAAGGAATGCATATGTTTATACATGCATATTTGCATTTAGGTGCATAAACTGTTTTAAACCAACATTGGCCTTTATTTCCCTCATTGATTATATTTTCTAAATTAAGACTAGAGAGAAAACATACCAATTTATTTTCACTGTGAAAGTCTTCTGTTTATAAAAAGTAGGAGGGCTTAGTATGAAGCACAATAATCTCCATATTCGTTTTCCGTGAAAGCTGTAACAAATTACCACAACTTGAGCGGCCTGAAGCAACACAAATCAGTGCCCACGTCATGCTTTTCTTTGTAAGTCTGACATGGGTCTCTGTGGACCAAAATCCAGGTATCAGCTGGATTGTGTTCCACCTGGAGGAACGAGAGGGAACCTCTTGGCTTGCCTCTAGAGTCCGCCCGTGTTCCTTGGTTCTTGCCCTCTTCCATCTTCAAAGATATTGAGTTGGCCAAGTCCTCCTTGGGGTATTCTCTCTGGTTCTGACACTTGTGCCTCCCTCTTCCATCTTTTAACACACTTGGGATTATATCAGGTCCATCTAGAAATACCAGCATGATCTTCTAATTGTGATTTTTTTTTTTGGTGCAGTACTGGGGGTTGAACCGAAGGCCTCATGCTTGCATGCTTTGCAAGTGCTCGACCACTGAGCTGCACCTCCAGCCCACTTTTTTTTTTTCTTTACTTTTTGAGACAGGGTCTCGCTAAATTACATAGACTGTCTCTAGTCTCGAACTTGTGATCCTCCTGCCTCTACCTCCTGAGCCGCTGGGATTACAGGTGTGCGCCACTGGACCCGGCCTTATTGTGATTCTTAACCACACCTCCAATATCCATTTTGCCACATAACCTAACATTCACAGGTCCAGATGAAGACATGACCATCTTTGGGTGGTGGGAATTATATATGCATTTTGTAGGGGCCAAAGCCTACTGAAATCTTGTAAGAAGTGAACTAACTCTTGCCTCCTGGAAGTGGTGTAGATGGTGTACTGGTGGGTCTTCTGCCACCTTTGACTGAATGTATCTTTTTCTTCTGTTTGGAAATGCCATTACCACATATCTCAGAGAAAAGGCAAAGGGATTTAGGTAAGACTGAAGGAGGCTCACTTGTATAGCTGAGTAACAAGAAATTCCCCTGGATTCAGACTCAGCACTTCCATCTGAAGAATGTGGATACTATTAAGAGCTCTCTCTCTAGATCCCACAGCATATCTGACGGTCATGCAGTCCTGAAAACTGTACAGGACTTTGTCAGAGAAAAAGACAGTGGCTGCCTCAGTGGGTTCTAGGAATTTGAGCACAAAGAACAACAACCAAGCTGCTTTTGCAAATTAAAACTTTTTTTCTAAAAGTAAAAAAAATAGCAGAAAAGAAAATCTTAACTACACTAGGGAATGAAACCACTCATTTCCACCCCCAGTCAGTACTTTATCCTCATCCCCTGAAGTAGGTCATCTTAATCTCTGCTTATGTTTATATTGTTTTTGCTTTTTCTGCTGCTCTGATGTTTATTATACTTTGAGTAGATATTTATTCCCTTCTCATTAAGCCTACAAACATCTAATCATTACTATCTGTTTGGTTTTTTCATTTTTAATAACTTACATTTAAATGATGGCAAACTGGTCTAATTTTGCCCTTTGAATGCCTGTGCATTCAAGTTCTTTAGACTGCTTTTATCTCTTGTTTTTCTAATTCTATTTTGAGTTTTATGACAATTGATATTTCTTATTATCCCCGAACCCATAATTTTCTTTACTGAACTTTTTGTTTAATTTCCTTTTGCTTTAACATTTTATTTTTCAGACACCTCTCATTGAACCTCACGTTCCTCTCCGTCCTGCTAACACTATTACCAAGGTAATGGGATGTAGGTGGGTTGATGAGCCATCTGAGCTCACTTCTTAAGTACCACTGGAGGCGGTCCATATGTCAGAACATCACATCAAGACACCTCTGGTCCATTTTCTAGAGACAATAAATATTCAGTGCCTCTCCGTTCTCTACATAAAACAATGACATGTCATACAAGTGAACCATGTAAATATGTATGAGTGAGATGTATTTTCCTAGCCAGACTCCAATTAGAAAGTGATATAAGGATTCATCAGGTTTGCTTCCCTTCTATAAACTCTCCTTCTTTCTCCTCCCCTCCTTCCACCTGATTAAATCCAGGTCCCCTCAGAGAAGATCCTCAGGGCTGGAAAAATTTTACGAAATGCCATTCTCTCCAGAGCACCTCACATGATAAGAGACAGAAAATACCATCTAAAGACCTACAGGTATGTGCACTAACACTAAAGGCTATGGTCCCCTCAGATTCATGGTTAATCAAATTGAAATGAATATGCTTCTCCAGGTTCTAGGTCTAAGCTTGTCTTGGATTCCTACCAAACTCAGAGTGTTTAATTATCCTCAGTGTTCCAAGCAGTCACTACTTAGCTAATTGCTTTGGCATTACCTTAATTATGATGAACAATAAGAAGCAAATTTTTGTATTTCTGTTTGCTAGTGTCTTTTAGGAAACCTAGTAGATTCAGCTAACGTTTATTAAGTACTTATTTATGCTCAAACACTTGTACCAGGCCACTTTCCATATGTTACCTCATTTTATCCTCACCACTACCCTGCTAGCGAGATGGATGGCCATTTTTCAGATGACAAAACTGGGTCAACTCAAAGAGGTTAAATAGTTTTCCTTGTCTAAATCACAAGTCGAATGAGTGGCAGAACCAAGATTTAAACCAAGGTTGGTTAATTTCCCGAGTCAGTGATCTTTTTTATCCGTTCAGTCATTCATTCCACAAGTTCCTTAAGGACCTCCTGAGTGCCAGGCACTATTGTGTTCTAAGACCCAAGGAGACAGCAGTGAAAAAATTACATAAAAAGTCTTTTAGGGAGCTTATTTTCTGAGGTAAGATTAAGTTCTAGTATGCACGTAGTAAGATACACAGTCCTATCACATCTATAATCGGATAGAATTGTTTTTGTTACATACTGTCAAGTCATATCCAACTCACAGCGACCCTCATAGGGTTTTCAATGGTTGATTGTTTCAGGATTGTTTTGGGAGTGGGTTGCCACTTCCTTCTCCCATTTTCGCAGTGCTGGGAATTAAACCTGGATCCTCAGGAAAGCAGTGTTCTGCCAACTGAACTAAACCCCAGGCCTCTGAAAGAATAGGAATCCTTATTATAGCTGTCACTGGAGTTAAGAGATGACAACAACAAAGAAGACTGAGGCTCTATGTTTAGTTGAACTTTTAGGGGTGACTGAACCATGGTGGGCTAAAAATTTGGTGTTAATTTCTTACTGTTGATTTTAACAACTCAACAAATGTTAGGAACTGGAATGGCCAATATACAGCTCATAAGCTTACGTTGTCTCTTCCTGAACCCATGGTTCAGACTCGGCTCACCTTCAACAATCAGCCAGACTTTCTTAGCCTGCTTAGCTTAGTCATGACCTCAGAACCCATTAATCTTGGCATGGGTTAAAACCCATTTGATTCACAATGAAAAGCTAGAATACAAATTTAAAAGTTACCATACCTCTATATTTTTCTAGTGAAAACCAACTGTGGTAGAACCTATAAAGTTATACCTGGTTCACCCTATAACAAACCTACCCTGTATATACACCTCAGCATCCAGTCTCTCTCAAGGACAGAGATGGGAAAACATTCTAAATCCCTCTTTTTGGATCATGGTTCCTATATACAATCCAACTTAATATTCTGCTGCTCACATGTGATTTGATAATGTTACAAGACCTAAATCGATAGTTTGTCACATTGAGAATGGCCTCTCTTCAATAGAATTTTGGAAATGAGAGGGATTGGAGAAGCACCTGAGTCTTATATAGCATCTTCCTCTTTGTGACATTCCTTTCTTCAGTCACATTGGTTGTCTGGGCCTTTTATGTTTTTACTAGCTATTATTTTGGATGATTACATTGTAAGTTGTGTTCTCCAGTCCTCGAAAGTGATTCTTTTTGGAGTCTGTGACCCCTATACACTGTTAAAATTTTAAGGAAAGTAAAAGCTAAATAAAAATCATGTGTCACATGTCCCCAGATTTAAACCTCTTTAACTCATAAGGTAGTCTGGGGTTTAACTCAGTTGGTAGAGTGCTGTTCTGTGCTCTCTGAGGCCCTGGGTTCAATCCTCAGCACTGCAAAAAAATGGGAGAAGGACTTGGCAACCCACTTCCAAAACAATCCCAAAATAATCTGCCATTGAAACCCATGTAAATAGCAGAGAAGCACTGACATAGTGCCAGGCATGGCACAGTCTCAGAGTGTTTTGTTCTGTTGTACACAGGGTCACTGTGAGTCAGACCTGACTTGATGGCACCTAACAACAACAACAAGAAAAACAACTCATTGAGTTGATCTCAAAACTTCACATGGCTAAGGGACTTTTTTCTTTTAAAGTTTTTAAAAATTTTTTTCTTTAAAGATGTGATTATGCTTTCCCAAGTATTGACTTGTGTTAGGGAAATTCCGTTAAATATGTCATGTTTGGTGACAAATAATGGAAACTAGAAGTCAGAAACCATAATCGTTTTATTCCAAAGTCCTAAGATTTTAAACCCCTGAAATGTAGGTGTTATGTCTGTTCCACACCCTATGACATAAATTAATGATCTGTTAGTAATGACCAGTGGACTCTCCCGGAAGCCAGAGCAATGCTTCTTTCTTCTCTAGTACAGTTTGAATTCCTTACTGCGGATCTTATACTTCCCAGATCCATCCATGCCCTCCTGCCCCTCACTTCTTTGTGTCATTGCTGCAGTGTCAGGGGGTTGAAGCCTTTTTAGATGCAGAATCACCACCAGTGATCACCATGCAGAAGGCCTGCTGTCAGTTCTAAAGTGCTAGGGATCATTAACAGAAAGGATACCCAGCCAGTCCACTTGCTACCAGTGACACAGATGTGTGTCTTTCTTTCCTATTTGGACTACAAGTTTCCTATACCCTTGGTAAAGACCCAGATGCTCTGAGATCATCTTCATCCCATGCTCTGTTTTTAAAGGGCAATCATTGAATTAAAAGGCAAACAAAATTGATTTTTATACTTTTACAGACTTTTTGCATTAATAAGTTCTTCAATTATAAGAGAAATATTTTTGACAGCTCATATATTCGGCCTGGAATGAGAAAGTAGGTACCTCTTCATCCCTTGAAGCTCTGATGTAGGAGTAGAGTAGAGTAAGAGCCGTCCTGGACACTGCATGGCCTTCTCAGTAAGCCCTCTCTGTGAAGTACTCAGGGTCAAGGTCAGCCCCAAATCAGGGCATCCTAGGAGCTCCTGTAGATGTCAGAGATCTTAGAACAGTGGAACTGGAGAAGGCCTCAGAGGCCATCTTTTGCACCTCCTTTTCTTTTACAGATAAGGAAACTTAGAACCAGAGAGTTGGCCAAAGTCGTATAGCTAATGAGTGGCAGACCCGGCACTTTACCTCCCATCTCCTCACAGTTCAAGATTCTTCCCAACGTGGCCCAGCACCAGGAACCTACTTCAGTTTACACTAGAGAGGCGCTCTCTGGGATTGACTCAGTCTCAGCTCATGCCCAGAGGTGGTGCCATCATTAGCATGGGAGGGGAGGCCACCAGTGACTCAGTTCCAGCTGCCTTGTTCCACTGTCCCTTGGGATCCTTCCCTAGGACTTTAAGATTCTACTACCTCCCTTGTACCATGTGTTTTCCTCTGTTATCCCACTGAAGATTTCAGTATTTCCTAATATGTGAGTGTATAATTATGTATTTCCTAACTAATACACATAGTCTGCCCATCCAGACCAATTTGCCACAGAGGGGCAGCTTAGGGATTAATGTGTGAGCATACAGAAAGCCAGAGGGCACTTTGTGCTCTTAGATGACAGGCTAAGGTAGAAGTGCTAATGCTCATTACACGCTTTCTGTCATAGATATTTGCATCACTAATTGCTTGTTTCTCCCAACACCCTTCGGAGGAAGATCAGGAGTATTACTTAAAAATATAAAGTGCTATATAATTTTGCATTTACATAGCACCTTTCATGGAGCACCTCTGAGTGCCTCACACACATTAACTCATTCCACACCAGGCTCAGGGGAAGGAAGTCAGCATTTGCCTTTATCTTACCCTCAGGTTTTCTGGGACCAACTCACATTGACAGAGTTTAGCTTGCCAAATATTTCTCCCCTGCTAGTGGCTTTTTGCTGTCTCCTGGTGCTGTATTGCAATGCCTTTATTTTTATTTTTTTCTTTTTTTAGAAGTTCTGGGGGTTGAACCTTGGATCTCACACATGCTGGGCAATTGCTGTACCACTGAGCTACACCCCTGAGTCGCTTTTCATTTTTTATTTAAAGACAGTGTCTCACTAAGTTGCATAGGCTGCCTCTGGCCTCAAACTCAAGATCCTCTTGCCTCAGCCTCCTGAGTCACTGGGATTACAGGCATGCACCATAATGCCTGGCTATATAATGTTCTTTTATTTAGACAGCTTTGCTTAGAAGATTCTCTCCTGAGCTGAGATGTTTTATTGTTTTGTATCCAAGTTTGAGAGCCCGCAGCTGCACTGAGTGGTGTTTTGTTTGCTGTGAGAACTTACCGTGAAAGAGTGCTATATAGGGTCTTTGGGAGGTTCTCCTCTCAAAAGCCACTTCCCATCCTCTCTCTGCCAAGGGGTCATTTCCCCATCCTGTATGTCCCATCTCCTTTAGACAATGCTGTGTGGGAACTGAGCTGGTGGACTGGATTATGCAACAGACTCCATGTGTTCACTCTCGGACTCAAGCTGTTGGCATGTGGCAAGTCCTATTAGAAGACGGTGTCCTCAACCACGGTAAGATGAGCCCTAGGCCCTGGACAGTCCTCAAGAAATGTTATGTACATTTCCCTGGGCAAACTGTAGCTGAACTTCCAATTGGGCAAGAAAGACTTATGATACTCTTAGGGCCACACCGAGCTAGCATCTTCATTTAGCAATACAAATGCAGGCGAGGAGATGCTATTGATTTCTATCTTCCACCATTGTACCTTCCCAACTTCCGAGAATGAAGGAAAGGAAAATGAAATTGCAACCCGAGTGCATCAATTCCAATTATGTTTATTAGTTTGTATTCACGGTTCATTGATAGTGTGATTGCACTTGGAGCTTTGCATAGCAATCCTGATGCAGGCAAAGCAATGTGTGGCTGGACTAATGTTATGAAAGTAAGTGATGAATTCAGAAGCTGCCTTTTAACTGTGCTACTGTGGAGAGAGCTAATTTGTATACTCACAGGATAACCATATTTAAAATCAGGAATGTGCTCTGCAATTATGATCCATGGTAACTACAGTGGCTCTTACTGAATGGACTGTTGTGCAACTGTGGCTGAACCACTCATGCCATTTGTTTAAGACCACCTTTCCAAAGAGACAAAATATTTATATGATCCGTTTCATTTGGCAACACCTAGGAACCTGATAATGGTTCAGCCAGTGTATCTCATTCTTTCATATGCATACCAGTCACCTGGGACACTTGTTATAATGTAGAGTGTGATTTAGCAGGCCTGGGATGGATTCTAAGCATCTGTTTTTGCAAAAAGCGCCCAGATGATACAGATGCTGCTGTTCTGGGGATCACTTTGAGCAGTAAGGGTCTACCTCTTCTCTTTATCTTTTGAGAGAATTGATGCTCCATCCTGAAATGGGGCTAATGGCTTTCAGACATTTCAGTGAGGGATTCTGAGCCCAGTTAATTATCTTTGCCCTACAAAGACCTGAATCTTATTGTTTACGAGAACAAGAGGAGAGCCAAGCATGGTGGTGCATGCACACTTGTAATCGCTGCCCTCAGGAGATGGAGACAGGAGGATCATAAGATCAAGACTGGCCTGAAAAATAAAAGAACAAGAGGAGGGCTAGAGATGGAGCTTTGGGGAGGAGCACTTGTACAACATGTGTGAGAGCCTACGTTCAATCCCCAGCTTTGCAAAAAACAAAGAGACCCAAAAAAAAAGGAACTTTTTTTTTTTGGTAGTACTATGGGTTGAACCCAAGGCCTCATGCTTGCATGCTGAACCGCTCAGCTGCATCCCCAGCCTATTTTTTTACTTTTTTTGAGACAGGGTCTCCCTGAGTTACGCAGACTGCCTCTGGTCTTGAACTTCTGATCCTCCTGCCTCCACCTCCTAAACCGCTTGGGATTATAGGCGAGCGCCACCGCACCCAGCAGAAAAAAAAAAAAATTAATTAATATTCTAACTTTTTTCTTCATAGTGCCAACAGAAATGCTTATAAAACTTTACATACAAAGCGGGCGCGGTGGTGCACACCTGTAATCCCAGCGGCTCAGGAGGCGGAGGTGGGAGGATCGCAAGTTCAAGACCAGAGGCAGTCTGCGTAATTTAGCGAGACCTTGTCTCAAAAAAAGTAAAAAAAAAAAAAAAAAAAAAAAAAAAAAAAAAAAAAAAAAAAAAAAAAAAAAAAAAAAAAAAAAAAAAAGCGCTGAGGGCGCAGCTCCAGCACTTGCAGAGTATGCAGGTGCGAGGCCCTAGGTTCAACCCCCAGTACTGGGTGGGGGGAGGGGGGGGACCTTATATACAGAAAGAAAAATAAGTTCTGACCCGACAAAGGAACTTTTTTTGTTAAGTCTGTACTTTCAAAACCCATTCTCAGAATGATGTAGCAGTTGGTTATTTTCCAGTTTAGGACATATGCCCCACATCCTAGAAAATGTCACCAAGGCGATTTTTGTGGGTCAAAGTACTTTCAAAAAAACTGGCAGGTTCTCGGAGGTCGTCCCCCAGAGGCTTAGGTGACGGATGGGTCCAGGAGGCTGCAGTGTGCATGATCGCAGCCAGGAGGGCCTGGCTGCCAGCTGCTCTGCTGGGTGAGGCAGAGTGTGAAAGGCGCGGAGTCTCCACTTCTCGGCCTCTTGGCCCTCCTGCGGGACACCTTCCATTTGCCTCTGGTGCACGGACCTGCGGGCCAGAGCTCTGTGCTGCAGCTGACGTTGGCCTCCATGTTTCCCATAGTGGACCAGGAACACCATTTCCAAGACAAATATTTATTTTACCGATTTCTGGATGATGAGCACGAGGATGCCCCTTTGCCTACTGAAGAGGAGAAGAAAGAATGTGATGAGGAGCTCCAGGACACCATGCTGCTGCTGTCACAGATGGGCCCCGATGCCCACATGAGGATGATCCTGCGAAAACCGTGAGTGAGAGCTCGCGGCTCACCTAACCCTGTGCACACTTGGGGTGGGACGCCAGGCTGTTGCAAAGCCCTGTTCTCTCCTCCTGGGGGAACAAAGGAGAGGCTGAAGAGGTTACACAGCTATACTATCTGTCTCTGTGTTATTCTTTATTTGGTTTTTTGGGCCAAACAACTCCATTTCTCACTCACATGAGTCAAAGTTATAGAGATCTTCGGCTATTAGCTGGGGATGTCAGAACCAAGTCCCCATATTAAATGACCTTTGAACAACAGCAAACATACTGCTCTGATTCTATGCCAGACTGCGGCAACCCCTTTCGTCCTAGTGCCAGAGGACAGAGATCTTCAGAAACAGCCCCCGCTCCCCCACTTGCATGTGTCCATTCATTCATTCATTCATTCATTCAGCACAACCTTTCACCCCATTCTGCACTACACTTTCTTACCAAAACACCCCTGCTCCCTTACCCTTCAAGGCCTCCATTCAGCCAGTGAGGCAGTCTCCCCTTCCCTGTCATCCACAGACCACCTTTGCGTGCAGTAGTTGCTCACCAGCTGAACCTGAGGACCTTGAAATATTTAATCCTGTCAATTCAGAAGAAATATATTGAGCCCCTGTTAGAAGCAAGGCATTCTACTAATTGTTATGGGGTATACAAAGCACATCCACCATGGTCCCGGCCCGCAGGGAAACCTTTGTAATAAGGGATGGCTTGGCACTTGGTTCTGAAACCCCACGCATAGGCTTATGTTTTTCTGCTGGAAATGAAATTGCCCTCCACCCTGCAACCAGTGCCAGCCAGCTGTGGATGTCAGCTTTGAGTCACTGGCTTGGCCGACCTTCGTTTATTATCAGGTCTCAACAAGAGCATTAAACTTTATGTGTCTGGTGTGTCCACTGGGCACTTTCCAAGAGAGAGTTGTCCCTCAGACCAACTTCCCCAATGTCTACCAGCTCAGACCAACTCACAATAGCCTTTCTGAACACAGCTTTATTTCCTTTCCCCGGGATTCTTTCCCTTTCAGTTGCCCATACTCATTGCTGCAGAGCCTTTTCAACACATTTCATTTTGTCACACCACGTCCCCTTTGTCAAAACTTTCTCTTGGGTCTGAATCTCCCGCACTGTGTGTTTCAAAGGCCTTCCCTCATCCCAGTTGGCACCATCATTCTTAACTCTAGAACCATGGTTTTCAGGTCTTTTAGCCTCAAAACCTTTTCTTCAAACAAAAATTTAACAGAAAAATCCAAAATATCAAACAGAAAAGCCAGAGCTGTGCTGACCTAAGCAGGAGTAGGGTCCAGGAAACCTGCCCAGCCAATTTATGTTCTCTCTGCCTTGAAGGATGATAGGGGCGAGTGGCTGAAGGTACACAGGGAATCCCTAGGGCTTGGGCACCTCAAATGAACAATGCCTGTCTAAACCATACTTTCTTTCCAGTCAGATTGCCTCCTTTTTTCTTGTCCCATTGTCCACCATTTGTCCTTCTTCATCATTTTCTGGGCTGGGGTTTAGCTCAATTGGTAGAGTACTGCTCTGTACTCTCCTCTGCCCTGGGTTCGATCCCCAGCACCACAAAAATGGGAGACGGACCTGGCAGCCAGTTCCTGAGAACAATCCCAAAACAATCAGCCTTTGGAAACCCTATGAATATCAAAGAAGCACTGACATAGTGCTAGGCATGGCACAGTGTCAGGGCGTATTTCATTGTGCTGTACATAGGGTCGCTATGAGTCGGACCTGACTCAGTGGTACCTAACAGCAGCAAAGACAACATCATTTCCTGGATCCGTCCCCTTTCTGCATTCTCCTTGCTGTCACCTTCATTCAAACCACCTTCAAGCAGTGGTTCTGAATCAGGGGTGAGGTAGCCCCCTAAGGGGCACTTGGACATGTGTGGGGAAGTTTTGGTTGTCAAAGTACATGAATGGGCATGTGCACTGCTGGCAATCATTAAGCCAAGGCGAGGATCAAAGGATGCTAAACACATATAATGCCTAGGAGCCCCACAAAGTAAAGAGCTGCCCTGGAACCTGAGCCCCTTATTGTGAAACATTGCTATAAACTGTGCGTTTCATAAAGGCAAAGACAAATCTCATTTTACTTCATTCACTTGTTTATGCACCAGTATTTATCAAACACCTAGTTTGTTCTTGGTACTATGGTATTAAGGTAAGCATGGAAGAAGAAGGTTGCTCCTTCTTCTTCAGAGCTCTGTGTAGTGCTGGAGACAGACCTGAAGACCTTCAAGCAATCATTTCATCACAACTGTGTTACATCCCACAAAGGAAAATGTTGTGGGTTATAGCACAACATACTGTGGAAAAGGGGTTTAATCTGGTGTGGAATGTAGTAAGCATGTCCCTAGCTCTGTGCCTTACACCAAGGAAGCCATCAATAAATCTTTGTTGAGTGGGTGGATGAATGAACGAATGAACAATCCCTGCTAATATTCCCTCAGCCCTTAGTTGCTTTAGGGGAGGCCGAAATGCCATTTGATTCACAAGTATTTTTGAAGATCTATCAAGTAGATTAAAATTTTAAAATAATAAGGTGGTTCCTGCCTTTAGGGAGTTTGCCATCCAGTGAGAGAGTCACTGACAAATTAAATTAAAATGGAACATTTATTGAGTGCCTGCTGTATGCTATAAACGTTCTTGCTTTTCACAAGAAACTTCAGAGCTGAGTTTCATGAGTCACCCATAGAAATGAGAGCTTCTGAGACGGATAGGTCAGTGTTAGAGCACTTGCCTAGCATGCATGAGGGTGTGGGTTTGAACTCTGGCACTGTTAAAAAAAACAAAAAAACAAAACAGAGGGGATCTCTGCTTCCTTTTTCTCCCATAGAACATTGAGTTGCATGAACTCCAGCAGCCCAAAGACTTTTCAAAGAAAATTACACTCGAAAACTTTGTTGTTCCAGTCCATTACTAGCTGTTAAAGTGTAGTTTTCATTGGCATGCCAAGATATATCATTTTGGGATTTTCCCCCATCTTCATAGTTTTTTTAATTCAGCAAACATTGGTATTGGCCTAGTAATCCTTTTGACTTTTAGATTTTCTTCTTACTCGAATGACAGCTTCCAAGAGATGGGACAGCGAAAAATAAGGAATGTAATTTTGTGGGACATTCAGATTCTACACACAAATATGCCCCCCCCCTATTTTTTGAATCTGCTAATAATTTTTAGAGGAACTACTTTACTTCAGTGGAAAGAAAATAAGCTTAGTTGATAAAGAATTGCCTATATCACTGCTGTCCTTGAAGAGACCAGCTGAGCACTATGCTCCTGGAAACTGAGGGCATGTTCAAAAGTCCTAAAAAGGTTCACTCCTTACTCCTCAAATTGCCAAGTCATTAAAAAGTGTGTAGGCATAAGATGCATTGGCTCCATGTTGACTGGCTAGACCCCCAATTTTTTAACTTAGCACAGCTCCACTTTATAATAGTCACCACTGCCAGAGAGGTTGCAGAACTCTGATAATTACTGGGAAAGAAATAACACAATATTCTTTGATGAGAAGATTACTTTGAGAATTTGATTGTATAATGAAGATGTTGCTTTGAAAGGTACTTCCTATTGTTCTGAATCTGAGACTTGCTATCCAAAAAAAAAAGTGTCACTTGTTTTGACAGCCACTTAGAAAAATTCTCTGTTTATTACATTAACTGCAGCATTTTAACTGTCAAACTATGAAAGAATGTTCTGTAGTTTAAAAAACAGAATAGGGCTTCAGGAGGAATTTTTTTGGCACACTCTTGTTGCTATTGGTACTGAATAAAAAACATACATTCTGAATGTGAAATTAGCTTTTTATGTGGTGGCAGACAGAGTGACTCATAATGCCCATCCTGGATGCACAGGTGCAGACCTGGATGGCATTTGGGGGCAAATGCTACAGAACAGTGACAGTTTGATGGTGCTGTTGTTGCAGCTTCAAGACAGGGCCATCAAATATAAAATGAGCTCTTGGAGCTTATTGTTTTGATTTTGCTTTGTTTATAAGTCTTAAAAACAAGAGGTTACCCTACAGCAAATAGAGGCAACAGAGATCCTTACTGGCAAAAATGTGCATGTTGGCTACATTTGAGCAGATACTTGGAAGCCATGGCCAAAAAATGTGGAGTGATCAGTTAAGCAAAATATTATAGACTTAAAGCCAACTGGATACAGAGAGTCTTCAGGGAGACAGGATGCTCTTGTTATATGAGCCTTCTAATGCCTCCTTCTAAGTGAAGTGAAACACAACGTTTGGAATGGTCTATCAGAGACTCACTTAGAGTGAAAGGGAAATCAAGTAGATGGTACTTGCCAAATCTAATTCTACGCCTACAATCCTGAAATTCTCTAAAAGCCTAGAAGCTTAAGTCATTGAGAAAGATAAGTCCATTTAGCCTGGGCAACAATACAAGAAAATTATGTTATGAGAGAATTATTGGCAGATTCTGGAGTCTTCCAAATGAGTCTGAAACTCAGAAACTTGATTTTAATTACTTCATATGATGAATTAATATTTTTCTAATGTATGCTATGAGGCATATGGTTGAAAGGAAACAAATGACATGAGAAAATCCCATGGGGAAGGGGAAAGGGTTGTTCATCAGTCCATGTCCATTGGCAGCCCTAACACCAGACAGTCCTGCAGAGGCAAGAGTAAGATGCTCCCGCTGCTGTCCCCGGCACTTGCTCTGGAGGGTACTTGAGGGGCTATATTTAATTATTAGAACTTCTTTTAATTGGATCTTTATTTTTCCAAACTGTTTTTGAGGATAGGAAGTTTGAAATCCTGGCAATTATTGGGGGATTCATTTCCTCAGGGGGTCTCAGATTAGCAAGCCTAAAATCAGTGGCACAGGGAGTTTTGATTTCTAGTGGGATGTGCCAGGAGAATGTTCACAGTCAGGCAGCGCATGCTCAAGTGCCGGTCAGAGGAAAGGCATGGGGAAAGCCAAGGGAAAGAGCCCAATCTTAGCAAATAAGCACTGCACTTCAAACCCTTTCCTTCACTGCGTGGCCAACTGCCTTTGCTGTCACTGCAAAGATTGCTGTGCCCTCACAGAAGGCTTGTATAATGTAATTGAATAAATGATTCCCAGGAAGTGTGTTATTTCTTTAGTTTGGGTTTGCAGCTCCCCTGTTAAAAAAAAGTGTACCACATTTCTCTCATGCCCAAGAAAGCAGCTGTTGGATTGCTGCCATTATGACTCAGACTCAGGGTGGATTGGATGTTGCTGCCCATTTACAGTTCAGGGTTCTTTATAAGATTACTCCAAATTTTTAATGACTTCTTATTGTTAACACCAATGTGTTCATTGTAGAGAATTTGGAAACTACTAGAAGGAATTGCAGAAGAATAAATTACACATACAAGCACGTTTCTCTGAGATATAATTACTGTTAATGTTATGGTGCCTTGCTCTCTGGTGATTTTCATTGCCTAGCTTTTTTATGTTTTGTTTTGGCTGTACTTAGGGGTTAAACCTAGGGCATCCCACATGCTAGGCAAGCACTCTACCACTGAGCTGCACCTCTAGCCCCTCCTGCCTCCTGAGCTGCTGAGATTACAGGAGTGTGTCATGGCCCCCGGTTTCATTTCCTAACTTTTTACACTTAGTGAAATGACACTCGCTAGGTGCGGTGCCACATGCCTGAAAGCCCAGCGACTCAAGAGGCCAAGGCAGGAGGATCGTGAGTTCGAGGCCAGAGACAGCCTGCATAACTTAGTGAGACTCTGTCTCAAGATAAAAAAGTTAAAAAGAAGGCTGAAGGTATAAATTAGGGTAGAGCACATGCCCTGGGTTCAGCCCCCCAAGTACCTCAATAAATAAATAAATAAATAAATAAATAAATAAAAATAAAAGGCACTGTCACGTCAGTATTCTTTAAGGCTAAGATTTTTAAGGAGGTGCAGAATATTCTGTCCTTTGTGCATCCTTAATGCATTTGTTTTGTGATGGTTAGACTGTTAGTTTGATTTGCAAGCCCTTCTTAAAAGCAGCAAAGAGTATTATTTTAGTGCTCTGTATCCCAGAACAAAGAAAGGGGCACAGTTATAGGGGCAGGAACAGGTGGATGCTGGGAATATTCCTGCAGGGAATAATAAAGTGACTCACACTGAGGGAGTACCCTGAACAGGAGCATTAGTAGATACTGCTGAAGAGTTAGGCTGAGGTCAGATTAAGAGAGGCCTGCTATACTTTCTGGGCTGGGATTTAGCTCAGTTGGTAGAGCACTGCTCTACGCTCTCTGAGGCCCCAGGTTCAATCCCAGCACTGCAAAAATGGGAGATGGACATGGCAATCCACTCCCAAAGCAACACCAAAACAAGCAGCCAGTGAAAACCCTGAGAGGGTGGCTATGAGCCGGACCTGACTCAATGGCACCTAACAACAACAACAAAGCTATACTTTCTATGTATCTTATGTACATAAATACCTATGTATTGTTTAGCCATTTGGAGACCCAAAGGGTGTTTCCCTCTGTTTTTAAGTCTTAAAAACAAGAGGTTACTCTATAGGAAATAGATAAAATAGAGACCCTTACCAGCAGAAATGTACATTTTGGCTACTTTTGAGCAGGTACTTTGGATAGGAAGCTATGAGCAAAAGGATAAATGGAGTGACCAGGTAAGCACAATATTATAAGCTTGAAGCCAACTTGGTACAAAGAGGCTTTGAGCAGGTACTTAGGATAAATATGGTGTGGTGTATTAGGTATGGCGTGGTCAGATTTGCAGTAGGTTGCTTTCTCTTACTATGGAGAATGGACTAGAGGGGCCAAGACTACAGACAGTCAGATATTTTTAGGAGATCAAAATGAATTATACTTTGAGAATTTAATGATAGCATTTGAGGTATATGTTTTTGGTCCAAAGGCCTGCTAGATAAATCAAAAGTAATACTGAGCACAAGAGCCCAGGATTCTATTTTTACCAATTTCCTATTAACACATCCAACATCTCCAAGATATAAATCTCTTAAGCTACAAAATGAACTTAATAATGCCTGCTTATCCTCTCCCTATTTTCCAAGGAGATTGTAAATGGAAGCTCAAATGCAATTGTTTTTAATCATGTTGTTGTGGTTGGTAGATACCGTCAAGTCGGTGTCCAACTCATAGTAACCCTATGTACAACAACTGAAACACAATTGTCGTGCTTCTCTGCTATTCATAGAGTTTTCAATAGCTGATTGTTTTTGGGAGTCAGTTGCCAGGTCCCTCTCCCAAGCCTACAGCACCTGGTTTTCCCAGGCGGTCTCCCATCCAAGGACTAACCAGCCCCTACCCTGCTTAGCGTCCAAGATCTGACAGGATATGATGCCACAATGGTATTGCTGCAGGCTTTTAATCGCAGCCAACATTTATTAAGCATGGGTGTACTGGTCACTGAGTTAAACAGTTGTTTAATTCAATTCTTTCAATAATACTATGAGATAATTAATATACTATCCATTTTATAAGCTAAGAAACAAAGTCATAGGCTAAGTCATTTGCCTATGGTGGTGGACTCAGGATTTGACCCATGTCTGTTTGACTCAGGAGCTTGAGTTCTTTTTGTACTGTGTTTTACTACTTGCCATGGTCCTAAAGCCTGCAGCCATACCACTGTGGTGTCCTATCCCATCAGATCTTAGAAGCTAAGCAGGGTTGGGCCTGGTTAGTCCTTGGATGGGAGACTGCCTGGGAACACCAGATACTGTAAGCTTGGGTGAAGGACCTGGCAGCCCACTCCCAAAAATTAATCAGCCATTGAAAACCCTACGAATAGCAGAGAAGCACTGGCGATAGTGATTCTCCTGTTGTATGTAGGGTTGCTGTGAGTCAGATATGGACTCTGTTGGCACCTAACAACAACAACAACAACAACAACAACAATGGTCCTAAAAAGATTCAGAATGGCCTCATGAGTTTATGCTCTGATGATTGGTGAGGAAAGATATCAAGAAATCTGGCTGTAAGGTAATTATTATGGACTAATCTCATCTCATTAAATTATTACTGTGTATATTTGGAGTACAAGTATAGCATCTACTCATTAAATTATTACCATATAGAATGGAGTGTGAATATACCATCTACTATAGAAAAAAAAAAAGGCTTCTTATTTGGGAGAGATCTAGATGTGTCCCCAATCCATGATGGGTTTTGATAATATATCCTTTCCTGGGAGAGTTAGATACTCCTAGAGTAGGTAATTCTTCTATGTTGATCTTTTGTCCTGAACTCTACTCTGTACTATAAGCAGCACAATCCAAATGGTCATGTGACTCTAAAAGTTGTCAAAATCCATTCCACAGAAGTGACATGCTTTATGATTAATGTGGCCAGATTAAATACAGGATGCCCAGTTAAATTGACATTTCAGATGAATGGTGAAATAAGTATATATATGTATGTATATGTATATATGTAAACATACATGCATACACATATGTGCATGTATGTGTATGTATGTGTGTGTGTATACATACATACACATACATTTCATGCAATATTTTTATTTCCTAAATTGGCACCTGGCTTAGGATAATTAATTGGTTTCTTCTCATAGCTCCCTTGAAGAGTTGCTAGAAAACTTCATCTAAAGGTAATGGAAACCATGGACAACCCATGACCCCAAAGAAGAGTCAACTTGCTCCACACCAACCTTCTAGTCAGCCCCACAAACAAAATTTAGTCACTAATATTTGAATAGCACTATATAGTTTATATGGTAATCTCACATCCATTGCCTGTTTGAACCCCTAAATAACTCTAAAAACTAAGTAGGGCTAATTATAATCTACTATTTACAGAAGAAGAAATTGAGCTGAATAGATGCTAAGTATCTCTTTGTTTTTGTTTTTTTTTCTTTTATTGTCAGTATCTTTTTCCTCTGTACAAGGTTGCCTCAGATTTGTCATTTTAAGTAGATTTACTGAATAAGCAGTGAAATGACCAAAATAAATAAATAAAGAAAGAAAGAAAGAAAGAAAGATAATCCGTCTGCTCTCAATTAATTGAGAAATAACTTTGCAAAGGAAAGGTAATAACTTGGCTATGTAGCACCTCCTCAAAAAATTTCATATTTTCTATTTCACATATATGCCTCACACTCAGAGATAGGGTATAAACTATACTATCTGATTCCATCCAAATTTGTTTGTTTTTCTTGACTTAGTGCTTAGGTATTTCAAAGGAGGATATTTGTAGCTGTACCTTTTAAAAGGTTCAGGGTTCGACTTCTAGACTTAGAATGTCCTTGTAAAACACTTTTGCTGGAAGAATGTTGGGCATATTCAGATCCTGAACATGATCAAACTCATTTTCCTAACACTCACAGATCAGAGTCTCTGAGTAATGGACCCCTTACCTGTGTCCTTTCATTTCTCACAAATGGTCATAAAACTTTTGCCACTTGCTACAGTTATAGATTGTATTCATTTCTAATTTCGCAAAGAGGCAGAGAACCCCGAGGTACACAGGCTTGATCACATCTAACAAACATAAAATGTCCTTTTCTGGGGGAAATGATGAGAGGGAGAGGGAGAGCAGCAGGGCAGACTGCCGAGCAGATGGAGCTGGGCAGGCTACTTGCATGTCAGTCACCAGGCTCCCGGAGTGACCCTGACACTTAAGAAAGAGGGTCCTGGGAGGTGGAAAAAAAGAAAAAATTAATGTGTTTTGCTGGACAAGGCCATATAAAACCACACCACACTTTCTTTTAAGTGAAGTAGAAAAGGTGAACTCTCTTGAAAGTCTCACAAGTGTTCAGAGAATCAGGTGGGTTGAGGTGAAGTCCTACATCAAAATTAAGGCATTCCCCACCCAGAAGGATAAAGCTTTTTGTTGTTTGTTTGTTTGTTTGTTTTTGAGGCTTGACCACGGCTTATGCAGGTCTTTATTATGTTGACTTCTCTGGGTTTTTCCCATGTAGCAGGGTCTACTAGGCGACAGGATTACAGGAACTTGGTTATTTACTCTCTCGCCTGCATATTTTACCCCTGGACGTGCCAATATGCTGCTTAATGGCTGAATGAATCCCTCATTTTATCCACGTTCCAATAACTGAGGAGCTCCGTCTCTGACCTTGATAAATTCCTTGATAAAACGGTATTTACCAGCAGCTTCCAATATCACCTGAGCCCTCCCAGCCTTTAATGTATAAACTGCTTCCCCATCCGTCCCCGTTTATTATCTTGTCTGTAACTAGACATTGCAGCCAGAATGCATCCCCTGCAGAAACTAGGCCTTTCCACAGCGGGATCCGACAAATCCACATCAATGTGGCACCACACAGATTTGTAAAGAAGCAGGGATGCCTAATATCTCTCCCTGTGACATCTGGAGAAGGACAAGTAAAGACCAGGTACATTCACCGGCTGCCACTCAGAGCAGCCAGAGAGTCAATTCACTTCCCAGCCTTGTAGGTTCCTCTTATGAAGGTGCATGGGAGTTCTCTCCCCGCTCAGGCCGTGTTCCCTTTCTGTTGAAAGCCAAATTGCCTTCAGTCCTTGGGACCCTTTCATTACTGTTTGAACAGGCTGGGGGCTGATTTGTAGGATCTCTTCTCCATTTCTTTTCCTGTCACCCCCATAAAGACCAAAGCATGAAAGGTGCTTAATACCACTGTTTGCCACGAGAAACCTGCTTTTAAAATGTGACTTTGTTCAGTGATTGTGGTAGAGAACGTCCAGTTTCAGATGTTCCCAGGTGCTCTTTGAGGGATGGGGGCAGATGAAGGGGAGAACCCTGTCTGAAGTGAGAGTGGAGAAGCCAGCCTTGCCTAAGATGCGAGATTGCATGGTGGCCTTGAACTGGCGGCCTCGGGAGGCCTGGCTTCTTGTTGCTGCCACAAATGCTAAGATCCGCCTAGGCTAGGACAGGGGCTCGCATTTTGATTCGCTTTGGTGGACACAGGTTGGCCAGGTTGACTTTGCTCTGTCTGGCCTCCTCCCTGGGATTTACCTCAACTGTCAGTCCTAATGACATGTGGAGGCCCCTAAGGGACAGGGTCCTGGCTCCAGGCAATCCTCTCACAAATGTTCTTGTTGCCTTGTGAATTGTGAATAGGCTCATTTTTAAAAGCAAGCCTCTTCACACTTTGTAGCTCTGACTTCTCTCCCCACATTAAAGCATTTGCTGTAAACAGGACCAAAAGTTCTTTGCTACCTGGGTGGATTGCCAAAGGACTGTGGCCTGCCCAGTGATCACATTGGGCACTTCAGACCACAGGGTTAGTTTTTTGTTGCTGTTGTGTATTTCTTTTTTCCTTTTTATTTTCAATGTTGTTTAAGACTCAGAGGCTAACCTGTTTTTAGACATTGTTCCTTTCTATTTCAAAGGGCCTCCTGGAGTTTCTCCATAGCCTTGTGAAAACCCGTGAAAGTCTTTATTTCTCCAGGTTGGTTATTGATGACTGGGTAACAGGGGATAGGGCAGGCCACCAGACAGGTGTTTATCTAGATGTGGTGTAGGACCCCAAATTAGGACCTTCCAGGAGAGAGGCCCCAGAGAGACACCGAGACGCGGATCGATGCAATAAACATGAGGCTTTATTTCTGAGGCTTTATTTCCGGCGCCGGGGTCAACCCTCCATAGAGTCTCCCTAGCAAGGGAAGGAAGGCAACCCCGAAGGAGAGGGGCTTGGGGTTTTTATACAGTTTAAGGGGTGGCGGGAGGGCACAAGGAAACTTGTTTTGAATTGATTGGTGGGAAGTTGTCGGGGTTGTTGGGGCGGGTACTGATTGGGCAAGTTTGGAGGAATTCAAAAAAACACTTTCAGGGCGGGATTCTGGAAAGTTTCAACCATCTGGTCCCGATGACCTATGGCCAGTACATTCTTGTAGTTAATCTGTTTATCTGGGAATTCTTTACCTAGTTCCTCTTCAGAGAACCTCGCCGCACCCCCCCCCCCAGGTCAGGAAATTAAAACTTGAGCAAACTTAATTATACAGAAACTTTTAAGCAAGCATTACAGAAACTTTAAACAAGCATTGTAAGACTTCAAGTAAACATTTTGAATGGTTAGTGAGCTCCAAGCATTCATAGGGAGGGGGAGGAGGAGGGGGAGGCGTTCTTCAGTGGCAGTACCACCACCAAGAGAGCCTCCCCTGAAGGTGGTGGCAATACCGGAGATTCACAGGGAGCACAGAGACACAGGTCTGGGAATCTGGCAGCAAAACCTTTGTCCTTGTATCCGGTGTACAGAAGAGTTTGTACCTGACACAGAAATTATAATAGAGAGTATAGAGTAGGTTTATTAAAGAGAGTACACCTTTCAGGAATAATCATAGGGAAAACTGAGGCACCTGGAGAAGCTTAGGTAAACCTGGAAACGAAATTGGAAAAACTTTGCCTTCCCAGGGGTGACTGAGCATAAGGAAGTTTCTGTTCCCAGGGGAAGGCAAAGACATCAGAGAACAAGAGAATTAAGCAGGCTTTTAGAGGAAAAATGTACCTTAAAGAAGATGGCAGCCCAAGAGAAGGGAGAGGCGTGCACGCAGTTACTAAAGAAAGAAGTGCAAAGGGCAAGAGAAGAGGAAAGAAAAGAAAGAGACAGAGTGGATGCACGTTTCTCCAAGTTTTATTCAAACTAGGGCACATTCACCCAGTGTGACATCAGCCCTGGGCCCCAGGCTCTGGGAGCCCAGTGAGACGTGGGCCTCCGGTCTTTGTTTTGTAAATGGTTCAATGGCTTGGACAGAGGATGGGACCCATTAGAAAAGGTCCTTCCAATGTCCTCAGAGCTGCCTGTGGTTTCTTCTTCATGGCCTGGCTGAAAGGCAGGAGCTGTTTGCAATGCCCTTTTCCTCCACATCCCCCATTAATGCCTGAGCTGGCCTATTAGCAGTGGGGCTGACCCGACAGGGAGGCATGTTTCCTCGTGGGCCACTGCCCCTTTCTCTCTGTGTGGCCTACAGAGAATCCAGGGGTCCCACTCATTGTCCTGTGCGTCGCTGTGGCTCCACTCTCCACCCTGAGAGTCCTCCTGGAGCATCCTCTTGGGTTTCCTCCCAGTAGTAAACTCTGCCACTGTCTACTGTTCAAGTCTGGCAGGCATGGGAGAGGAAGGGCTTGAAAGGCTGCTGAACTGAGTGGGGGGAGCCTCTTCATTAACCACTCCACCCTGACTCTCGCCCTTGTTGCTTATTGATGGCTTATGTATGCTGCTATTTCTGTCCTGTGGTGGTTTCTTTGAATACTAACATTAGTGCTTCAAGTCTTATTTCTCAGTCTGGTCCAATCTGCTTTCTACTGTCCAAGAATTCTGGAAAACTTCCTGGTCTAGTGATAATATTTGTTCGTGGTGGTGTGGGGGGTACTTGTTTTTTTTTTTTTCCATCAGATCTTTTGCATGACAGACAAACGACTGACTAAAAAAGCACCGAGCACAACAGGTACTGCTGGTTGGTCTTCTGTGGTCACCTCTGTCCAGGGCCCTATTGACCTTGACATAGACTAAGTAGTGTCAGCTGGTCTAAGATGGTAAACATTGGATGAATAGCCCGGGCGCGGTGGTGCATGCCTGTAATCCCAGCAACTCCAGAGGCAGAGGCAGGAGGATCACAAGTTTGAGACCAAAGGCAGTCTCCATAATTTAGCAAGACCCTGTCTCAAGAAGTGAAAAAATGGGCTGGACATGCAGCTCAGTGGTACAGTACTTGCAAAACATGCAAACGCAGGGCCCTGGGTTCAATCCCCAGTACAAAAAAAAAAAAGCTTAATCTGAAATCCTAAGGGAAATATGCTTTTTCTATCATTTCATGGGACTTGGAGTAAAAGGTTCATTGTTTTCTAATTGTTTCTTCCCTCTATTAATCATTAGGATATCCTCCCTTATCCACAGGTGATATTTTCCAAGATGTTCTACAGATGCCTAAAATAATGAATAGCACTTTATATAAACTTTTTTCATAAATATCTACATATGAGACAATTTAGAAGTTGTTGTTGTTGTTGTTAGGTGCCGTTGATTCGGTATCCGACTCATAGCGACCCTCATGGGTTTTCAATGGCTGTTCTGGGATTGCCTGGGGAGTGGATTGCCAGGCCCTTCTCCCATTTTTGCGGTGCTGAGAATTGAACTTGGGACCTCAGAGACTGCAGTGCAGCGCTGTACCACCTGAGCTAAATCCCAGCCCTATTTAGAAGTTAGACAAAATAAATTAAAAACAATAATGAATAATAAAATAGAAAAAATATAATAAGTTACCATAATAAAAGTTACTTAAAATGCATTAATTATTTCTAGAGTTTTCCATTCAGTATTTTTGGACCTCAGTTGATTGCATGTACCCACATCATGGAAACTAAAACCATGGCTAAGGAGGGATGACTGCAACTATTTGCCACAATGCAAATCAAAATGTGCTGTCTTGTGGGGCAGCTTATCTTACTTAGTCCTTGGGTGGGAAGATAACAGACCATAAGCCTTCATTTTCCTTAGGCCACAAAACAAGAACTAGAGCCTGGTACTACTGCCACCTCCCTTGAATTCACCATGAATTGTGAGAACTCCTGTGCTCATCCATTTGATGGGCTGTGATGAACACCTACCCTGACAATAACTCCAGCCTGCATTTGTGCTGTATTTCCACTGCATACAATGCTTCCTATACATTATCCAATTTAATTTTTATAACTATCCTGGTCAGTTTTCCCATTTTATAGATGCAGAAACAGAGCATAACGCTAATTAAGCAACTGGAAGATTCTTGATTTAGATCTCCTATCCAGTTTCTGCTTCAGATCCAGTGCCCTGTGCCCTTTGATGCCGCTTCTCTTGAGAGCAGGCTCAAGTTAGGAATAATTAAGTAGATAGCATTCCCCAGGGTATGTTACAAATTACCATACTGATAAGGCAACGTGCTATGAAAGAATAAGGTTGGTAAGCCAGTTTTGCCTAGGTGAGATGACACCTGAGCTGGGCTTGAGGCAGAAAGCAGTATCCTAGGCTAAAAGAGGAACATGCAGAAAGTCTTACAGGCATGAGGAAGGATAGCACGTTTGCAGAATGGAGAGGTGCCCACATGGCTGAAGCACAAAACATGGCTGTCAGGGACCCTGTGAGTGAGGGGAGGCAGATGAATCTGGAAAATAAATCAAGATCTGGTTTTAAAGAGCCATGTGTGGGGACAAGGGAACACTTTTGGCAGATTGAGCTTGGGGTACTGATGGCGTAGCTGGGAAGAGATAACCAGGAAGCCCCTGGAGCTCAGGAAGGAGGCCTATTTGGAGATGAAGATTTAGGTCTCATTGTTACATAGAAGGGAATTGGGGATTTTCTCCAGGGAGAGAAGGTAGAACAAAGCTGTGGGGGAAGAGCACAGGTGGACAAAAGAGCAAACATTGAGAGGAAATGTTAGGAAAGTAGGAAGAGAGCAGAAAGGGCAGACAACATGGGGAAGAAGGCAGCTAAGGCCAAGCTGAGTTGTGCTTGACAGCACTGTTTCCCTCCCTGCCTCACACTGTGGGGCAGGTCCAAAGACTAACAGGAATGGCTCAAAGTCAGCCTGGAACCACTGTGTCATATTTTTAGTGTATTGCATTGAGGACCTCATAGTTCTTCGTCATGTTTAAATTTTGGGTGAAATACAATTACTTAATATGATAAGATTTGTAGATTCTAATGACAG
The DNA here is from genome assembly GCA_007922755.1 of Pedetes capensis. Taxonomy (NCBI): domain Eukaryota; kingdom Metazoa; phylum Chordata; class Mammalia; order Rodentia; family Pedetidae; genus Pedetes; species Pedetes capensis. Next base: position 124,398 of record VMDO01000134.1, on the reverse strand, counting down.
GACTTTAAAAAAAAATCCATGAGTTGAGCAAGATGAGTTTCGTGGCAGGGAGGGTAGCTCTTTGTTTTGCGGTGCTAGAGATCAAACCCAGGGCCTTGTGCATGCTTGGCAAGTGCTCTATCACCAAGCTACACACCCTCAGCCCAGCAATGTGGATTTCACATTGTTTTTGTATAAACATTTCTCCTAACCACACAGAGATCTGTTCCCAAAATGCCAACATTGAATCTGTCAAGATTTGAAAGCTGAATTCTAAGCCTTTCTTTCCCCTGCTGAGTTTTCCTCCTCCCTCCATCACAGCCCACCCCATGGAGGTGGGAAGGAAACTTGGTGACTGTTTTCTCTTTCAGCCTAGCAGGAGAGTTCCGAGCTATTTGCAGCTGATGTCAAGTGGCCAGAACAGCAGGGTTGCTCCTTGTGCTGAAGAGCCGTAATCCTATTACACCTACCTGAGACTTTCAGGTTGGCCCCCTCTATGGTAGCCGATGGACAGAGGTGACTCTATTGACTTTTAAATCCCCAAGGGTCCTAGTTTCAAAATCCCCCTGTCTAAGTCAAGTAGTAGATTAAGCCTCTTGCTAAGAAGGCCTGGCTCCTTTGGAGCCCCTGTGGCCACAGCTTTTCTTCAGTGACTTTCTGAGTCCCATACTTCCTGGGTTCTGCCACTAAACACTAGATTGGTGTGCAGTTGTGTCCCTCATTGGTGATCCTTAGCGGGAGGTAAACCTGGCTGGCATCTCCCAGGTCATGGCTTTCGTATCTGTCTTTGTGCAGTCAGGATTAGAAAGTAGATCCTCTGTTGATTTTGTAAGAGAAAGATACCATATTCTTTTTGTCCATGTTAAAGCTGTCCTTGTAAAGGTAATGTGCACACCACGCACTTTTCTTCCTCCAGCAGCCCCCACTAGATTTCTCAGCTTCCCATGTGATAATATGTTGGCAGAATTGTTTAATCCAATTAAGTATTTTGGAATACTTACACTGCAGGCTGATCACTTGGAGTCCTGGTCTAATAACTGACTAAGCTGCGAATACAACTTGATGGACCAAATGTCATACTTTTTAAATTTGTTTGCCTTCCTATACAAGGGTTTGAATGTTGAATATCACTTTACTGGATTTTTGTTACTGGATTTTGTTACACTTGCACAAACAAATATGTAGGCACCTTCACGTTCACTGCTTCCTTTAGCTCTCACAACATTCCTTGTCTCAGGAAAGAACTGACCTCAGTTTTCAGAAGAGTCTAAGGCTGTGATATCTCATGGCTTGTGAATGGTGGTACTGATGTTAGAAGTTGATTTCCAGACTTTAAATGCAGTGCTTTGCTCAGTACTCCAGCCCTTCCCAAGTTTATTTGACCAAGTAACACTTTCAAATCACAACATACTTTTGAAGCGCCATCACTAGTTCATTAAGGATTAAACATTAATATAGGATAACATAGGATAATATAGGATAACATTGACTAATACCAGAAATTCCTAGAACTTTAAGAAAAAAAGCATAAAATAAACTGATGATTAGCAATTAGCTAAAGGCCACCTATCCATCAATGTATAGATTATTTCTCAGTTAACTTCCTAGTACTTTCAGGATTAACAATTCATTTGTTTGTGAGTTTCAAAAACATATAGTCAAGATGCCTTATATTGCAGAAAACAGCAAAATATCCAAATTGCTGACCAATCATATCTTTTATCATTATACACTGTATATTCTTTTATCTAATCTGTAGCCTTTCAACAGTTTGAGAGCTACAATATCAGATGCAATTAGAATTGCATGCAGATTTAATTTGAGGTCTATGGCTGAATTGAGAACGATAGACCAAGCGCCTAATACACACATGATTCTAATCCTCATCTGATTTTGTCACCCTCTAAAACTATTGAATAGATTCAAGAATATATGATAATTAAACCTATAAGTGATTCTAAAATAATTATAGACACAACAGGTGACTGAGAGTTCATTCAGTCTGCCAGGTGCTGTGGTATATGCCTGTAATCCAGCTACTAGAGAGGCTTAGGCAGGAGGATTGCAGGTTGGAGGCTAGGGGCAGCCTGTGCAATTTAGCTTGACCCTGTCTCAAAAAAAAAAAAATCATAAAAAACGGGGCTGGGGATGCAGTTAACTAGTGGAGCATGCCTACAATATGCAAGGTTCCGGATTCAACTCTCAAGTACTAGAAGGAAAAAATAAAGAATTCACTCAATCTTCCCATGCCAAAAATGCTTTTAATACTCCATACCCCATTTCTTGTCGGCATATTATTGCATACTAGTTTTGTAACAATGTTTTTGAAACAGGGTCTGGCTGTGTAGCCCAGGCTGGCCTCAAACTTGTGATCCTCCTGCCTCAGCCTCCTGAGTGCTGTATAATAAATTTTAGAATAAAGAAACTTTACATAACCTAATCAACATCTCATGGACAGTGATAATCCATGGTACAGAGTTTGGGGAATATAGAAATATATTTACCGGCCGGGTGTGGTGGCGCATGCCTGTAATCCCAGCAGTTTGGGAGGTGGAGGCAGGAGGATTGCAAGTTCGAGACCAGAGGCAGTCTGCGTAACTTAGTGAGACCCTGTCTCAAAAAGTGAAAAAAAAAAAAAAAAAAGCGTTGGGGGCACAGCTCAGTGGTCCAACACTTGCAAAGCATGCAAGCACGAGGCCCTGGGTTCAACCCCTAGTACCGGAAAAAAAAAAAAGAAAAGAAAAAGAAAAGAAATATATTTACCTTGTTCTCTTATCAAGCCTTCATCTCCTCAGGGTTAGGTAAGACCACATGGAGTCTGTATGACATAGGACTCATCCTATGTATGAGTCCTCTTCAAGAAGCAGAGTGCATAACCCAAAACAGTAGAGATATAGCATTACTATTTTCTTAGGCTAAGAAATCACACTGAGACGCAAGGAATTAGGATCCACAGTCAAGTTGAGTATATCAATTGTTCCTAGTGCTATTAAGAGGCAAGTTTGTCTTTATTGTTTAAGATGGTAAAGAAAAGCAATTTTTCAGAACAATTATCTATAAAGTGACAGATAAGTTAGCTAGTGACAATGTGAGGAGAGGTGATCTTGTCTATGAGATTGGAAGGGAAGGGATCCTGTACACATTCTTCCTATGTTCTCCCATCAAGGAATACATTCACCTGAAAAATCCCTTTAAGGGTTATAATGGCACAGTCTGTACCTCTGCCAATATCTTTTTACATAGAAGAAATCCCAGAGTGTGTTACTGACCCCTGAATCCATTCCTGTATTTGAATACTTAGTGATGACTTTTTTCATGTTTTTTTATTATTATTATTTTGTAGACCTGGACAAAGGACTGCAGATGACCTAGAGATTATCTATGAAGAGCTCCTTCATATCAAAGCTTTATCCCATCTTTCTACCACAGTAAGTTGTTTCTTAGCAGAGCTCGTCAGGGGATTTTGAGTTAGAAGCACAGTTACGACTGGGGAAGAGGATAGTGACAGGGCAGAGGAAGCGAGAGAGTCTGAATTCTACCTCATAAATCATTCTTACTCTCTTATATGATGTTAAGGAAGTTATGCATGAGAATGATCACTGAAAAGGAATCAGGTTACTAGTAATCACCCATGCGCTGTAAACCTCAGGGCAGTGTGATGGTGAGTAGCACTGGAACATGTGCTTCTCCCTTCCAAATTTGGATGTTGGAAGCTGCACACTCAGGCCAGACAGCCAGGCCTTGGGAGGGGCTCAGAATCCCTTCCTTGACACGTGGACCGCGAGGAGGAAGGAGAGAAATCTAGGGGCCCTGTCTTGGCCTATGGGACCTGCCCCACCCATCCTTGCTGCTCTGTGGAGAGGGACACAGACACCTCAAGAGGGCCTCAGTTCACATAAATCAGAGAGCAGCAGCACTCATTACCCACTACTGAGACATGGCCAGGAGGCACAAATATTGGCCTCTGATAGGGAGAGAAGCAGCTCCTCACATAGGAATATGAATTCCAGGAAATACAAGTCTCCTATACGATAGTAACTCAAGATGAAAGAGAAGGTGGAGGGCCAGGCATGGTGGCACATGCCTATAATCCCAGCACCTGGGAGGTGGAGGCAGGAGCGTTGTGAGTCCAGCTTAAGCTACATAGTGAATTTGAGGCTAGCCTGGCCTACATAGTGAGCCCTTGTCTACTCCACCCCCCCCCCCAAAAAAAAAAAAAATACAAGAAAGGAAGGAAGGAAGAAGGAAGGAATGAGGAAGAGAAAGAGATGGCTGCAACTTCCACAGATAATATACAGAGGCCCCAGAGCAACAGCTGCAAGCCTCCTTTGTCTTTCATTCCCAGCTGACAAAAGATGTTGGCCATGGGGTAAGGATCAGGTCTGTCCTGAGAGCAGTGAGGCATTTGCCACAGCTCCAAGCAGAAGGATTCCAAGCCCTCTGTCCTCCTCATCACACAGGACTGCCTTCATGGTCCTCCTATCCCCTGTATTACTGGGCCAGAAGCTTGCTCCCTTACATGGACTGTCCAGGACTGCCCAAGGCACAGTCCTTTGCTGCCTAGCACTGCCCTTGCCATCCCTTTTCTCCATGGTGTACTAGAGCTAGTGCCTGAGAACCTCACCTAGGAGCCCCTGCATGTAGAGGGGCAGGCAACAAAGCCCATGGCCCTCAGCAAGGGAAGATCCCTTTGCCCTCTCTGTGCTCCAGGTTCCCAACATCCCTTGGGTCTGATAGTCTTCTCTTGGTGCCGTTGAGAGAATTATGACTTGTGTCTTCCACCTCAAACACCAAGTACCTGGCACTTTGGAAGATTCTCAAGTTACTTACTTCGTAGGGAGCTAGAGTTATCATTTGAGACCATAATGGGGAATCTTTTAAAACATCAGCACTTTAGCAACCTAGGAATATTTAGAATTTTAGCTATCTGGGAATATAAATCTGCTCATGTAATTATTCAACTTCAAGGCAATGAATTTCCTAACATGTTTGCAGTGATGCATTACGTGGGACACTGGGGAGAGCCACTAATAGCAAGAGACTCATACGATGTTATACATGTCACACATTTTCACCCCAAGGCAAAAGGTAGGCAGACAGGTTGGCTGGTTAGTGCATATGAAATCCTATTTCTGAACAGTCTCTAAAGAGGTTGTCTGGAATGAATTCGCTATAAGCTATTTCATAAAAATAGCTTTTGTAGAAGCCTTCCGATCCTAGCAGCAAATCTAGTGAAAGAGGTTCTAGATGAGACTAACCACAAGCGCAATGAGAGACACCTGTGAGGGAGACAGGGGACAGTTGTCATTGTGCCCACAGACAGCGCAAGTGCTTTCCCCGAAACCTGGCTTTCCATATTCTTTCTTTTCCTTCTAGGTAAAACGAGAGTTAGCAGGTGTTCTCATTTTTGAGTCTCACGCCAAAGGAGGAACTGTGTGTAAGTGAGAGCTCCGATGGAACCCTGTGCCCAGCTTGCACCTTCTCCAACACCTGCCATGCAAGCCTGAGGCAAATGCTCTCTTGTTGGCCCCCAATCTGACTTGGCAGGATGTCATATGGCCCTTGGGTTCTTCTGGGCCTGTGATTATTCCAGCACATGTCAATTAATCTGAACTATGGTGGTTTTCTAGCACCTGGGTGTATAGTGGTTGCCAACCTGAACCCCACTGGCTTCCTACCCTCCTGGCTCTATGGGGGAGTGGGATGAAGTCCCCATCCTTTTGGCAGGGCCCTGCATGGTACCTGCCACAGTGATGTCACTTCACTTTCTGGATTTAGAAGAATTCATCTATCTGCTTCTTGAGATTGCCAGTTGCAAAAAGATTTGTGATATCCTGTTATGTGTTTTCTCCCTTCCACTGTGGGCTCTAAGCCTGCAAGGATTTCTTTGCCCCAAATACCTATGAAATGTTAAAATATAGTCTTTCCAGAATTCAAGTTCTGCTTTAGGTCTATAATCACATTTAGAAGCAAAAAAAATAAATAAATAAAATTGAAATTTGGTATTAATAGATGTGAACAATATTATCTAATTTGGCATTTCCCTCTGGTCCTACAAAATTTTTCTTGAACAACAGGAGTTAAAGATCTAGTAAGGCTAGAAAATACCAACTTGTCTAATCTCTCTTGCAGAATCATAAGACTTAGGGCATGCTAAAGTTTCCCAGAGGTTCTGTATTAAAAAAGTGACCACTATATTTAAGCTAATACTTCCTAAACAGAGTGAAACTTTTAGTACTTTTTAATGGATACCAATTAAATTCCCGAGAGACAGATTTTGAAAACTCTTACTTTCTTGCCGGGAGCAGTGCTGCATGCCTATAATCCCAGTGGCTGGGGAGGTGGAGGCAAGAGGATCACAAATTCGAGACCAGAGGCAGTCTGCATAACTTAGAGAGACCCTGTCTCAAAAAGTAAAAAAATGCGCTGAGGGTGCATCTCAGTGGTCCAGCACTTGCAGAGCATGCAAGCGTGAGGCCCTGGGTTTAACCCCAAGTACTGCAAAAAAAAAAAAAAAAACCTCATTTTCTTCAGGCTGCAGTGTGATAGCCAAATAAGGAGGAAATATGCATTTAAAGGGGCTGGGGCTTAGCTCAGTTGGTAGAGTGATGATCTGCACTCTCTGAGGACCTGGGTTCAATCCCCAGCACCACAAAAACGGGAGAAGGCCATGGCAATCCACTCCCGAAACAATCCAGAAACAGCCATTAAAAATGAGGGTCTCTATAAGTCAGACCCCACTCCACAGCACCTAATAGCAACATGTATTTAAAGACCAAAAGGATTTTTTAAATTATTTAAATGTTTTATTTTTAGCAATTAAAAGTGATATTTCTGACATTGATGCCTATTTTAGTGTTATTTCTTTACATTTTAATGTTCATTTTAATATTTTTGTTTTATAGTCACTGATGACTTAATAATACCTTTATTCATGCTTTTCATTCAAATTACTAATTGTTTTCACTTTATAATGAAATGTTTATTTCAAATGAAAAATAGAGGATATTACAAATATTATTTTAATCTTTATTAAACTCTCCTATTGAGCCATATTTGTTCATATTTTTTAAAGAATGAATTACACAATTCCAGTTGAAAGCGTCTTGTTCCCTCCTTTATCCTGTTCCCTTTCTGAGGGTAGGGTAATTCCTACCCTGATTGTAGTGATTATTATTCTAACCTTTTTTTTTTTCTTTTGAGGTATTTGAGGTTGAACCCAGGTCCTTGCACAAACTTTGCAAGTGCTCTATCACTGGGATATACCTCCAGCCCATTATTTATTTTTTATCTTGAGTCAGGATCTTACTAAATTACATTAAATTAAGGCAGCCTCTGTCCTTAACCTAGTGATCCTCCTGCCTCTGCTTCCCCAGTTGCTAGGATTACAGGCATGTGCTCTCATCTCCATGTCCAGCTCTCATCCTAACCAATTGAAAATATGTCTAAAAACAAGAGGTAGTGCTGATTTGCATGTTTTCAAACTTAGTATTACTGGTCACTTTTAAAAACTATTTTCTATGGGATAATGTTTTGATAAATTGTAGGGGAAGCATGGATCCCTTTAAGAAATAGATTGCTGGTAAATTGATATTGGGTGAAAACCTGTCTTATGGAGCATAGCAAGTAATGCTGTGTCGTTCTGCCTTTCATCAGCTGTAGAAAGAGAAATAACACTCCACCTGAATAAGTTACTATTTGCCAGTAATTTTTTTGTATTTTATGTACGCATAATTCTGAGGACTTAAAAATGATGATTTGATAAGCTGTAATTTATATTGATGTGCTTCTATTCTTGTCATGAGTCTTTTTATCTTTTTGTGTCTAGTGTTTAACCAGGGAGAAGAAGGTACCTCCTGGTACATTATTCTAAAAGGATCAGTGAATGTAGTTATTTATGGCAAGGTATATATATATATCTTTTTCCTTTTTAAACATTATCATACTCTACTTACTAGTGTGGCTCTAAGTATTAACAATATAGTGCTACAATTAAATTTGTAACAACATTGTTACTTAATGGAGAAAAGGCACTGTTGCATCTTTCACCATAAACTTTCTCTGTTATACTCAGTCTGGGGTTTGTCTCCTTATGGATGATAATGTATGTGTTTAAGTTAGGCCATTGGCCATATTATTCAGTGAAAGAAAAATTAAGCATTATAATTTAATGATACCCTGCTTTGGCATCCCTAGGTGCAGCCTGTTTACTTGTACGGTGTTTTCAGGGTCAGGGGTGAGGGATGGTGGGTGTTTACTCTGTCTCATCTAAATTCTCTGTTCTCTCTAGGGTGTGGTGTGCACCCTCCATGAGGGAGATGACTTTGGCAAGTTAGCACTAGTGAATGATGCTCCAAGAGCTGCCTCAATTGTGTTGAGAGAAGATAATTGCCATTTCTTAAGAGTTGACAAGGAGGATTTCAACCGAATCCTGAGGGTGAGTCCCCAGCACAGTGTGCCATTTTTCCCTTCTCAAATAACGAAAGGTCTGAGTAGAGCATTAGTTGAGCAGGACTGTGATAAATGGATACTCTAGGTACAAAGGTTCTGTGTTATAAAACTAGCATGTTTAATGTGCTGCTTTGCATTCTGGAATCCAGCTGCAAATATCAAATGTAGGATGCTATGCTGGACCAGTTATCGCTGCACATGGCTATACTGATCCCTGAGAACTGACTATAATAAATAGTGATTGCCTTGGCAAAATATCAGTGTAAGAAATTTCTCTCTGGCATCCCTTTTTGTGTTCTTCCCTGCCCTGCTATCTGATACAGTGGTAGCCCTCTCTGCCCCACGTCTTTCTCTGTCTTAGACCTTCCTCATGGCTACCTCCTATCTCTTCCCAAATCTGAACCTTTCTCGTACCATTCTGATGCACTCTCTTGACTGAATGAGTGCATGTTAATAGGAATTAATGCCAGTGGTGGATACTCCACCAAGGATTTTCATTTCAACCTCTTTATCTCAAATTGTTTCAAACTAAAGGAGTTTCAGACATTGGCAAGTAGATGAAGAATAATTGGGGTGGTGGAAGAGCTGTGGAATTGCGTTTAAAGTTGGTTCTGAAGGTGAGCTTACTTTAAGCTTTGTCAGGTATCTGTCAGAGTGTGGGGTGTTTAGAAGACACGGTCCCTGGTCTTTGCACCACCCCCCCAACAGTCCCTGGTCCTTCAGGAGGGATGACTCAGCTTTGGCTGGTAGGGGCCCTGGTTGTGGATCACTGGGGTTGATGACAATATCCCATCACCCCTTGCCTCTCAGGTGGCCTGTGATCCTGCCCATCTTAGACTGAATTCACCTGAGAGCCCATTCTTGCTAAGATTGCTCTGCTGTCTTCCCTTTCCTGCTGGCTCCCCAAGAAGCTCCCTTTTTTCCCTCTCTACATGTATAGACATCTGTCCCCACACTGCCTGAAGCAGTTACCTGTGTTGGCAACATTTTTGACAATAAAGTTTGTCTTAGGAATACATTGTCTTAATGCAAGGAAAGTTAAATTAAAATTTATACCATCAAATAATACAGGAAAAAATACCACATGGAATTTGATTTATCTGTTCTCATTTAAGATGGAGGCCAAATGTTGAGGAAGAGCACATTAAAATTTTTAAGTTAATTATTTAAAATGATAGTGAAGTTTAGAAGGAAATTTTGCTAACTCTTTGAAGTTTACACACATGGAGTTTATATTGGCCAAAAAATTCTTTGAAAGAGTCAGATTAGGACCTTTTATCATTAATACAATTCCTAAAGTCATTCAGAATAACCAAAATATATTTCAAGCACATTTCCAAATGATATTTTTAAAAACCAGTCTTTTGCTTAGACACAAAGTTGTACTTCTAAGGAAATCAAATACAGTCAGAAGCAAAAAGGACTTTGTAGAAACTGAGTGCTGTTTGCCACATATTTTTATGAAGAATAAATGTAGTTGGGCATGGTGGCACACACCTGTAATGCCAACTACCAGGGAGTCTGAGACAGGAGGATTGCAGGTTCTAGGTCAGAGGCAGCCTACCCAACTTAGTGAGATCCTATCTCAAAATAAAAAACAAAAAGCGAGTAGGGTGCTGGAGGTATGGCTCAGTGGTAGAGCACTTGCCTAGCGTGTGTGAGGCCCTGGGTTCAACCCCATAGTACTGCCAAAAAAAAAAAAGAATAAATGCCTTTTGTCTGCCTGCAATATACCCTCTCCCAAAGATTTCTCAGAGTACAACCACACCACTGTACTCTGCTGTTTTTCTGAATCTGGAGTAAAAGCAGAGTTTTAGAAACACATGCCTCAAGCCTCATCTGGTCCTCCCTCTGACCATTCCAGCCCTTGACTTTGAAAATGACTTAATTTGTAGACGCAACAATTAGCATCACAAGCACCAAATGAGTTTCTGAAGCATTTGAAATTTTTTTCATTGTCTGAGTAAATGGCAGCATCTGTATGTGGTGTAATTTGTATTTGCAGGACGTTGAGGCGAATACAGTCAGACTTAAAGAACATGACCAAGATGTCTTGGTGCTGGAGAAGGTCCCAGCAGGGAACAGAGCTTCTAATCAAGGAAACTCACAGCCTCAGCAAAAGTATGTTTGCCTCCAACACTGTAATTGCCAGACTATGATTAACCTTTTCACATGGTATCATCATTTCTACAATAGCATGTTCTCCTTTTTTGTGGAAGATGGCTGTGTGTGTGACTTTTTTCCTCCCTATTGACTAATCACACATCTTGTGGAGTATAATGTATCCATTTCTAGTGCTGCATTGGTGCTGCCTGGAGTAATGCTGGGGAGAATATTCTCTTACTCTAAAAACCTCTGTCTACACTATTCAACTGCAATAGCTTTGGAACAGAAGGCACAGGAGAGAACAATGGAGGTAGGATTGCCAGCAACCTCAAGGGATACAGGCCCCTAGGCGATGAGAATCTGTGGTATGTGAATGTCCTATGTAGGATTTCTCATAATGTCTTCATCTTATTATTAGAATAAGTGTCTTTGGTGGAAACCCAGACTTGAAATGTAAGACAGACAGCCTGCTGATTGCAGCCCAGAAGCATCTCTTTGGCCTTGTTGATACTCATCCCTGCCAAAGTCAAAAGGGGGACTGGCTTCATATTTCTCAGGTCTTCTATTAACTTGAGTCATTTTCAGTGTATCTGTGCTCAGTTCAGCTTTTGCTGCAACTGTCAGACTTTTTCATCAAAAATACCAACATTTGAGTGGTAAGTCAGGCAAATCAGAAGTGTGGCTCTAAGAAATCATAGGAAATTGCACAATCTAACTTAAAATGGAAATTAATTTTAAATATAAGTATAATAAAAACACAAATTCTGTAGCTAAAGAAATGATTACCAAATAATATGTTGAAAGGGAATATATCCCAAGGCATTTTCCTTTGTTGCCAAATAAAGTGGGGTTCCTTTGTCAGAATATTCACCAAAACTGATGAACTTTTATTATTTAGACTAAAATCCAATAGCTCAGATATTTTCATCTGGATGAATCAACATTTTCAAAGAAAGCAGGAAGAAACATATTATTAAGTACCTGCATTATATTTTACAGATTTTATATAATCCTTAGGACAATGCTTTTTAAAACATGGAGAAATTTAAGCTCAGAAAAGCAAGCAACTTGCCTAAGGTCTCAAAGCTTGTAATAGTATACCTTGGACTGAAGTGCAGCTTGTCTGGCTTTCACACCGGTGTTCCCTCTGCCTCCTAGCTTATAGTACCAAAATGTAGTGTCCAACCCTTTGTATCTATGGATTCTATATTCACAGAATCAACCAACAGGTGATCAAAAATATTCAGGAAAGAAAAACTGCCTTTGTACTGAAGATGTACAGATTTTTTTCCCTTGCCATTATTCCCTTAACAATACAGAATAACAACTATTTACATAGCACTTACATTGTATTAGGTATTATACGTAATCTAGAGTAGAAGTATGAAAGAGATTGTGTGTATGTTATATGCATATGTATAAGGGACTGAAGCATCTTCAGATTTTGGTATCCATGGGGGTCCTGGAACCACATGTAGGGAGGACAACTGCGTATAAATTCTACATCCTCAACATAGCATAGGAAATATTGCAAACCAGTATATTTCAAAAGGGCCCACATAAAAAGGATTGTATAAGAATTTTTTTCTTTCACTTACAAAATGATAAAATTATCATCCCTATTTCTTTATTATTTATTTAATTATCTTGAACTACTATCCATTCTTGAGAATGTTTTTACCCAAATGTTTTTGACAATTGTCCTAGTCCATGGCGGAGGATGACGATGAAAACTTTTTTTGTTATACAAAGGTTGAGGCTACCCACAATGATTTTTCTCTACAGCCCTTACATATAACTAGACAATTTTGTAGTGGTTAATCTGCATTCTTTCATAACGTCTCAAAATGTTTCTGGAAGATTATGCTAACTGAAAAAGTCAGCCTGACGGACTCTCCTTAACTTTGGAACATTTATTCAAGACATCCCCTAGGGGTGCTTCCTTTGCCGCCTCATATCATTCCAGAAGAATCAAAAGCATTTGCTTGTTACAATGCCTTCCATTCAAGGTGTCCTCCGAATAAAGGGTGTTTTATGTAATTAAACTAAAGGAGATGGAAAAGAAACTGCATGTTTTAAATTTATTTTAGGCCTGTATCTGATTTACTAGTTTACTGTGAACGTGTGTGTTTGGGAATTATGGAAGACATTTGGATTGGATGACAGGACATAAATAAGGCACGTTCACAGTAAACCATGTAAGAAATATCAGTGAGTACAGAATAACACACCACAGTCATACGTGCCCTACCGAATGGAAAGCCACTCTCAGGAGGGGATATTTTTCATATGGAAGTTTTTCCAAACCCGACCAGAGTTGAAAGGAGGGGCCATGTAAGTAAATTTTGGACTGATGTTCTGGACAACTTCAAAAACATGCCAACAACCGTGTCTATGAATGAATTTAAAATTTGGGAAGATTTAGGGCATCCATCTCTTCAGAAATTGTCCTTTTTGAGTTCAAAAGTGCATCACTGTGTTGATGCCAATAAGGTTGTTTTTCTGATTCACTTTTTCCCTGAGAAATCCAGAATAGTTTATGTATTCATTTTAAACTTTCAAAACTGCCTGGCTTTGCCCACCCCATTCAACTCTTGAGTTGAGCCATATTAAAATATCAATAAGAAGACGGTGTCATGATGAATACATTATGTAGCCCTAAAACTTTTGCCATTTTGGACGTCTTCCTGCTCTGAGGATATGTGGGTTTAGTAAGAAGGAAAGTATTTGAAATGACTATTCCTGTTTTGGGCTGGGATTTAGCTCAGTTGGTAGAGCACTGCACTGCAGTCTCTGAGGTCCCGAGTTCAATTCCCAGCACCACAAAAATGGGAGAAGGGCCTGGCAATCCACTCCCAAGGCAATCCTGAAACAGCCACTGAAAACCCTATGAGGGTTGCTATGGGTCAGATACTGACTTGACGGCACCTAACAACAACAACAATTCCGGTTTTAGTTACTGCATTGCTTTTTCCTTAAACTGTTTTCCTATTGCTTAACTCTATTTCCTATTGCTCACTTCCATCCTGGCTGGAAGATCATCTCTTTCTGGTTCCCCTTTCCCAACCTTTTGTTTCTTTGTTTGTTCTAAATAGAGACAGAAATATCCTCATTTGCAGGCTTGGCATGGGGAAAAGATTTTCCCATCACAGTTTAAAAACCTGCCAGCTTACATAATATAACCATCTCAGGTACACATTTGTTTTGAACTGGAGGAGCTCCTTCATGCACTACACTGACGAGCCATGCCAGCCATGCCGTCTGGTCTCAGGTGGTCTTGACACGTGACAGAGGTCACTCAGTAGGCGCCAGGCAGTGTCCAGCATGAAATAAAGCTGTAATGTTTTAGCCATACCTGGAGCCCCAGGATCGCAGATGGCTGTGTCTGGTCAGAAACATCCAGGCCTTCTTCAGAGTTCTCTTCACTAAAAGAATGCCAAGTCCTAAGAGTCTTCTGCAGAGCTAGAAGACAGACAGGATAAGGCAGCCATGTAGCCGCACCACCAGAAGGAGTCTGGTAGCCAAAGCAAGACCCTGACTGCCCAGGCAGGCAGAGCCTAGCAAGGCTGCTTCTCTCTAGTGAATTGAGAGAACATGTGGCTTGCCACCGGGAATTTTTATTCTTTTTAACCAGGCACAATACTCTAGCTAAGGGAAATCCAACAAGGAATATGAGAATGTAAATCCAATCTGCTATTAGAATTAAATTTTTGACAAGGGAACAGATTTCACATTGCTCTTAGTCATGTAGCTAGCTGAAGAACTAGCAGCTGCTCTCCAGTGCCGTATGAAGTGACAAAGTGACTTTCCTCACTCAGTTTTCTTTTCTTTTCTTTTTTATTATTTTTCCCCAGTAATCATATTTTATTAGTAATTATTAGGGTACAACTTAACGGGTTTCATTATGACATTTCCAAACATGCATTTCAGTGTACATTGCTCATGTCCACTTCTCCTCTTACCCTCTCATGACTCCTCTCTCTCTTGCCTCCCTCCCCACCAATGGTCCCCCTTATACTTGCCTGTCTTGTTTGAATGTATATCTATCCATATATGTACATCCTGATTTTGCCTTAAGGGCAACATATATGATACTTCCTTTCCTTTCTCCCATTACCTTTTCTTCTTGCCCATTCCCCCTTTACTTTAGTCTGTTATCATCATTCCCTTCATAAGCCCCTTCTAATTTCATGACCTGTATGTTTTAATATTGACTATGTATAGAAGTCTAACATCCACATATTAGAGAAAGTATGTGATATGTATCTTTCTGGGTCTGGCTTATCTCACTTAAAATGAGGATCTCTAGTTTCACCATTTTCCAGCAAATGCCATAATTTTGTCCTCCTTGTGGCTGAATAAAACTCTATGGTATATATGTGTATATATATATATATATATATATATATATGTTGTTGTTGTTGTTGTTAGGTGCCGTCGAGTCGGTATCCGACTCATAGCGACCCTCATAGGGTTTTCAATGGCTGAGTGCTTCGGGATTGCCTTGGGAGTGGATTGCCAGGCCCTTCTCCCATTTTTGCGGTGCTGGGAATTGAACTCCGGGCCTCAGAGACTGCAGCGCAGCGCTCTACCCACTGAGCTAAATCCCAGCCCATATATATATATATATATATATATATATATATATATATGCACACACACACATACATACCACAATTTCCTTATCTACTCTGTTAATGGACACCTACCTAGGTGGATTCTATATCTTGGCTATTGTGAATAACGCAGCAGTAAACGTGGATGAGCAGGTATCTCTGTGGTATATTGACTTACATTCCTTCAGATATATACCCAGGACCTCACTCAGTCTTAATATGAAGGAATGTATTTACACTCTTACTTTAAAAAAAAAAAATGGTTTCCAAGCTAAACAAAAAGGAAAAGCCCTCCTTAGAGTAAAGCTTTTAATTACATGGAGAAGTTCCTGTTCAGTAAGAGTTCTTACACTTGGTCCCTATCCAGAGTGTCTTTCTATATAGACAGAAAAGTGTGTGAAACATATTTGTTCTCAGAAGCTCGACAGCTGGGCTTCTGTCAGAGTTTGCCCATTTACTACCTCTGTGACCTTAGGCTCCATGCCTCCCCTTGCTGAGCAGTTTCTCTACCTGAAGAGTGGAAATAATATTTAATTAGCAGAAATAAGAAAGTAAGGGACTAATTCAGTGCCCTCCTAGTTGTCTGGACCATAGTACATAAATGTTGGCACAAATATGGAATGATCTCTCCAGTGCCATGTCCTGAGGAGTGTGCCCTCATGCTATTCCTCTTGTCGCTCATCTGGTGAGCACTACCAAAGAATCTTCTATGCCAAGAATGCCTGAATGAGCTGAGCATTCTTCTCCATTGAAGTGTTGAAATTCATTTACAGGCATGCCCTCTCCTTTCCACCAGTATTCATTGCTTAAAAGAGGTTCAACCACTGTTTTCTACTTTAGTTTGAGAAAGAGGTCATACTTTTGAGATTAAAATAGTCTCATTTTTCTAGTAGTTCTCATCCTCTAGTGTCCAAGGACAGATTTCCTCAGAGATTTAACTCTAGCTATGCTGTGTCCTGTACATGTACTCACAGAATACTTTTCGCTAATGGCTACCTTCCCAATAAGCTGCATTTGTTCCTTATTCAGTACCAAGGTTGCATTACTTTCTGTTTTCACATGTGCAGTCATATGCTAGCATGTCTCTTTTTCAATCCCTCGAGCAGGAGATAAGACCTTGAGATTTTATACATTAGACATATTCTTGGGATCTCAGCATACTTCCTTTAAGGTCTCAAATAAAGAAAGCACATTGGTGAGGAGGCAAAGAGAATTAGCTTCTCCCAGAGCTGAATTCTGCCATTGCTTCCTGATCATTTTATTTTCATCATTGCTTTTCTTTCCTGTCATTTTGCTTTAAGTGAAAGGCTAAGCAGGAAAGCAAAGTCTGAGTTTTAGAAGAGGAATACCGACATCATCTTAACATACTTTGCCTGTGGCTTTCATTTATTGTTTTTCACCATCTGGACTTTGACTTTAAAACAACCTACATTCATTTTTTTTCTCCCTTTATTAGTAAATGGTGGTGGGGTACAGTGTAATATAGCAGTGGCTTTTTCCATTATGCAACTATTATATCACATTTGGTTACACTTTTATCAATTTACAAGGTTTATGGAACCTTTTGACTGATATGTAGTAAAACTCATATGCATGTGTGGGTTATATTCCCTTGTTTTTCCAATGTACTCATGAGGTTGCATCATTTACATTGAGATTATCCTCTAATCCACATTCAATTTTAAAACTAAATCTTCACATGTTCATTGGGGAATACCCTGGATGGATCTCCTGAAAACATAGCTAATGCATCTCCCCCCAAAATAATTTTTATTTGACATTAAAATAAATTATATAGATTTTCTATTTTTGTTTTATTTCCTATTCTAGATGCTAGTGGGGCTTATTTGTTGGCTTTTGGTATTTGGGGTTTTCTTTTCTCTTGTTTTATAATTAGCTGCATTTCCAAAGGACATACCAGGGTACAGTTGGGAAAGACAGAGAATTCCAGAAATAGTCAGGGGAATCCAGTGTGGATTGAAATTTTGTTATGAGTAACCCATATATGGATAACCTAGTTCACTGTCATTTCTCCTCGCCAGCTCCCCTTTCTTGACCTGAGCTGCCCTGGGATTTATGTTTTTTCTTATTTCCCTTTGGAACAACACCAAAGTGCCTCAGTTTCCAGCCTGCTGGAGCTACTCTCTAAGAAGGTTACTCAGTTCCATGTAGGGAAAAAAAGAACATTTTTAGTAACTACTTCCATTGGTGGCTTTTTCTATTGTCCTCTTGTGTGACTTTGACAAAGTAAATGTTTTCCTTTACCTCAAAGAGTATAATGTTTCCCTGGGATCTCAAATTAAAAAACAAACAAACAAAAAAAAACTTAATTGGTAAAGATGTGTTTATTGATAACTGTGCACTTTTGAAAAACTAATGACATTTTTATTTCTTGTCCAGGTATACTGTGATGTCAGGAACACCTGAAAAAATTTTAGAGCACTTTCTAGAAACAATACGCCTTGAGCCAGCTTTAAATGAAGCAACAGGTAGGCACACAGAACAGTTTGGTGTGTCCACTAAATCCAGGCATAGCATTGTAAAAGAAAAAAGTTCTGATTTACTCTCTGTGTATTGCCAAGGCAGTTTTAGGAGGAGGTTATAGGTATTAATATTTGAAGAGTAACCCTGTGCGGTACAGATTGAGAGCATTCCTCGTAACTCTTCTGCCCTCTCCAAGCCTGGGTGTCCTCTGTAGATGACTCAGTTTCATTCAAATGTGTTAGGAGTAGCCTACAAGGTATCTATTAGATTATAATTTAAGCCCTACCTATCCCTTTAAAGCATTTAAAGCTGCCTACATAAAGGGTATCACCTTACTCCTATTGAGAATAAAATGGTTCTCTGGGGTTTGGTTATAGATTCTTCTTCCAGATTGTAAGTAAATAGCACCTATATTGGTTTGATGCAGCTGTTATAATGAAGCATCACTGAGTAGTTCAAATGATAGCATTTGATTGTCTCATAGTTCCAAAGGCAAGAAGTTGGAGGCAAAGGTGATAGTAGGTTGATTCCTTCTGAGAGCTGGGGTGGAGAACCTGTTCCATGCCTCTGGTGTTTGCTGGTCACCTTTGGCATTCTTTGGCTTGCGGATGCATCACCTCGTCTCTGTCTTGGTGTTTCCATAGCCTTCTCCTTGTGACTCTTTGCATGTCTGTCTCTGTGTCCAGTGTCCCATTTTTATAAGGACATCAGTCATATTTGATTAAGGACCACACTAGTGACTTCAGCTTAACTTGATCATGTCTGCAAAGACCCAGTTTCCAAATAAGGTCACAGTCTTAGGTCCTGGGGATTAGTGCTGCAATATATCTTTTGGGGAGGATAAAATTCAGCATATTATACCTTCTTACAGTGGACTAGTCTTGTTATCTAAGACACAGAGAGTTAAGGGTAAAAAAGATGAATCTCACAAGTGAGCTAAGTGTTCAGAGTTAGAATATCATTTCCACTTTGACTTCCATCTTGTAAATGACTTTGGAACAACTCACATTGAACTTTTTCTTTTCTCTTCTCTTCTTTTCTCTTCTCTCCTCTCCTCTCCTCTTTTCCTCGTCTTCTTCTTCCTCTTCCTCCTCTCTCTCTCTCTCCCTCCCTCTCCCTCTCTCTCTCCCTCTCTGCTTATTTATTTATTTTGTAGTTCTTGCTGTCGATCAAACTTAGGGCTTCATGCATGCTACACAAGTGCTCTACCGCTGAGCCAGACCCTTAACCTCAACTTAAAACAATTTTTTTTAAATCCTATGCTACTTGCCTGGCTTTCAGAATAATATCATGGGTTAATATTTTAAGCACATTGAGCTCCATACAAGAACACTTCTCACTAAAAGTAGTTCAGAGATTTATCTCAAAAACTTACTCACAGTTCAAAATCCATTTCTGCACCTGACTTTGGCAATATACTCAAGGTGAGGATACCATTGTTATAAGCCTCCTAAAAGTATTTCATCTCCTCCTTCTAGTGTCTCATTTTACAAACTGATTATATGTGATTTTTTTTTTTTAAGCAGCAAATGAACTGGGGAGTTCTTCTCTTAGGTGCCAGGCAGGATTCCTGGCTCCAGGTCTGTTATTTTCAGCTCAATATTTATTGTCTTTTTGGGCAGGCACTAAATTGGATGCGTTGGATTAGGCAGTGTGAACTAGAGATTATCCTCTCTCCCTCGGGAATCTTATAATCTGCTAGAGAACGTGAAGGAATGTATAAATAACTATAAGACAGAATGTAGTCAGTACTTCAAGAGCACTGACTGGCCAAGAAGACCCAGGAAAGTGTCATGGAGAATATAGCCTTTAAAAAAGTGGTTCTGAAGGAAGGCTGGTGACCAGTAACTAGAGATAGGACAAAGCCTTCCATTCTGAGGGACAATGTTAGTAGTGACCTAGAAACAGGCAAGGAGGAGACAGCAGTCTGGCATTTGCTGTACTGTCCATATACATATGAGAAAGGAAGGGCAGGTCTAAAATTTGGGAATACAGAACTCAGAGGGTCTTAAATGCAGAAGTAACCATTGGGGAGCAACTGAAGATGTCTGAGCAAGAGAATGTGATTAAGAGCTTTGCTAGAAAAAGGTTGCTCTACATTTAGGGTGGCAAAACCATTGAGGGACCAGTTGGGAGGGGATTGATTCCAAGAGATATACTTAACTGCAAATAAATCAAATTTCTAAGACCAAAGGTAAGGAAAAATGCAGTTGATGTTTCCCTTCTGATTGTTTGCTCAGAATGTGTGATTGCCTAATGCAAGAAAATACATCTTCTCCAGAAAGAGTATAGACCCAACACAAAGATTGTGGTACATTATAGATGATGTTATCTAAGGAAAGATCTATGAGATCTTGAAGAGCAAATATAGCTTTCCTTTTAAAGTCACCTACAAAAGACGTGGGGTCTTCTTAAAAAATACATTGTAACCCAGAAATCAATGTGTCTTATGGCTGGCATGTGAGATGTGATTCCTGACCCTTCCTTTTTTGACATTAGGGACTTGGCTAACATCATATTTATAATATTGAACTTTATTCCCTGAAGTTTTCTGATTTTTTTCTTTCAAGGATTGTTCATGGCTTGGAAATAAAGAATAAATCAGTATTTTTCTCATAAATCAAAGATATGAATATCCTCCACTACCCTACTGGACACAAAGGATAATCATAGTGCAGATATATGAAATGTGGATACAATGAAGTAGAAGACCGTGGCATTGGTGGATATATAATACAGTGAGAAGTGTCACAGTGAAACTTGTTTACATCACAGAAATGAACACCACTGGATATGACAGTACATTCTCTTAATTTACCAAAACATCGATTATTTTTTACCTAAGACCTATTGTTGTTGTTGTTGTTAGGTGCCGTCGAGTCAGTATCCGACTCATAGCGACCCTCACAGGGTTTTCAATGGCTGACCGTTTCGGGATTGCCTATTAGTTGGCTTTTAGTTCCCAGTCAGTAAGCGACTGGGAAATCATTTTCTAGTAGGAAATGATTGTTTTAAGTAGATTCTCAAGAGTTGATGCATAGAAAATGAGAAAGCCACATTGAAATGTGAATACTGGATGGTTAACCATGCTAACTGACTGCCTCCCCAGCCTTGGAGCATCCATGGCAAATCTCCATATTAGCAAAATTTAATGGACTCCAGGACTGGGGTGTAGCTTAGTGGTAGAGTGCTTCCTTAATGTGCAGGGCCCTGGGTTCTATTCCTAGCACCACAAAAAATAAATAAACAAACAAAATTTGAACTACTATACAGCATGAGCCTTCTGGCTCATCTATCCTCAGAAAGTATATAAAATACATAAAGGTGACTTCAGATGTTAAACTCAGACAAGCAATGTCCTTTTGTAATTAAAAAAATTTTAAAACTCCATACAGCTTCCATCTGGTACCTTCTCTCCATCTTCTCTGGCTCAGGATAATGCGACTGGAATGAAAGGTGACACTTGAGTGGTGATAGCTTGGATTTTAACATATTTAAATGAGTATAATGGTTTAGCCTGCAGCCTGGTTAGTACTTGGATGGGAGACCACCTTAGGAGTACCAGGTGCTGCAGGCTTGGGAAAAGGACCTGGCACCCCACTCCCAAAAATCAGTCTGCCATTGAAAACCCTATGAATAGCAGAGAAGCACTGACAATAGTGTTTCACCTGTTGTACATAGGGTTGCTATGAGTCAGATACTGATTCCATGGCACCTAACAACAACAACAATGGTTTAACCTATAGCCAAAGTTGGATTAAGCCTTTGATTCAAACTTTTGGCAGTACAGCTTCACTAAAGACATGGTTAGTGGGAATCTAATTTATAGATATAATTTGGAAAGTTTCGCAAGTCTCAGTAGGCACAGTCCTTTTTTATTTTTAATTGAAAATCCCCATGGCATCTTGGGTTCCCAGGTTTCAATAGGCACACCCCTGGGGCTTTCAGATTTGTCTATACCTGCTTTCCCACCAAGGCTGGCTGGATAGTGTTGTCTTTGCAATAAAGAACCAGCATCGAATTCAGTGATAAAAAAATGAAGCTTATCTTTGAACTTGCCGTATTTTCTTTGCTATTTCTCCTTACCTAAGCTACAAATAGTTCCAGACATGGTACATTCACTTTCATCTACTGGCTAGCTTTTGTTTTCCTCAAGTATGGCTCACAGGCTTTATCTTGTTTGTTTTTGCTGTTTCCTCCCCATCACCCTAGTCTTTGCTTTTACTGCTTTTTCTATAACCCTTTCACCTTTCACTTCTCCTTCTGAAAATCGGTGATAACAAAGAAAAAGGACAAAAGATACTGAAGAAAAATGGTGTAAAGTAGACAAAGAAATGACCATGTATTGATTCTGCCTATATGGTACTGCTTTATGTCTGACTCTTTAATTATGTGTGTGTGTGTGTGTGTGTGTTTTAAAAATCAGGCAAGTGATATAGCTCAGTAGTAGAGCACTTTCCTATCATGCACAGGCCCTGGGTTCCATTACCAACCCTGAAAAAAATTCTGTGTGACTTAAGTGGCTAATGACATTTGTAATGTACAAGGCTGTCTCTTTATAAAATATACTTTTGCCCATTGTCCTAAGAAATTGAGTTTTGATGTCAAGCTCTGTTAACATCATCATTTTCATATGAAGTGCTTCCATGTACAGGAAAATCAGACCCCAAACCAATACGTAAAAATCAACAACCAAAAAAAAAAAAGAATAGAAATTCTTGCTTTATTAAAGATTTTCAAAAGAATCTAATTTCTTCTTTTACTTTTTCCCCCTTCTAGATTCTGTTTTAAATGACTTTGTTATGATGCACTGTGTCTTTATGCCAAATACTCAGCTTTGCCCTGCCCTGGTAGCCCAATATCCTTTTGTTATGGTAAGTCTCTGTTCCCTATAGACACCCATACATACATGGTCGTTACTTCATTTCATCCTCTGAAGGTAAGTTATGTCCAGGCAACATTGTCCTTTCCATTCTCCTTCAAACTCTGAAATGCCAGCATTTTCCCTATACAGACTCTGGCTCTCCTGGCAGAGGTCTGCCTTGCCATGTTTAAGGATTTCTAGTGTATTACATGTGTGAAATGTGAACCAACTTACTTAGTGTCTTAGTGTATTTTCTGTTGCTATAACAAAATGTCTGAGAGAGGATAATTTGTAAAGGAAGGAACTTTGTTTGGCTTGTGGCTCTGGAGGCTGGAAGTCTAAGATCAGGCAGCTGCCTGTGGTAAGGGCCTTGACATAGGGCAAGCAGACACACACAGAAGAGAACAAACAAAGGCTTCTCACAGTGACTAATTCAGTGCCATGAGAGTAAGAACTCATTCATTTCCATGAGAATTAACCCAGTCCCAAGAGAGTGGCATTAATCCTCTCATGAAGGCAGTACCCTCATGGCTAATTTATCTCCTCCACCACCTCCCAGCACCCTGGTTTTGGAAATCATATTTCAACATGAGTTTCAAAGGAGACAAACCATATTGAAACCATATCACTCAGAAAAGTAATACGGTCATGAAAACCAAATGTTAGGAAGAATGTTAAGGATGAGATGAGACTGAGAATGTTATTAGGGATAGTTCCCTAACCTTGAAGCAAAGACTGGGTGCCTCTGACAGTCCACCTGGCAGGATGGACTATGGTCTGCTTGTGTTCTCCCTCAAAGCCATAGTATTAACCAGGGTGCTAACCTACAGAGATAAATAGTTACCATTGTGAGGTAAAGTTTCTCATATTCATCCTGGTCTAACCCATCTTTTCCCCTAGATACTATCATTTCCTCCTTTGTTATTCTTTTTTATTATTATCACATCATCTTAAAGCAAAGATGTAAAACTTGAAATTCTAAGTATACTTCCTCTAGATTCCTTGAAGACCGAGTGTGTTTTGTGGCAGCTTTTCAATAGTGTTTTGAACTGACCAGTTGATACAACATATCTGGCCCAGAGTTAGCATTCAGAAAATGTCAACTGAAAAAGAGAAGCAAATATTATGAATGAGTTTTACCTCAACTTTGGGGAGCATGTGAAAGTATATTTTTATATTCTGCTTTCTTTTTAAAGCAACAATAATTTAGACTCCAAAACACTTTGGCCTTTTTGAGCAATTAACTATAATGAAGGAGAGTGTCTCTTTATTCCTTTTTTGAGCAATCCAATCAGTGTTGGCATGTTTTCTTTCTTCAGAATTGTAATTGCCCTACCTGATTCTCATTTTCTTGCTCACCCATAATTCTCTTTGTAGTCAATGGAATGTGTGAGGATGGGAGATTTGAGTTGAATGTGTTACTCAGAGGGAGCTGCAAGACAGAGATTTGGGTGTTTATTTGCCTGGAAACTATATTTCCAAGTAATGACAGCTTAATGAGACTTACATTATATATTCTTTCTAGCTCCTATTCGGTTTTTCTCAAGGAAAATTAACACATTCAGCATCTCTTCATGCTCTAACGTTATACATGGAGGTCATTATTAGACATTGGGTATTTGTAGGAAGGAAAAAATAAAAGCCACTGCTGAGTTCAGACTTTTTTCCCCAATGATTAGCATGTTGATAAGCCTGAGGCAAAAAAGAAAAAAAAAAAGGTGAGCCATCAAGTCTGCCAAGTCACATCATCTTTGTAACTCAAAGCCCCAGCTAAACTTGTGTTTTTTGCACATTCTGATTTCTTCATTTAACACTGTGTTCCTCTTCGAAAGTTGACTGAGGACATTCATGTCTAATGTGGGTAATGATATTGATGGGGAAATGGGGAAGAGAAGAAAGTCAACAATAGAAGCAATCACAGGACACCTATAATTCCAAATTCTTTTCTCAGTGTACTGAGAATGGCTGGATAATGTATGCTACTTGGTTCCCTTGGACCTCCTTTTCACATATGGCCTTGTGGGAACCTAAATTCTCTTCCTCATTCTATTTTAAATCCACTCTCTATTTCTCAAGCACCATCCTAAGAGCAATGACCTTTACAATACCACTTCATCCCTACAGGGTACTGCTGGATTGGTATTAGCTTTATTTTACCAATATGGACCCTGAAGCCCCCCCAAAATGTACTGACATACTCAAGGCAAGCGACACAGTCATCCAGGTCTTGGAATTCCAAGCCTGGAGTTTGTCATGTGTTATCTTTGCAACTTATTTCTTTAAAAGATTATTTAAATTTTTAATGATTCTGTAACCTTTAATTAGAGTTTAAGAACATTTCTTGACAATATTTTGCATGATGCATGTTTATCTGAGGTTCATTTAACTAAAACCACAGTAGGCCTTGTTGAAACCAAATGAAGTGTTTTGTAGGACTTCTGTTGATCCTAAAAATTCTCAGCGATTTTTCTGAATGCATTCTTTCAAAAAATGTGCATTTTCAACTTTAATAGTTTTGCCATTGTGCAAGTCTCTTTGGGGACTTATTTTGCATATTCTCCTAGGGAACTCAGGGAGAGTCAACAGGCCAGGGAAGGATTCAACTTGCAGGGCAGCCATTTGGGGAGACTCAAGAGGGCGGCTTTGGGACCACGGACTAGTCCGGTCAGCACCATCTAGCAGAACTTTTTGCAGTAATGGAAATTTTTTATATGTACACTAGCACAGGAGTCCTGCAAAAGGGAAGGGCTTTATCCCCAAGGTCGTGTATGTATAAGTGCTTTTGTATTACACCAAGGATCAGTTTTCAGCTCTCTTTTCCCCTCAGGGAGATAGTATGCAGGCTCCTTAAATGAACTGTGTCTTTCTAGTCTTAAGTAACCTAAATCAACTGTGACTGACTTAAAGAATAAAGGGATTCATCAGAAGGCAGTGGGGCAATTTGGAGAACTGGAGGAATCCCTGGAGATCCCAGGTCATAGAAAAAGGCCTGGGGGGAGGAACTAAAGACCTTGTTGTTGGAGAAGATCTACTCCAAAGCTCCTGGGCCCTTACCTCATTTTCACATCCTTAGGAAGGAGGGTCCAGCTGGCTTTGTGGTCACTAGACATCCTGGTCAAGCAAAAACAAAGTGCTTTCCTGCACAGTTTCACTGAGACTGCCTGCTGTAGAAAGTGCAAATGGAGAAATGGATGATGTGTAGGCAAAACCAATAAATACCCACTGCTTAGCAGCACACCCACTAGCAGCAGGGGTGTAGAATGTGAAATTGGACAAGTAGATTAACCCCAATGTTCTTCATAGGGGCTACAGGAACAGTAAAATACTTAGCCACGTTCCATTAGACACTGGCTTTGGCTGAGTGTTTTCAAAGTACTTAACGTCTCTGACTTTTCATAGCAGCCCTGTGAAGAAGTCAGTATTTTTCACTGCTCTTTTTCCAAATCAATAAACTAGGATAATGAAAAATTATGATTTGCTCAGAGAAAGGTAATTACTAGTACAGAAAAGATTTCAGCCCTGAGCCACTGACACCTATTTCTGTTCTTAATCCACATTGTATGTCTCTACTGATTTTGCTTTTAGCATGGAAAAAGATGGTAGAACTCTGTTTAACATTAACATATCAGACCTTTTATGTGCTACTAAGAGAGACTCTCTATTCATTAGATACACTTTGGACATGATTTGACCTGATGAATACAAGTGCTTTATAACAAGTTTTTAAATCATATTTGTTCAATTTCTATACTTTTAATTTTTAGCTTTTAAAATCTTTTTAAAATCTGTATTTAAAATTCAGCTTAATTCTCCTTTAGTCTTAAAAAGAAAAATTAAAACTGCCTATATATAACCCTGTCACCTTTCAGGAATAGCTATGGCTAACATTTTGGTATGTATCCTTCTAGTCTTTATATATATATTTGTGTGTGTGTGTGTGTGTGTGTGTGTGTGTGTGTGTGTGTGTGTGTGTGTATATATAAAGACTAGAAGGATATATATATATACATATATATACATATATATATATACACATATATATACACACACACACATATACACATACATATATACATATGCTGGGGTTTAGCTCGGTTGGTAGAGTGCTGTTCTGCACTCTCTGAGGATCCCAATTCAATCCCCAGCACCACAAAGATCAGAGAAGGATGTGGCAATCCACTCATAAAGCAATCCCGAAACAATCAGCCATTGAAAACCCTAGGAGCGTGGCTATAAGTCAGACCCAATTTGACAGCACCCAACAACAACAACCATACACACACACACACACACACACACACACACACACACACACACGTAAATATGGTCTTATATAGAAAAATATGTTGCTGCTGTTGTTGATAGATGCCATCAAGTCCTGTACAACTCATAGCAACCCTACATACAACAGAATGAAATACTCCCCGATTCTGTGCCAGACACATAATCTTTTTTATGTTTAAGCCCCTTGTTGCAGACACTGTGTCAGTCCATCTAGTTGAGGGTATTCCTTTTTTCATTGACCTGTCACTCTCCCAAACATGATGCCCTTCTCCAGGGATTGGTTCCTCCTGACAACATATGCAAAGTACATCAGATGCAGTCTAGCCAACCTTGCTCCCAAGGAGCACTCTGGTTGTCCTTCCTCTAGGACAGATCTGTTGGTTCTTTTGGTAGTCCATGATTTATTCAGTATTCATCTCTAGCATCATAATTCAAAAGTATCAATTCTACTCCTGTCTCCCTTATTTAATGTCCAGCTTTCACAACCATATGATGCTACTGAAAATACCATGGCATTAGTCTGACGCACTTTTGTTTTCAGTGTGACATCTTTAATTCTCAACGCTTTAAAGAGGTCTTTTGCAACAGCTTTTCCCAATGCAATGCATGCAAGATATAGATTGTTTTGTTGTTGTTAGGTGCCGTCGAGTCGTGTCCGACTCATAGCGACCCTGATAGGGTTTTCAATGGCTGATTGTTTCGGGATTGCCTTGGGAGTGGGTTGCCATGTCCTTCTCCCATTTTTGCGGTGCTGGGAATCGAACTCGGGACCTCAGAGACTGCAGAGCGGCGCTCTACCAACTGAGCTAAATCCCAGCCCAAGATATAGATATATACTTTTAAATACAAGAATGAGAACATTCTGTAATTTTGTATGTTTTTTTTCTTCAACAGTCCTTTCTGACTCTCTATGCCAATAATACTTTTCTATACCATTTTTCTAAATATAAACAGCTTTTTCATCTTTAAAACATTCTCATTGCCAAAAATTTCAGTTGTCACAATTAGAGTAGAGAGCACAGTTCACCTGGTGTCTCACCACTATTAATAATTTTATGAAAAAAAATAATAATTTTATGAAAAATATTCCAGAATTTTGGAATAAATTCTGAAATATTCTGTTTTTGGTATTTATTGCCAAAATGGTCTCCTATAGTCTTAATTTTCTGCTTTATGATTAAACTCTGCCATATTCTTCTTTGTACATGTACAGATTGGCCTTCAATGTAGTAACTGATCACAACCAAGTTAATATTATTTTGAATTCTAATAACTATCTCCTTGATTCTGAGTGCTTTCATGTTTACTTTATCTTTCCAATACCCATTCCCCAAATATGAGGCCAAAGGAACTAGCATATTATTTACTTCATTTGATATGTAGGAGAAATCAAGGCATGAGGGAGCAAATAAATACTTAAGATTCTGCATATACTGGCAGATATTTGGAAGAAGTCCTTGTAAACTAATGTAATTATTGTTTGCAGTGGACATTTTGGTTGACTCCCCAACATACATACCATTTTAGGTGATCAGTCTGGTCACACATAGTAGTCGGCTGCTTTTGCCAACAATTCCTTCTCAAATTGCACACCCAAGCTAGACCAGCCCAGCAAATTCAAAGAGAGGTTTCTTGACTTTTGGGCAAAAACATTTCCAGCAGTTACAATAGAGAATAGGAAGCCTGTAACCTGAATTGCCAACAACAGCTACTCTGCAACTGTGAAGGAAATGAACTCTAGGATAAAGCTAAAATGAGTAAATGGTCACTCACCAAAAAAATGGTGTCTATGATGATGTTGCCTGCAGCCATGCCATCCTGGCACCCAATCTCAGAAGCTAAGCAGGGTCAGGCCTGGTTAGTACTTGGATGAGAGACCACCTGGGAATACCAGATGCTGTAGGCTTGGGAGAAGGACCTAGCAGCCCACTCCCCCCGCAAAAAAAAAAAAAAAATCAGCCATATGCATAGCAGAGAAACACTGACAATAGTGCTGGGCATGGCACAGTGTTGGGTAGTGTTGCATATATTGTACATAGGGTCACTGAGTCACACCCTACTCAATGGCACCTAACAACAATAATGACATCATTAGCATTTGGACCAGTTCTGAAACTTCCCCTACCAAAGAGATTTTTCCTAATGAATGCCAGTCTTTGTTATTTAGGACAGAGTCTTACTGCATCTAACAGATACAAGTGATAAATGGCTTATATTTAAATTTATAGAAAGTCAAATACAATAGTAATTTTGTTTGAATATTTTATTACCATACTAATTTACTTTGGCTGAGTATTTAACAGAAATTTCATGTTTTTAGCATGGATATAATTTATTTCATTTCCTGAATTAAAAAGAAAAAAATGGAATATGGATTTGCCACTCAGTTCTAGCTAAACCTCCCTTTTATGAATTTCGTCTATGTGCAAAAACAAATACAACCACTTTGCCTTGTGGGAAGAAAGAGTCTTTGTTATTTACAGCTCTGTGAAATTAACCTGGAGATGTTGTCTTTATGAATTGGACTGGAAATTCTTAAAGAGGGATATATATATCAAAATTTGCTTTCCTCATAGATGAAAGATTCACAAAGTAGTGTTAGGTTCACATTCTTTAAATGAAGTTATGTTTTAGGAATAGTCCTTAAATTTCTAAAAAAAAAAAAAAAAAAAAAAATTTTCGGGGCAGGTTGGTACATGCCTATAATTACAGTGACACCAGAGGTGGAGGCAAAAGGATCACAAATTCAAGTCCAGAAGCAGCTTGTGTAACTTAGCAAGACCCTGTCTCAAGACAAAAAATTTAAAAGGGGGGTTGGGTGCAGCTCAGTGGTAGAGAGCTTGCAAAATATGCACAAGGCCTTGGGTTCAACCCCCTGGTACCACAAAAAAAAAGAAAGAAAGAAAGAAAAAAGAAAAAGAAAAAAAAGTATATTTTTTTGATTGAAGCCAAATTTTACAATAAGGGTAATCAGATTGAGTATATAACTAATACTCTCCCAGTTACACAGCTAGTAAATACTAGAAGAAAAGCTAAACCCAGTGTGTTGCCTTGGACTACATCCTAACTACTCTGCTATAATCACAAGCCCCTGGTTTGAGAGTTCCAAGGAAGGTACTAAGAACGAGACACTTTGAAAAACATACAGCATTTGGAAATCAGTGGAAAAAATACTCTGAGCAAGAAAATGGGAGACATGTAAAGAAATTAACAGCACCACAGATGCTCCTGGGAACTCAGTAGTTAGACACAAATACAGAGTGTTACAGAGTTTAACTCAGAAATGCCAAGTTTTAGAAAATCCTAAAAGTGTCCATTGGAAATTTGTTAAGAAGTTTCCAGAGAAGGATCAGTAATAAGGCTGATTGCTAAGGATTACTGAGTATGTTGTATGTTTCAGATACAGCCATCTATGTTTACTTTTGTTATCTCATTTCATCCTGAACCTTGGTCCTGTGAAACTGAGGAAGAAACCAAGGCTTTAATTTACCAAGGATCACACAACCTATAAGTGGGAAATCTAGGATATGACCCTTTTGTGGTTTTTGTTAGGTGCTGTTGAGTCGCGTCTGACTCATTGCGACCCTCATAGGGTTTTCGGTGGCTGACTGCTTTGGGACTGCTTTAGGAGTGGACTGCCACATCCTTCTCCCATGTTTGCAGTGCTGGGGATCGAACCTGGGTCCTCAGAAAGTACAGCACGACACTCTACCAACTGAGCTAAACCCCAGCTCAAGCTATGACCCTGGGTAGTCTAAATCCAGCACTTGCATTGTAGAACCTGAACTTGCATTCCTGGCGCTATAAACCTGGTGATTAATGGCCAGGATGGTAGGCTGCTCCACAAAGGCAAGCCGGTAGTAAAGTGGCAGTGGCCCCAAGTTATAGTGGGAAAAACAAAAGCTCTGAAGTCAGAAGATCTGTGTTTAAGAGCGGTCTCTTATAAACTATATTACTTGGGCAGTTATTCTTAACCTCTGTGAGCCCCTTCTGTATAATAGGGGTAATTATGCTTGCCCTACCCACTCACCAGATTGTTGTGAAGATCAAATGAGGTTATGTGTATGAAAGGACATTATAAACTTTTAAACCCCATTAAATATTGCTGTTACTATTGTACCGTCATGAGAGGAATATGGTGTAATGTAAAGAGTCTACAAAAGCTCTGTCTCTCCAGTGGGCAGATGACCCCCAAAGTTTGTTTTCAGCTGCAAGCAGAGATCTTGTATGCAAAGCAGGCTTTTCAAAAACAACAACATTGAAGAGTATCAGTTTGCATGTTGATAAGTGTTTTATAAATAGCTGCATAATTAGCATGTACTTACAGCAAAAAGTATACATAATATTTTATTCCCTGTTGTAGGCTGTAATGAATCTGCTGCCTCTACATCCTAGGAGGTTTTCACTTACTTTCCCTGTGATAATTTTAATACATGGGACCATTATTGGCTGAATTAAGAATAAGTAAATGAGCAGTTAAAAAATACAGAAAAATTACAGGTGCCTGTGGTGAGTAAGATAATAACTAGGTAAAAATATATGAAATAATTATAGTGTTTGAACGGCAGAACCGGCATGAGGAAAATGACTCAATGGAATATTAAGTCTGCTGTTGGCAAGGTGGAAAGACTATAGCCTGCATTGTGGCCTTTAGCTCTTCTGTTCTCAGCCCTGATACTCCATTGAACACATATCCAATCTATCAGCTGAAGGACACCATTCTCTGTCTCCTTGACCAGCAGAAGAAGCTGGTCCAATTCAGTGAAGACAGACACTCTGAAAGCTTGTCCTCTTATAGATAAAATACCCAAAAACAAAAGATCCTTTTTAAAAGCTATACCAGCTGTGTTAGTATTTGTGTAGACTTACTGTACCTGGTGACATTGAATTCTTCGAGAATTTATTTAGAATGAACCTGTAATTTCTATTGGACATCTTGACAAATTGAGATTTAGATCATTTAGATAAAGATCTTAAACCACTGTGATTATTTTTGAAGTTTTTTTTTTTTTTTTTCTTGGAACAGCAGTTCTCTATAACATTCCAAACCATGTGATTGAGTTGCTTAAGGTAATCATCCAACAAATATTTGAGGTATTATTATGTAATTTTGTGGCCAGCTTTTAGCTGGAAAATGTAGAGATCTACAATGTCTTTTAAGACCTGGATCCTGCTCGTAAGGATTTTGACTTAATGCTCCTGGATGAAGAGAAATCTTTGTTAGAAGAGAGTTCTGGTTAGAATTTGAGAATGGGTAAATGTAATAATGTTTGGGTTAGTCATGGTGAGCTTTGCTTTGACTGTTGTGCTAATTGATAGCCATGAGAGAGAGCTGGTACTTACTGTAACCAAAAATCTACTTTGGACATTGGTAATTCCCTGCCTCCTTGACTCTCAGATTATCTGACAGCAGCAGTTACCTTTCAGTTTTCTGTATGTCCTTTATCTGCTTTGAGGATTTGGGGGTCAGTAATTTTTCTCTCTTTTAGATGAATTTCCCTATTGCCCAACAAACGTCTAAATATTCTGAATCTGCTACATAATTTATGTTTAAATAAGGAAATTACTATTAATACACAAAACACAATAGCATAGACAGGTAAAAAGAATCTCGGGGAGGAAATAAGAGAACTTATGTTCAAGTGCCAAGAGTTCCGGTGATAAATTTGGGGAAAAAATGCTTTAGTTTCCTTACCTTTAGGTTGATAGAATTGAAGGAAACACCATCAAAGGGCTTTTGAAACTCAAATTCTGTGATTCTCTGATTTTTCTAAAATCAACTCAGTGGGTTTAAGACACTTAAACCATTATGGTTTTTGTTTTTGTTTTTCAGGGCTAGGGATGAACCCAGGGCATGCTAGGCAGGTGCTGTGCCACTGAGATACACCCTCAGCCCTAATGATTATCTTTAAATTGTATTTAAAATACAATTGTAATATCAATTCAGTTACTAATTTTAGATGTTCTTACAAATGTTCAGCCATAGATCTTCCAAAAGCCTGTGGAGATTGTTGTAGAAATAAATCAAAGCCCCACATCCTCCCTGTACTCAGTTTAGGCACAGTTACACCCAAAGTCTTCTCTGTACTCCATAAGAATCTGATTCTCAGCAGACAGTTCAGGAAGACAGAAGGCAGAAGTCTTAAGCACAGGCTGGGATTCAGCTGTAAAAAGTATTACCCTCCACACACACACACCTTGGTTTAGTAAATAGACATCTGTGAGGGGAAAGGCGAGACTTTGTGAAATAATGTCCTCTGCTTATTTTCCCAGAGGCAGAAACCCCTAAGTTTCATGAAAAAAGAGAGAAATCCCCTCCTGGTCTCTGTGGCTTTGATCAGTCCTATCTCCTAGGAGGCTGTGGGGTTACTCATGATGGGCCAGGGTACTCAGCCCTGGCTTAGGTACTCTACATGCTGAGTCAGCTCCGAAAAACTTGAACCTCATCTTAAAAAAAAAAGAAAGAAAAAGAAATGGAATCGTTTTCCATTTAGGATGCAATTATTCCTACTAATGTCATGAACCCAAGCACTAATGTCTAGGCACTAGCCACTGTTTGGTGTAGTGAGCATAGAATGTGGGTTGGGAAAGAGCTCTGTCTGGATTTGCAAACCCTACAACCCCGCTCTTTACTCACTGGGTAACCTCGGGTAGATCTCCTCCCTCTGAGCCCCAGCTTCTTCATCTGTAAATATTTCCTCTTCAGTTTAGTAGAAAGAGTTTTATATATGATCATGTAAGCATATCGAAGGTAATTTACAAACTATAAAGTTCTACCTACATTTGAAGCAGTACCATATTAATCTCTCCAATTATATGTTCTATCTTGCGTTGTGGGAAAAAAACAAATTTTCACATCAGGAAAGAAGACAAGGAAAATCTCTGTCCCGGCATATCCGGGCAATGTAGATTTAATCACCCTATCCTGTGACCCTATAGATAAACCACAGGTGAGCTACTGAAAGATTTCTTCACCTAAGTAATTTATAAAACACTGTGGTGTATTTTTGAAGTGTATAAATTTATTTGAAAATATTTTTACTCTTAAAGACTGTATCAGCATATTAATTGTCCTCTCTTAAGGTTATTTTCCTAAATTTAAACTAAGGGATCCCACTGTATGTACCAACTCAATAAAAGCTTCTATTTCCTCTATATAATATTACCATCTTTGAGTGATTCAAACTCATGCTACATGTATAGTGAAATATGTATTTATTTGCAGTACTAGGGGGTTGAACCCAGGGACTCATACATGCTAGGTAAGCACTCAACCACAGAACCGCACCCCTAGTTCCATTTTTATGTTTTCTTTACTTTGAGAAGAATTAATCCAATCTCTTGAGAAAGACATTAATCCCTCTTAATGGCCTCACTTCCCGACACTGCTACATTGAGGAATTGAGCCACAACATGAGTTTTGGGGGGGTACAAACCATAGCACCACATAAACATAAGTCACCTTACAATTAAACAAAAGAGAGCAACAAGGAAAGGCATATTTTCATTACATTGGTTAGCAGTGCCTGATTCTCTGACTCCTGGGTGAGCCAGTACCTATGTTTCAATCAGTCAGGAATTAGTTGGTTCCCACTATATACCTAACAGCACCACTACCTGACATAAAGAAATGGCCATAAAATGTTCTATCCATCACTGAAATTCTTTAGAAAGAAAAACTGAGTTATGCATGCATACAAGCAAGAGACCAAAGGGTTAATCAGAAAAGAAATAATTTTCACATAAAGTGATCTTTCTTCCTTTTTTTATTGTAAGCTCAGAGAGAATTGTAGCAATACAGGTTGAGCAATTTTCTTTCTTATGAATCTTGTGCTCAATTTATGAAAGCCATTTTGCAACCCATTTACATGCAGTAAACCTTTGCTTTAAGGTTCTGTCATTTACCTTGATCATGATTATTTATAGTCCTTTTAGAAAAGGCCCTTTACTGGCTTAGCTCTCAAGCACAGGACTGCCACAAGGCAGTTTACTATGGTGTCTTTTAAGTCATGGTCGAAAGCTATGACATGGCCAGTCTTATAGCTAACTGTGAAGCTCAGGAGTGTTGTGCAGTGGGAATAAAACTAGTTGGAATTGAGAGTCGTGGAATCAAAACCAACTCTGCACTTTTGCCCTAGAATCTTGGCCTTTTACGCTCCTTTTGTGTGAATGTGCTCACTTGTAGAAAGAAAATGATACTCTCATCATAAGACGATAAAATAGAACTTAACTGAGATATTTTGTGTGTTAAGTTACAGTATACGTTATCAATACTAAGTTATTTTAAGAATTAGTTGTCTACAATAGGAACTACTATGAATCACTGAAAAATGAATGGTATATCTAGACTAAAATATTTCTTGATGACCTACTGTATTCTCTTTACTGTAAGCCACAAAAGTGTCAGCCAAGAGCAGAACCCCTGGTACGTGGCAGGCATACAACTATTTGTTCTATTGTTGTTGTTGTTAGGTGCCGTCGAGTCGGTATCCAACTCATAGCGACCCTCATAGGGTTTTCAATGGCTGACTGTTTCGGGATTGCCTTGGGAGTGGATTGCCAGGTCCTTCTCCCATTTTTGGGATGCTGGGAATTGAACTGGGGACCTCAGAGACTGCAGCGCAGCGCTCTACCCACTGAGCTAAATCCCAGCCCCATTTGTTCTATTAGTGAGTAAATAAAATTTCTAGATGAAAGTCACTGTGCTAGGCATGGATGGAATACAGGACAAATAGTACATCATCCCAAGCCTCAAGCAGCTTATAATTATAATTATAAATGCATAAATTGACAAAGAAGTAGGTTGTGGTTCTAGACAAGAGAAGAAAGTTTGGTATAAAGAGTGTGTGAAGCCTCCACTAGAGGATTGATTCCACAGGAAGCTTCCTTCTTCCTAACCCGGGTGAGTGTTTCTATCTCCAGCCTGGCTTGCCCACCCATGCACCCTGTGTCAGCCATTGTCCCAAGCAGGACGGAGGTGCCACTGTGAAGGATTTAACCAAAATGCATGTAATGAAGGGGATTATGGAGATATGGGCAGAATTATGAGATCCAACAAGAAGTGGCAAGGTACCCAGAGATAAGCAACAGTGGGTAACGTTGTCATCCCAAGAGCCTCAGGAGTCCTTGTCACAGAAGCCCAGGAGAGGTGGCGAAGGCTTTGTGGGCAACTATCAGGTCAAAGTCAGCAGGAGTTAACAGGTGTTTGTTTGCATTTGGTACCAACACTTCATGTGGGGATTTTCTTGAGAGCTTAAGGGAAGAATCCCACCAGTCTGAAGCTGGCATCTGTCACTATGCCTTCGCAAGGAGCATAGTGAAATGAGTGTGAAGTGGCTCAACGTCTTCCTTGACTCCTCAGCACTTACCACGCACAGCCTTCTCAAGGTACAGAACAGGAGAGAATGGATTATGCCCTCAACAGTAAGAGACGAGTCATCCGTCTGGTTCTGCAGTGGGCCGCCACTTACGGAGACCTCCTACAAGAGGATGACGTGGCCATGGCTTTCCTGGAGGTATGTGGGGTTGCAGGACAGGGTCATCCCTTCCAAGAATACAACTTTGACCTACAATATGGGGATGCCTGGCAGCTTCCCTAGAGAGACTGGAGTTGCTGGTTCTAGACTTGGTTGACACGTTCGTTCATCAGAAAGATACTAAGGAAGGAAAAATATCATCCGTTATCCTGCAACTCTAATTTGATAAGCATTTTAATGTATTTTTATCCAGTCTCTTTATCTGTTTTATATAGTTGTAATCACATTAGTACCTGTCATTGTTCAGGCTGCCTTTTCTACCTAACTTTATTTAAGGATTTTTCCATGTCAGTACAGTCCTTATAATAAAAATTTCTAATGACCATTCAGTAGCTATGCCACAGATATATTTATTTGTACTCATACTGTTGAATATTTACACATTTCCAGTTTGCATCTTCCTAGAGTAATTGTGCAGTGAGCATTTTTATGCAAGTTGGTCTGTCTTTGACTACATTCCTAGAAGTGAGATCACTACATCAAATGATAGGTGCTTTCGAGTGAAGAGAAGCATATAATTTTATTGAGGAAGTACTAGGACAGGAAGTGGGAGTCTGTAAGGTAATTCTGAAGGGACATTGCTTATTAATAAACACTGCTTCTAGCTCAGCTGTCCTTTCTTTCCTATGGCTACTGCCCCTCATTACAGCATTGGCCTTGGCATTTAATCCTGGATTAAAATAGTCCCTCCTTATCCAGGATGTGTTCAAAGACCCACAGGGGAGTAGGGGAGCCTATACTACAGGTAGTACCAAGCCCTGTATCTACTGTGTTTTCTCATATATATATATATATATATATATATATAATAGTTTAATTTATAAATTAGGCACAGTAACATATGAATAATAACTAATAATAAAATAGGGCAATTATAACAATATGCAATAACAAGTTATTTTAAACTTAGAAATTTTTTATTTCTAGAATTTAGCATTTAATATTGATGCAAGTTGATGGCAGGTAATTGAACCCACAGAAAGCAAGACCCCCAGTGAGGAGGATGGACCATACTTATTCTCTTCTCCACAACTTAGTGAGGGCCTTACTTCTGGGCAGGCAAAAGGCCATGTGGCCTCTATTTTAACCTTTACAGTCTGTGTGATCTCCAATGAATTCTCCAAAACAAATATACTCCCCCCCTCCTTTTTAATTGTGTATTTTGGGTAAGGCAGGGGAATGGTGGACTAAGGAAGTCCCTTAAGACTGTAGAATGGAGTATTTTGAAAATGTAAGGAATATTGTGGCTTTGGGGTCATACATTAACTTGGGGCCCCTACCTACTGAACATAGGACCATCTTGCAGATGAGCCAGAGAGATTGTGAAGCTGGCACTGCCCTGGTCCTCATGGTCTGCTGTGGAGGCTGCTGCCCTGAGCAACACAGGGCACAGCTACTGCTGCTGAGTGGTCAGCGCCCCTCCCAGGGAGTCAGCAGAGTCCTGACTTGGTAGCAAAAACTCAGCATAAACACAGTACATGGTTGTGCCTGCAGGTGTACCACTGATAATTAACTACACTTGTGGTACATAGTAAATAAACCACAAATACTAAAATAACATTAAAAGTGAATATTAAACTTTCCCTTAAAAAACTGAGGTAAAGAAAGTGCTCTGACGGTGTATACTATTAAATGACCTATTCTAAACATTGCATTACATTGCCTTTTCCATAAATGTCACCTAAATAATTCATTTGCACTTTTTAAATTTTAATTTTTATTGTGGTAAAATATATCTAACAGGAAACTTACCATTTTAAGTACACAATTCAGTGACATTCCTTTTATCACAATGTTGTCCATTCATGACCGTGATTTCCAAAACTTTTTCTCATTTGCCATTTTGAAGTTAAATCTCTCCTCCTCCTCCTCCTCCTCTTCCCCTTCTTCTGCTTCTTCTCCTCCTTTGTTTCCTCCTCCTCCTCTTCTTCCCTCCTCCACCTCCTCCTCCTTTCCTTTCTTCCACCATGGTCTGCTGATGCCAGTGAAGCAGATGACATAGGTTTGTGTCTTTATTGCTCTCTATAGAAGCGTGCACCTTTTGCAATTCTTGTTAAAAGCCTGTGACCTTTGCCAATTACAGGAGTTTTATGTGTCTGTATCAGAT
Organism: Pedetes capensis; assembly: GCA_007922755.1. Lineage (NCBI taxonomy): Eukaryota > Metazoa > Chordata > Mammalia > Rodentia > Pedetidae > Pedetes > Pedetes capensis. The sequence goes on along the minus strand of VMDO01000134.1, from coordinate 85,971 downwards.
GATGCCCGGATGATTGCTGCCCTCAAGGAGCAACTGCCAGAGTTGGAGAAGATTGTCAAGCAAATGTAAGGAAGGGCTTGGCTTTGGGGTGTGATTTCACCAAGTAAGTGCCTGCCTCACAATCAAAAAATCTTCCAAAAAGTCTTTTGCTTGCAAAAAAGGTTAGAGCTGGTCTTTCAATAGCCATAGAACGTTGTGATTTGTGCAGTGGGCACAGATGGCAATAAGGGCCGATTAGCAGAAAGACCTAGATTTTTTTTCGGCTGCTTTCTGTGCTGAAGGGCTGCCAGAAGACAGCTGGGAAGGAAGACATCCTCCTCTGGAGAGGCTAGCTCTGTAGATGTGAGCCTTAGGTTCAAAGCAGAGAACCCAGCAATAAAATGGTCAATGACGTTTCCACAAAGTTTAAGGGCAATTACTTAAATGGAAAATTCACTTTCTGCTGTCAAGCTGTTGTTGGCAAATATTTGTGTTTTTCCACTCTGTTATTTGAGCCATAGATTAAATCCTGGAGAGTATGTACATACTCCATGAGATACATTCTGAAAGCTAGAAATCCTGGTGTTTAACATCAGCTTTGCCTGGGGTCCACCTGTGACAAGAACTGGTGTCTTTGCTGCCTCCCCTGTGCTTTGGTCTCTTAGTGTTAAAACAAGGCAGGCTCACACTGCTGCCAAAGGGATTCTGTGATTTCATTTTCTAACATGAGATTAAAGTTATATACAAGTAAAACAGTCTTAAATAATAGTTGCTGGTATTAAATAATGTGCTTTCTCTACTTCTTGTAGCTCAGAAGATGCAAAGGCACCACAAAAGAAGGTAAGGGGCATGATTTTGGTTCTCTCATTGTCTGTACCCTGGAGAATTATAATTCTCCAGAAATATTGTATTGTAATGTATAAAAATATACATACTTTGTACATACAAAGTATTCTTGCTCCATTTCTTGGCTCAGATGCATCTTCTCTGAAGTGCTAGCTTGCTAGTCAGTCTCCTTATATCACTTGCTGTGGTTGTTGTCTTTTCAGCACAAAGTTCTCTTGCAACAGTTCAACACAGGCGATGAGAGGGCCCAGAAGCGCCAGCCCATTCGAGGCTCTGATGAAGGTAAGAATTCTCTTCCATCTCATGCTTGTGTAGAACATGTAGAGTCAGATAAAAATCTCCTCTCAGGAATCATCACCTGGAGCCCCCCAGGAAAACCTGTTTTTGGAGGCGTGCTTTTGCATGCCAGTTATCTTGAAATCTTCTGCTCAGAACTGAGGTCCTTGTCCATACTTCCCTGACTCTGCCTGTCCTCGAGTGACACCTGTCCTTGAAGGAAATGTGGATCATCTCAGGGCCCAGATGTCAAAGCTGCTTCCTCTGGGAAGAGCTGGTGGGAAGTAGAGGATGCTTTGTGGATGCCTGGGAGAAGGTGGGACCATCCACAGGGCAGGCTCCTGCCCAGGGAGAGCACTCTGGCCCTGAGTACAGCCTCCTCAGCAGCTGACATTTGTTATTTGGTTGCCCAAGAGTTCTCCAAAGAATCACAACCATAAATATTCATAATAATGATAAAAATCTTCATCCTAACCACAAATGACTCTTAAAATCTAGGAGGGCCTCCAAACCAAGAATTAAAGTAGCTGGAATTGCTTCCAGGATTTGTGGGTTCAGAGGTGAGCCAATGGGTGCCATTCACCAGTCTGCTGAGGTAACTCCATCTCAGCCGTGTGGCCCAGCCCCAAAGCAACAAGCTGGTGGAGCAAGTTGAGTGTGAATGTCGGCACATACTAGTGGCTTCAGGCAGAAGCCTCCCACTTGCAGAGGTGTTCATATTGGCTCCCCTACTGTGCTGGGTAGCAGTACTCAAGTCATCATCCCACAGTATAGCACTTCCCCTATTCCTCTATCGTAACAACAACAACTATTGTAAAAAAGAAAGACCAGGAAGACAGGCAAATCCCAAACATCTGCCTAAACATACTTCTCATTTTTTCCCATGACCTATTAATGAGTTTTTAATAAATACCTGCTTTTTTCCTCTCTTTATTAGTAAATGAAGGTGGGGTACAGAATAATACAGCATTGGCTTCTTCCATTATGCAAATGTTACATCACTTTTGGTTACACATTTTATCAACTTACAAGGTTTATGGAGCCTTATGGCATATTTGGTTGTATTCACCTATTTTTCCAATGTAGTCATGAAGTTGCATTGTGTACATTGAGATTATCCTCTCCCCCGTTGTCCCTCTACATTGACTTTCCTCCCCATCCCACTTTCTACGATCTTTGCTTTTCTGAAATACATGCTTTTTTAAAACTGGGAATGGTGCCCACATGTACTCCTGTTCTTAAACAAAGCTAAAGTAAGCGGTTTTAGAAGGGGCAGGCATAGGCATAGATATGTGCAAATAAATACAGAAGAGTGGCAACATGATGCAAATTTGGGAGGATGTCTAAATATTTTGCATAGCTGTTTGGTTTTCTTAAGGGCTGGACTTTAGCTTAGTTGGTAGAGTGCTGCTATGCACTCTCTGAGGACCTGAGTTCGACCCCCAGCACTGCAAAAATGAGAGAAGGATGTGTCAATCCACTCCTGAAGCCATCAGCCATTGAAAATCATATGAGGGTCGCTGTGAGTTGGCTCTTACTCAGCAGAACCTAACAACAACCACAGTGGTTTTCTTAAGAACTCCCAAGACCCCCCTTCCACATTGTTAACTGTGTTTATGCAGTTTTGTTTAAGGTCTACTGCATGGACCATACCTACACCACCATCCGGGTGCCCGTGGCTGCCTCGGTGAAGGAAGTCATCAGTGCAGTTGCAGACAAACTGGGCTCTGGAGACGGTCTGATCATAGTCAAGATGAGTTCCGGAGGAGGTAACAGCCTTAATCAGCATTTGGTGCTTTTGCAAAATGAGACATCCCATCCAAACAGAAGCCATGCAGGGAGTTAGCATGACCCTTTCAGGCTGACTCAAAAAGATGACTTGGGCTGTGTATGTTCCCAGGATTAAGAGAAATAGCATGATAGAGGTGGGCAGAAAAAATGTATAACATCTCTTATCTCATAGGTCCCCACTCGAAAGTTGAAAGAAGGGAAGTGATTTATGTGAGGCAGCTAGAACTCCAGACTTTGGTGTGTGTGTTAGCCTGGAATTCTTTCAGTGTAAACACTACAAAAAAGCTCAAGGCTGTGGAGTCCTTAGAAACATGGCCCTAAGAAGAATCCAGCTTGCTGAATTGAGGCTCCAGGTTTCTACCAGCCAGTGGTTAAAGGCTCCTTCTTTCCAGCTGATGACGATTCCCCTCTTGCCCAGTAGAGGGCAGGAGTCAGCTCGCCAAAGGACAGGAGGAGTGTTTCTTCCCCTACTGGACTACAATTTCTTTCTTTCTTGTCCCTGATTAGTCTGTCCTTTCATGAAATGTCATTTAGTCATCCATCTTGTATGCGCTGGCTGCTTAGTGCGGCTGTGACAGGACAGGATGAGTTAAATACAGCCAGAAAGCCAAGCTGCTCCCAGGCCAGGGAGGAGGCAGACAGTAAACACTTAGACTCCATGCTGGCAGGAGTTTGGAGAATGGTCAGCCACAGTGCAGCCAGAGGCTGGAGGAAGCAGCCAAAAGGTTAATTCCCCAGTGATGACTCGATAGCAGTTTGAGAAGCTCTTAAGGAAGAGTGAACCATTTCTGCCCTGTATTAAGGCAAATGACTCCATTGATGGAGGATTTTCAAATGCATGCTGGAATCCCAAGAGCTCTCCTTCCACCTCTGTCCCAGTTGCACAGGACCCAGGATGTCCGTCCTCTGTGATCCCTTTGTCACATTCTTGCCACAGCTATCTCAGTCACTTATGTCTTTGCCCAAGTAACAGCTTCTCACTGAGGACCCCCTCTTTCCTTTCCTTGATTCCCTGTCTAAAATTTTAACCTCTCCCCCTGACACATTTCTTCCTAGCCCTCTTCCCTGCTATATTTTGTTCTCTTAATTACTTCTCACTTGCTAATATTTTTTTTCTCTGTCATTGTCTGCATCTCTATGCTATAAACTCTTTCTGCTCCTTTATATATCCCCCCCCCCAGTGCCTGGCATGTAGCAAATGCTAAATAATGTTTATTAAGTGATCTAATCTTTTAAATGTAGAAAGAGACTTGATCTAGTTAGTGTTGTTAGCCTGCAAATTAGAGATATGTGGGAAAAAATAATATAGTTTGCAACTGAAATCACGTGAGATCTTTGAAATCTCCTAAGTTTTCTAAAAGTGACCTTTCCATCTCCAAAGTGCTGGCCCTTATTGCTATCTAGAAACCCAACTTGTTATACAAATAGCCCATGTAGTCTTTATATATAATTACAATTGCAAGGCAGAACTGGGTGAATTAACCCCCAGGTATTTCCATTCCCATTGTGTGGTCATTTCTGATGGCATCCTGAGTGTCGTGTGGCTGTGTGAAAGCTCTGTCTTTTTTATTCAGTGGGTCCCATCAGTCCTATATTTTATGCAGTCACTCTGCGTGTTCTAGTAATTCACCGAGCTGGCAATTTGTTGGTGTGATTAGGGCAGTGCAGCAATTCTCAGATGTATTTAATAGGCAATCTCATGCTTTTTATGTTCACAGAAAAGGTGGTGCTCAAACCTAATGATGTTTCCATATTTACGACGCTCACCATTAATGGACGCCTGTTTGCTTGCCCGCGAGAGCAATTCGATTCACTGGTAGGTGTGGATGACCTCCTCAGAGCAGCTCCTGCAATCAGAAAAACTTGTCTGGAGCATAATTTTACAGTCACATTGGACCTGGTTGATAAAAAACCTCGAACGCCACTTGGTTCGCTCTATACCACAGGCTATGAGGAAAGCCTCAGGTGTTCACTGGAGATGTTCTGAGCTTTAGGTTTTCTTCTGTGGATATTAGCCAAGTGGCATCACTACTGGGGCATAATTCAGCTGTCAGAGCTCTTTGTCATAATTCACCTCATTGAGATCCCCCAATTTAAACATTAATATTACAAACCTGAATCCTATCCCCCCAATTTAAACATTAATATTACAAACCTGAATCCTAACACTAGGATGGAAATAATCTTTTTTTTTTTTAAGTAGATAGCACTGCTTAGGAGACTCCTCAGGGGTGCAGAAATGCATCATGGTAAAGCTACCATCTGGTCTAAGAGAAATGCTGTTCCCTGAAAGGGCTTTCCCTACCTTGTGTAGGAGAAGCCAGAAGCCAGAACTTTCCCTGAGTCTCCAAAACACCTTTTCTCAGCCACACACAGCTTTTCCTGAATAAAGAACACGTTCATTTCTGTGTATCCTATAACAACTAGGTGTAGAAGCGAGTAGCTGTAAAGTATCTTTGAAAGCCTATAGGACCCATTCTGGGAATCAAGAAACTAGTTTTCTCAGTCTTTGGCACTCAGGGCTTTGCTTGTAAGAAAAGGACAGCACAGTCTGAGAAGAAAACCACATCGGATTTTGAAGAGAAAGTTTAACTCCCTAGGTGATGCACAACTAGATGGAAGTTTAATCAAATCAGGCTTGCCAGGTCACTGAAGGTTCTCAGGCTGCCATGGGGAGGAGCTCAGGGGTAGAGCCCTTGTCTAGCTTTCGTGAAGGCCTGTGCCCAATCCCCTACACTATATACAACAAAAATAATCCTTTCCTTTGGGCTTTTTAGAGCTTGTTTTCCCTGGTTCAGATTCTTGGTTCTGGTTTGGGGAGAGCAGCTTCTACAATGTATTGAATTCATTTAGAGAAGAACTTCACAAATCTAATCCCTTGCTTGCCCCTCGTCCCTTTCGGCCCTGAGCACCCTACCTTTCCTTAGCCACCAACACTGTCCAATTGTAATTGGCTCATGGTCCTTTTCGTGTATTGTTTAGTCACCTGCACTCATTGCCTTGTAAATAAGTTATCTCCCAACATTGAGGGTTAGAAAAAAATGTCATAAACGAGATATACTACCCTCTCCTAGAAATGAAGGCCATAAAAAGCCAGTGTCGTGGAAGCCCTATTGCAGGTGCTATGTGATGCATTTATTACCCAGCACTTGGGGGCCTCTCTCACCATTGTTTCTTGGCCACTGAGTCAAGCAATGATGAATAGCTAGGCACGTGGACTTTCTCCAGCTCCCTGGAGGGCAGGCACTAAGTTTTTCTGGCTTCTGTTTATTTGCACACAATCCTGCAGCCTTCCAAGTTCCTACTCAGTGCTTTTCTGCCCTTTCAAGCCCTGAGTAGTTGAAAAGGAATTTACGTTGCAGCAAGTGCCCTGGCCATCAGCTTCTTCCCTGTTGGTTCTCTGGCCTTCCCTGTGCTCCGAGTGATCAGACCTCCACTGCCACTCAACTGCAGCCTTGGAGCTCCTTCTCTGACTTATTCAAGTGTTCCTTTGAAGACAGTCCCTCTAGGAAGTGTCATACTAGGGTGCTCTGCAGTGCAGAATGTTGGCCAAGCCCGCAGGTCTATCCACACACACTTACCAAGTGCCTGCTTTGCTCTCAGTGCTGTGTTAGCTTCTGTGGACCATGTGGCAAATGCCCCAGAGCCTCTGTCTTTATGACAATTATAGTCACGTTAGGAAGACACTAACCTGAGCAGCCTGGAAGCAAAGGAGTTTTAGTTCTAAATTGTCTAAAATTAGTGGAGCACCACTGTTTATCTTAGTGGTTAAGGGCTTAGATTCCAGAGCTTCACTCTCTTGACATTTTATTTAAGTATAAATGTTAGTACAAATAAAATTCTAATAAAATCCCATTGTACTATAATTTGGCTCTCCTCTGATCCATTCATTTGTTTCTTAGACTTTTATTTTGGACCTACCACATCTTTCCAGGCATGGTGGGTGGTTGTAGTTCTGGGATGGCCTTGAAGACAAATCCCTGATGGTCTATGCACGTCAAGGAGCTCACAGTGTAGTGCAGGACAGTAGCGTGTAGTCAGGGAGGACCCAGTATAACAAGTACCACCACAGAGCTAGGCACAGAGGGTATGGGGCCCCAAGGAAAGCAGGGGGGGGGGGTGTGCGCCAGGACATAGCTTCCTTAGCCATCAAGTTGTCACTGCCCATGAGCACATCCTCTTATGTCTTAATTTCCTTGCCTGGAAAATGTGAGGATAACAGGGCTACTCCAGTCACAGCCTTCCAGCCTTTGCAAAGAAGTCATGTCTCAAAAACGGGTCAGGAGAGAATCTGTGGGGGTTCTTTGTGTGAGAGCTGTTCTCAGGCATCTGTGTGCCGTATATACCCTGCATAAGCTCTGCTGCACCCCATCGGTAGGAAATTTCCACAGGAATTGTTGTTGGTAGATGCTATAACTCAGTGCCTGACTCATAGCAGCCCTATATGCAACAGGTGAACCAGTATTGTTAGTGCTTCTCTGCTATTCATAGAATTTTCAGTGGCTGATTGTTTTGGGGGAGTGGGTTGCCAGGTCCTTCTGCCAAGCCTACAGCACCTGGTGTTCCCAGGCAGTCTCCCATCCAAGCACTAACCAGGTCCGACCCTGCTTAGCTTCCAAGATCTGATGGGGTGGGACACCACAGTGGTATAGCTTCAGGCCTCCACAGGAATGGCTACGAGAAAATGACCCAGCAATATGCTTCCCATGGGGCCGAAGGTCAGCATGTGACTATGCCACTGCAGAAAGAGAAGACTCCTTGCTGCCCATAGAAGAAGGGGTCAGCTGCCCTTTTTTTTTTTTTTTTTTTTTTTTTTTTTTTGTGGTACTGGGGGTTGAACCCAGGGCCTCGAGCCTGCATGCTCTGCAAGTACTAGACTGCTGAGCTGCACCCCCAGCCCAGTTTTTTAGTTTTTGAGACAGGGTCTTGCTAAATTACGCAGACCGCCTCTGGTCTCGAACTTGGGATCCTCCCGCCTCTGCCTCCCAAGCCGCTGGGATTACAGGCGTGCGCCACTGCGCCCGGCGGGTTAACTGCCCTTTGTCAAGGAAGAGGGAGGCTTGGTGAGCCCTGCCCACTCAAATGAAAGTGGAGATGACAGAGGACTTTCAGTTACTCTCTAACGGGATGCAGAGATGATAGACCAGAACCCATGACTAGAAGAATTTTCATCTTTCTTAATATCCGAGTCTTCCCAGGAGTTGTGTTAATTTGTTGCCTCTATGAGAAGCCATAAAGCCTCAAGATAAAGTCCTAGAGAGCCAGGTAGATTGAGACTCCCCAATGTCAAGGAGAGAGAAAACTCAAAGAATAGAGAGAGGAGCAGTTGTACAGAGGATCAGAGGGGCTGTGTGCACATTAGCAAGTGTAGGAGGGAAGGGAGATCATAGAGAGACCTAAGAGGTGGGTCCTAAGACCTGGAATTTAAAAGTGTCTCTAACTGTTCTACTTAAGACCTATGCTGGTTGAAGGCATTCTCCTCATTTGCTTCCATAAACAACTTATCCATCAGCTTCAGGTCAGTTCCCTAAGTTTTAGAACTTTGAAATCATTTATTCTCTTCCCCATTCTCTGTCCCTTTACAGAGTGTAGCAGGGACAACAGTATTTAGTTCTTCTATCTGGATGTTGTGCTCATCACCTCTTCCTGTGCATTTGCATTGCTATAGCACTTCTAGGAAGTGAGCAAATGTGGAGAGGGCCCTCCTTTGTGCCAGGCACTGTGTTTACGGGCTGCACTTAAATCATTCCCATCCCATCCTCTTAATAAGCCTAGGAATTGTTGTTGTTGTTAGGTGCCGTCGAGTTGGTATCTGACTCATAGCGACCCTCATAGGGTTTTCAATGGCTGACTGTTCCGGGATTGCCTTGGGAGTGGATTGCCAGGCCCTGCTCCCATTTTTGCGGTGCTGAGAATTGAACTCAGGACCTCAGAGACTGCAGCACAGCGCTCTACCCACTGAGCCAAATCCCAGCCCAAGCCTAGGAATGGTGACTTTCATTTATCAGCTTAAGTAGTATGACTCCTGTTTACTAGAGCTGGAAGCAGTCAACAGCTCAAGGGATCAATCCAAGTCCATGTAGTTACATGTTGGTCCATGTGGGTCTGTGTTCAGTCTGTTGTGTCCCTAACCTGGTCTATTATCTGGCTTGTTATAAAAGCTGATCATTTGGTACCACTGTGCTTTCTGCTTCTGTTAAGCAAGTCTCCTGGCAGCTTCCTCGCCTTCAAGCTTTCTTTGCCATCCATCAGCCTACAATAGACCATCCTGGATGCTCAGGGAAGAGCTTCCTCTTCTAACCCTCCCAAGTTTGTCTGCTACACCTTTGAAAGCCCAGCTTCTTTCTCCAAGAACCTCTTCAGGCCACACATTCATTGAAAATACCCCATAACTTAGGTTCATGTTCCCCAGCCTGTTAATCTTGGTACCTGGGAGTCTTGTGTGTTGATGCTTCTGCCTCTTTAGACATGCAGCTGAAGACCAGCAGATAACTATGTCCACGTGCACTGCTGTGCCCTGCTGATCAGGGCTGTGTTACACTCGGAACGTGGTTGGTCTTCTCGTAGACTGTGAACTGTCAAACAGGGACCACCTACATCCTAAACATGTAATTCCTTTAGTACCTAGGATGCAGGAGGCATCTATAAATATAGTGATTATGGTGGTGATGAAGATCATGATGAAATCTGCATCATATAAGTACTTTTGACATAAATTTTTTTATTGTTTTTGTGGTGCCAGAGGTCAAACCCAAGGCCTGGCAAATGCTTTTACCACTGAGCTACCTCCCCAGCCCTCCAACATGAATATTGAATATCCAAATATGGTTAGCATCATCTTGGGAAATATTCTTTTACTTTCTGATAATGTATTTTGTAATATATATACTGCCTTTTTATACATAGATATCAATGTATTGTACATTTACCTTATATGTATACCATTTATCTGGCTAAGTGGAAACTTTACATCATTTGTCATAATACAAAAATGATAAGTCAGATGAAAACTTTTGACCAAGAGTCTTCCAGAAAGTAGGAGAGTTTGATCTTCTTCTTCATCTTGTCCCCAAAACCACAATCACATGAATGTCATTGTCAGTTCAACAACTGCCAGGGGGCAGAGGAGTCTGACATCAGCGTAGCCTGGGCTCACAGCCCTCTTTTCGACCTTGCCACCCAGGCAGGTATTAAGGAGGTGGAGCTGCAGCAACTTGGATGAACATCCAAAGCTGCCATGCCGGTGCCTTGCTTTGTAACAGCTACAGCGGGAAATTAGATGGAAAAGGTCTCTGAGAACTTCTTCCTTCTATACTAGGAAAAAGGCAGAGTTTCTCGGGACCTCCAGGTCCAGGCATAAGAGAACCTCCACAGGTCATCCTTCGCCAAATCTTCTTTGTCATGGTTCCTATTTTCCAGTCAATAGACTTGATTATAATGATGATGATGACTGGGAAGGTGACACTGAAGTAAGCAGCGGCGAGAACAAAGGCTTCTTTCTCCTCTGAGCAAAATCAGAGTTTCAGAATATTCCTGAAAGCCTCTCCAGAATCCTTTCCCACCAGAAACTTCCAAAAGCATGCAGCACAGAGTACTTGTCTCTTTTGAGATTTGAATCTATTTTTGTGTTATTATCCACAGACTCCCTTACCAGAACAGGAAGGCCCAACAGCTGGAACTGTGGGAACTTTTGAACTGATGAGCTCCAAAGATTTGGCATACCAGATGACAATTTATGATTGGGAACTCTTCAACTGTGTACATGAGGTGAGCTGCCCAATTGGGTGCATCAGTAGGTGCAGTAGCAATTCTGAAGGAAGCCTGCTGGCCTTGCTCAACTGTAAGCATTCATCTGTGCTGCCATGTGGAAACTACATGGTTTTGTTTTTGGTTTTTTGCACATTGAGTTTATAAATAAGTCCTATTATAAAGTCTTTGAGTATTAAAGAGGAATTTTTGTGATGCTATGCTGTGTCTTCCTGAACATATTAAGCCAATAGCACCTAGTTTATATATTTAGCAAGCCCTTCAGATCTGTAGGACAAATTGCATCCGGGTTAGTGAATGAATTCACATCTGTTAACCAAATAGAACTCTGTCTTGACAAATAGAGAAGCCAGGCTGGCATTTTCATTTAAAAGCAAACAAATAAGTGAAATTGTTTTCCTTTCTGTTCTAGCTGGAGCTAATCTATCACACATTTGGAAGGCATAATTTTAAAAAGACCACAGCAAACTTGGATTTGTTCCTGAGGAGATTTAATGAAATTCAGTTTTGGGTTGTCACTGAGATCTGCCTTTGTTCCCAGCTCAGCAAGCGCGTTCAGCTCCTAAAAAAATTTATTAAGATAGCAGCCCAGTAAGTATCTTGAGCTTGAGAAGAGAAATATAATCTCTGTGTTCTGATTTCATTGTGTTTTATTAGACTACACCTTAAAAAGAAAAGCAGGAAATAGGAACTACTTAAACACAAGGACTTAGTCACAGAGGCTCACAAATAACTGAATTCTTATAAAAGATTAATTTTTTCTAGCTTCTATAATATTTCACATCAATATATAAAGTATCTTACAGCACTGATGCTGGAGTCAAAACCGAGATCCCTTTTTGCTCTGAACCCCTCAAACTTTTTTGCCTCCAGTTTAAAGAGTCCTTCAGCAAAGTTCTCTTGTAGAAACTTTTGTTGAAGAGGCTCTTGAAGCTGATTCCCAGCATGACACATTCTCACCAGTAGAGGGCAGTAGAACATGCTTATACAACAGCACATCCAACTCAAGCAGAATAAAATCAGTAAAATGCATAAAGGCGAGCTAACCTGGCACAAGAAAATCATCTCCATAAACATCAGAGAAAGAAAGTGTCTTATAAATATTCTATTTAACGGCACTTCATGGGAAACACTTTATTTACTGCAGGGGCCAGTTAGATTTCTCCCTGACATGAATTTAATCTTCTGCTATTTAGATATGCCTGACAACCTCCTGTTTACTTCCATGTTTTTGGTATCACCACAGTGCTAAAAATAAAAAGCTAAATGTGGCCTGTGGCTGTGAGACTCCTTTCCTTTCTAAATGCAGGGAGCTCAAGTATAGGAAGGTTGGGAGAACAAGTGACCCCAGCCAGGCAATTTTCTTGAGACAAACAGTTTAGATCCCACCCGGAGTCTGATTTCCAGGGCTAAACAAAGAAGGAAAGGCTTCTTGATGTTTTATAGACATCAGCTTGCCAAATGCCTTGAGTTATTTTGCCAAGTATTTGAGGGTTCAACAGAATACCAGAGAGCCTTTAGATTCAAATTCTGTTCTCTCTCTATTAGGAAAAGCTGGCTGTTTGAAGAAAGATTTGGTAAAGTGTTATATGTGAATTTCTGGTTCAGAGTGCAACCACTTTTGGAGCATGAACAGCCTCACTGCAGTGAACAGATGCCTTCATTTGTTTGGAATGAGCAGATTATGGAAACTATGACAATACGTGCTTTCCCATTAAAAGGAGCACATTCGCTTCTCACCTTAGCCTGGTTGAGCTAAATGTAGCAAGAAGGGGAAAGAAATGTTCTGCATACAAATGTGGGAAGTCAGAAAACCCTGTGGGGCTTTAATCTTGTTACTTTATAGAAGCAACATACAGGGGCCTCTCAAAACACCCAGGAATGCTTTTTATAAAATATGTTTTTGCCTTTGTTACCCATCTTCCTTCTCATTATGTGAATAAGAGGGCAGATTTGGCCTTCAGCATACATCAGCTTATATTACTTAACCATTATTAATCCCTTTGCTGAGGCTGCTGTCGTGTAATGGACCTGTTCACACAGCCCGGCTGGAGAAGATCGGAGACATTCATAACTTAACGATCTACAACTTGTGGCAGTAGCATCTGTTTTGTTTGATGTTTTTAAAACTATATTATCTTTAAACTCTTTGCTCTGCCAGAACTTTGTGAACTCAGGGGGCAAAATGGAGAGTAGGTGTTATTTTCCTTCGTTCACATGAGAGGAAACTGAGGCATGCAGAAACCTCCTGATTTACCTTGGGTGATAAGCACAGTTTGTAACAGAGCAGTGACCACAAAGGCATTTATTTTTCAAGCTCACATACACAAGAAAAAACAAAAACATGTATGTGATGACACTTGCTGCCTTCAGCTGTGGTGTCTCCTAAACAACTTTCAGCCCTTGACCTGCAAGCCACTGCCCCAGACCCCACAGAAAATCGAAGAATTACTCATCGTTGCCTTTGCAAGGAGAGCATAGGTAGCAAATGCAAGCAATTAATTAATCTTTTACAAAAATGTTAATCCAAGCAGGATTGATTTATGATGCATTCAACTTAGATAACCATATTGATTTGGGATGAAGGATTTGTACTTATTGCAAAAAGAATTCTTTCCCTTTTCAGGCACCTGATATGAAGAAGTTGGGCTTTTTACCCCCTTAAGTTACATCAAGTGTTTGGTCTAAACATCACCGTTCTAGTAAGAATTTCTGGGCCTGATCCACATGTTTCATTCCCAAATATATATTCATGAAGACCAATAGTGAGATAAGAACAAATTCAAAATGATCAACTTTATTGACATCAGTAAACACAGAAAATAAAGTCATTTTCTCATTAGTTGTTTAGATTATTTCTTAATGTCAAATTACTGGAGATTAAATGCTGGCCCATAGGGACCATGCCTTATAAGTTGCTCTCTCTTTCTTTTCTTTTCTTTTCTTCTCTTTTCTTTCTTTCTTTTCCTTCCTTCCTTCTTTCTTTCTCCCTTCCTTCCTTCCTCCCTCCCTCCCTCTTTCCCTCCTTTCCTTCCTTTCTTTTATCCCTTTGTTCCTACCCTTCCTTCCTTCTGTCTTGTCTTTTCTTTTCTTTTCTTTTCTTTTCTTTTCTTTTCTTTTTTGCAGTACTAGTGGGTTGAACCTGTCACATGCTAGGCAAGTTCTGTACCACTGAGCAGCCCCTTCTCCATTTTGTATCCTGAGATGGTCTCACTAGTTGCGTGGGCTTCCTCTGGCCTCAGACTCGTGCTCCTCTTACTTCAGCCTCCTGAGTTGCTGGGGTTACAGGCAAGCACCATGGTACCCAGCAATACTTTTCAACAAATCAGAAACATTTGTATGACTGGTAGAAGCCAAGGTGGCTGCAGTATAATGACTTCCTTAGTTCCCTCCCCAGCTGCCAGGGGAGGGTATCCACCTCCAGGTCCAGAAATCCCCAAGGACATTTTGCTTTCTCTCTTCCCATCCCATGGGATGTTTCCCTCCAGGTCCACCATGGCTTTTAGCATATTTTGGATTATAATAACAACCCCTCAGGGAGGTGTCATTAAATTACTTCTCAAAACCCAAACCTCAATGGCCAAAACCATCAACTAGCTAAAGTGACAGAAATCAAACAGCAGAACATGGTTACCCAAGCGGAACTTAGTGCATTAAATCTATCATTACCTGTTGATATAGAGGAATCTTCATGAATATTAATGACTATCAGAAAATAGAACTCTTAATTTTTTTTTAATCTAATCAAGTGGCATTTTACTCAAAAACGCGCCTCTTGTGTTTCAGCTGTAAGGAGTACAAAAATCTGAATTCCTTCTTTGCCATTGTCATGGGACTAAGTAATGTTGCTGTGAGCCGCTTGGCCCTAACGTGGGAGGTAAGCTGCAGCTGAGATCCAGCTATGACTTTCGCCTTCAGAATAAAAACAGGCTCACCAGTGGGCTTTTTTATAGAAATAGCACTCACACTGATATAACAATGGAAAAGGTGGGACACTTGGAGGGAGGTGGCCTGTCTCCTTTTTCCAGTTGCCTCAGAGTGAGAATTTTAAAAGATATTGTTCTTTTGTGGGGGGAGTAGGGGACCATGATAGCAGCTCTTCCATCTACATTGTAAATAATAATAAGTCCAGGTCCTAGGTATAACCTGAAGGAACAACATTGATGGCAAAAGTGGTGTTGCTCATAGATTCTATTATCTCTGATATGTCTGCTTATTGCTTTTGTACCAAGCCTTACTTGGGATTGAAAGCGGACAGAACATCCATTTTTATCCAAGTAGTCACTTTGCTCCTGGGAGAAACAGTTCAGAGGCCAACTGTTAGCAGCAGCTAAGTACTAAGTTTCTCTTAACCACCTGGCAGACTTCTTTCTCTGCAGAGGAGCAGCAGTTGGCTTGGATTCTGTTTGGGGCAACCATTATGCAGGTGGGTTGTGAATTTTTGGAGCAAATAGGATGAGTGGTTTGTTGATAGTTGGTGGTTCAAGCTAGAAAATTCTTCATTTTTCATGAAGCTTAGCTTAGGTCCCAGAATGTGCTTGACCTCTAACGTGTGGCATATATTTGAAGAAATACTGATCTGTGATAGAACATCCATACAAAAATAGGCTCTTGCTAAAAATAAAAAAAGCATGTGCAAGTGGGACACAAAAAAGAGGGCAAGGAGTATATAAGAGAAACTCAGTGTGCAATGGTGCTTTAAGGCAGCTGTTTGCATCTACAAATGTTTCTCTTGAAATTATTTTCCTCTTCATTTCCCTCTTGAAACTATTTTCTTTCTCTGTCCCTCCTAAATGTTTTCATTGTTTATAGGGCAGGTCCTCACAAGTCCTTCAGTCTTGGGTTTCTCTTAAAATTCCAGGCAGATGCAGCACACAGCAGCTCATCCCCTGAATATAGGAATGAGGAAATTGGTGAGGCCTGTGTGCCACGCAGCTGTATCATCTTCCAGCTAGTAAAGGACAGCCTTAGTGCTGCCAATAAATCCAAGCAATGAGGCCATTGTGCACCACCCCTGTCTTATAGCCCAAGGCTCTTGGAATCACTGGAGACGTATGGGTCTCTCTCAATAGGCTGTTTTCCCAAACTTGCTGCTTGCTTGCTTGCTTGCTTGCTTGCTTGTTTTCTTTCTTTCTTTCTTTCTTTCTTTCTTTCTTTCTTTCTTTCTTTCTTTCTTTCGCAGTACTGGGGGCTGAACCCAGGGCCTCGTGCTTGCACGCTTTGCAAGTGCTGTACCACTGAGCTGCACCATCAGCCCCCTTTTTTTGTTTTTACTTTTTGAGACAGGGTCTCACTAAATTACACAGACTGCCTCTGGTCTCAGACTTACGATCCTCCTGCCTCTGCCTCCCGAGTCACTGGGATTATAGGCTTGCACCACGGCCCTGGCTGCTTCTAGCTTTTTTTTATTTTTATTTTTTTCAGTACTGGAGTGTTAAACCCAGAGCCTTGGACATGCTAGGCAAGTGCTTTACCTCTACACCACATCCCCAGCTTGCATCCAGCTTCTAATTCTCCCATGGAGTCCAAATGAGTTGCATGTGGAAATTTAAAAAGGCGTAAAGCATCATGGGGGTCCAGGGAAGCCAGATGTAGCTGCAGCAGCCATAGGAGGTCATAGCATGTGGGAATCACTGAACCCTTGCTTCTGCCTGAGAGAGAATATTCAGAGGCTTCTGGAGAGGGCACAGCCAGCAAAAGGACATAGCTAATTGGCCAGTCCTTCAGTTTCACTGGAATAGGAGTGTGTGAGCTTGTTTTCATCATTGTATGTTGATGCAAGGCCTGATTAGTCGTTCATCATTAAGCCTTCACTTTTTAAGATGAAATGTGATTATGTAATTCTGGAAGGAGAGCTTTCATTCCTAAGTACCTTTGATTTGAGTTATCTCCCTGTATTTGCGGAGAATCTTCCCATACATTTCCAGTGAGCACCACTGTGGTCACATGAGCTGGGTGAAGAATGGTGTCTGACCTCAAGGAACTGTAGAAGATGTGTGAAACAGACAAAGAGCAAAATAGGGAACAGAACTAACTCATGGTAAATGGAAGGGTTTGCAATGCGGGGAGAGAGCAATCTGAGATGAAGCAAGGGAGATACTAGTGTGGAACAGAGCCTCTCTCGGGGCCTCAGCTCTGCTGACATTATGGGCTGGCTGGGTCCTTGTGGCGTTGAGTGGTCCCATGCTGTAGGATGCCTAGCAGCTTCCCTGGCCTTTCCCCACTGTATTTCAGTAGCACTTCTTATCATACCCACCCCAGTCAGGCCAACAAAATATGTCTGCAGACATTCCTTAATGTTCCCTGGCTTGGAAAAATGGCCCCTACAGAGACATGGCTTTTGAAGCACACAATGTGGATAAATAATAGTATTAAGAACCGCAATTTTTTTTTTATTACTGTATGCCCTATTGCCTTTGACCTAAAAGCCTTCTAAGGAAGAGAACTAGAATAACAGAAGTCTTAACCAAAAATTGACTATGTCTGTGGACCTTTGGCGCTAACCAAAAAAGACCTGATTTTAAGAATGGACTGTGGTCATGGGCAGTTGCCACCTGCTGGGTGATGTGGATGTTCCCTGGGAGGCCCTTGCTCGCCTTGATGCACATCAGAGTTTTCAGGCCTGAACAGTCCCTCTGAGTAAGGCCACACGGTTTCCTTGATACCTAGCTTGGAAATAGGTACTCAGAAATGAGTTTGGAGGATATGTGTGAGATTCGTTTCTAGAAACAAAGTAAGATTTTTACAGAAAGTTACATGGGAAGGTGACACACTAAGTCAGACAGCAGAGTGGAGACGGGAGTTTTCTGAGGATTGCAAAGGGTTCATTGGTGAATCAGGTGCCTGAGCCCAACTTCACTGGGCCCAGCAGGGCAAAGCTGGAAGTCCCTGGGGCCCAGGACCTGTCCATGCCTCCCAGGCTCAGGATGGAAAGCATATCATGTTGCTCCATCTGGCTTTGGCCCTGTCAGAAGAGAGAAGTTCAGCTTTACCAAAATCTTGGACATAGGCACAGTGGGAACCAATGATGGAAAGATGATCCAGTGTTGACCTACTAGGGTTGATCCACAAGTGCAGTGAGTCATGTGCCAACCTATCGTCATGAGAAATTGACAGCTAGAACTATCAAATTTTATACTGTAGCAAGGCAGAGAAACCATGCAGGAGAAATGCAAGTGTGCAGGGAAGCACAGAGCCTGTAAGAGAGGCAGTAGAAAAGAAGGAATGCAGGGTATGTGAACCACAGAGCCTCTGTGATAATCAGCTACATGACTTTGAGACAGTCATTTAAACTGTCTTCCATCTGTAAAACACAGATTTCAACTATTCAGATGCGTTTTGGGGGAGTGGTACTGAGGGTTGAACCCAAGGCCTTATGCATGCTAGGCAAGTACTCTAACACTCAGGTGCAACCCCAACCCCTTTTACACTTTTTATTTTGAATCAGGGTCTTGCTAAGCTGCACAGGCTGCCTCTAACCTCAAAGTCACGATCCTCTTGCCTCAGCCTCCTGAGCCACTGGGATTCTGGAGATGCACCACAGTGCCCAGTCATATGACTATTTATTGAGCCCCTACTATGTACCCAGCACTCTTTTAGGCACTGAGGAAATAGCAACCAAATAAAATTAATAAAAAGCTCTATTCTCATGTAGCTTACTTTGTAAAGGAGGAAGAAGGTTAAAATAGTTTGTAAAGTTCTTTTAGTCTTCATATTCTCTGGTCTAAATTTCTGGTTATAGAAATCAAAGAATTACAAAAAGGGGGTTGGAGGGTATAGATCACTTATAGTCTGGGGAATGTATTCATGTTTAAAGTGCATCCAGTTCAGAAAATATTATAATGGCAATAAGACCAAAGCATTTGGAGTTACTTTTGATTCAACTAGATTAAGACTGTGGTACTGGGGGGCTGAATCCAGGGCCTCACACACACTTTGAAAGCACTCTATCACTGACCTGCACTCCCATCCCCTTTTCTTTTTTTTTCTTTTTTTTTTTTTGGCAGTACTAGGAGTTGAACCCAGGGCCTCCTTGTGCTTGCATGCTTTGCAAGTGCCAGTGAGCTGTACCCCCAGCCCATTTTTTTTGCTTTTTGAGACAGCATCTTGCTAAATTATGCAGACTGCCTCTGCTCTCGAACTTGCAATCCTCCTGCCCTGCCTCTCGAGTTGCTGGGATTACAGGTATGCACCACCATGCCTGGCACCCTTTTCTAAGTATTTTTTGGAGACAGGGTCTCACTAAGTTATGCAAACTGCCTCTGCTCTCAAACTTGTCATCCTCCTGCCTCCACCTCCTAAATTGTTAGGATTAAAAAGCATAAGAAGAAAAAAAGACTTTTAAAACCCAAATTCTCTATATTCCAGAAGATTTTTCTCAAATGACAGGACAGATTACAGTTGAGCCTGTCTCAGAGATGTTTGATTAAGAGCCAAAAGAAATATATTTCTCCTAGATATGGTAACCCATGATACATATCTAGATATTGAATCTGACATACGCATGTGGCATTTTCATTTCATTAACAGAAACTGCCAAGCAAGTTCAAGAAGTTCTATGCAGAGTTTGAAAGTTTAATGGTAAGTGACAGTGGCTCCTTTATTCTGTTCACTCTCTGCATTAACACATTTTCTGATTAGCTGAATTGAAGTTCTCATTTCAGAAATTTTATCCGTCCTTGTATGACTTTAAGAAGTTTATGATCCCTTTTAGTGCTGCTAAAACAAGCATGTCTGACTAATGAATGGCCCCCCCAGGTACTAACTTAAAGAGGACTTATGTCCCACATAAGGTCAATTTGTGTAACTAAGAAAAGCAGTGTAATAGGGTCCCTTACATCCAGCTATGGCTTGGAAGCTGCATTTCTCTTGGCTTACCAAAATTATTTCTCCCCATTGGCTGGGAGGTGTTAACAGACAAAAAAAGAAGTGAGTAGAACTTGCTAGAAGCAGATGAGATGGTTTCAGAGGGCAGGTCAAGACCTGTTGTGCTGGGCAGGGGAGCTGGGGAGGTGAGCTGACCTCCCAGGAAGGAGGCGGGGCTTCCAGGGAAGGAGACTCTTGTCTGAGGTTTGTTTTACACATTTTTTCATTTAATTCTCTCTCTCTCTCTCTCTCTCTCTCTCTTTTTGTAATATTCACTTTCAAAGGGATTTCTCCCCTTGGCCTCTGTAGACAGATTTCCCCTCTAAACCAAAATGCAAACAAAAAGCAAAATATTACCTTAACCATATATAAAATTGTTTTAAAACACAGATCAATTTGTTTAAGTCTACCTTTCTTTTGTAGGTACATGTGATTCAGAACCTCCCAATTGTGATATGAGACTATGTGTGCTAGGAGGTAAAAGGGGATGTCATATGTGTCTCTCATCACTGACTAGCATCTCTTTCTCTCTCCTAAGGATCCTTCAAGAAACCACAGGGCCTACAGGCTGACAGCAGCTAAGCTGGAGCCCCCTCTCATCCCCTTCATGCCTTTGCTCATTAAAGGTAATCCTAAGAAATGCACAGGGCCAGGCAGGTGGGGACATGGAAAGCAAAGATAATGCCCTGATTAGACTGATTTCTTTGGGATGTACATCTTCTCCTTCCACCTTCTTTGTTACCTCCTCCCTTCCCTGAGTTTCCTGAAAAGATTGGAAAATGATTGGAAGAGCAAGGATCCATGATTTGGAAGCCTCGTTAGTGAAACAGAGGGTTAGTTTAAAAATTTTACCAGCCTGTAATCCCAGTGATTTGGGAGGCAGAAGCAGGCAGATCTCAAGTTCGAGGCCAGAGACAGCACTACATAGTTTTGTGAGACCCTGTCTCGAATAAAAAGTAAAAAGAGGGGCTACAGGTGCAGCTCAGTGGTAGAGCACTTGCAAGGCCCTGGGTTCAATCCCCTAGTACTGCAAAAAAGAAAAGAAAAGAAAAGAACAAAAAAAAAAAAGAAAAAGAAAAAGAAAAAAAGGAAAGAAAAAAGAAATTTTACTAATCTCAGGTAAAGTGATTTAGGAAGTTAAACACCTAATATAAAAGGAACTATTATCAGCTATTTTCAACTGTAGTGTTATGCAAATCCACCTGCATAATCTAATGGTGCTATTGTGCTTTCTTAGTATGACATATTTTGGTTAGTGATTAGAATGTGACTTTTATTTCTTTACAGATATGACATTTACTCATGAGGGGAACAAGACATTCATTGACAATCTAGTAAACTTTGAAAAAATGGTAGGTGCAGAATTATAACCTGAACTACAATGTTTTTTTAAAATAAAATTTGCATTTGTACTAATAAAGGAAATAATTTCCATATATGCTGCCATGTTATAAAGGTAGTTATACATAAAGGAGTTTTGAAACATTCAGTTCACATTGGCGACCTGTTTTATTCTGTCAGTTCTCTTTTGTGAAGTTGAATAGTATTTGTGCTGTGGCTCACAGCAGCAGCTGGCTTTTATGCTGTGTGTTTTGTCCTCAATGCCTGTTGCTAAAATGCAGGAATGTTCCTGAGCGATTCCTGTGTTGTTGTTTTGTTGTAAGGTTTGTGGCCCTAGACTGCCCCAGGCTGCCTTTGAAATGTTTATTTGCTGAGCCTGACTTCAGTGCAACTCTCTAGCAAGTCTTTATTATGGAATATTAATCTAAACATGTATTGCTTATCCCTAAAAATTCACCTAAGTTCAGAGAACTAGGGTTTAGCTCAATTTGTAGAGCACTGCTCTGCGCTTTCTGAGACCCTGGGTTCAATCCCAATCACCGCAAAAAATGGGAGAAAGACTTGGAAATCCTCTCCCAACGCAATCCTGAAACAATCTGCCATCCAAACCACTATGAATAGCAAAGAAGCTCTAAGGTAGTGCACCTAACAACAAGTTCAGAGAGGGGATTGGAAATCTGCATAACAACAACCAAAGAAATTTCAGTAAGTATAGTACTGGCACATGCACATTCAGTATTATCCATCTACACTTCTACACCTTACCCCACCAAAAAAAAAAAATGTTGTCTAGCATAGGTACTTTATAGTTTATTTTCTCATTTCCCATGAAGCAATAAAGCACGTCATGCCAAAGCTTTTCTTTAGTTCCTTAGTACATGTTAACAGAAGGCTCCATAGTTTCTGAATCCTTTGGCTACAGCTTGGGTGGATGGAGTGTTGCCAGTTTATCCCTGTATGGGTATGCATTGCCCAAGGTTGATTTTCAATGTGAATATGGCACTGTGGGAAAAGCCTAGGACTTGGGACTCAGGTGATATGAGGGTCAATATTCTGTTTCATCACCAAGTAGTTGTCCCTTAACTTCAGTGAGAGTCCATTTCCCCAAAAGAAAATGGGGTTCATGTCTGCTGTACCTGTTTGGGTTGCTAATATATCCCTAGTATGTGAGTCTTCCTGCAAGCCATAAAGTGCTATAGAATTCTTATTGGAAACCTCCAATTCTAGGTATTTCTTGAAATCAAGCTCGTATGACTCCAGAATTTGGAACACCCTGCAGTAATCCTGTAAGGAAGGATAAGCACCTTTCTTCTTTGGGAATGAGCTAATGGCAAAGCCCAACTTGATAAGGAAACATAGCTTTTGCTGGGCATTAGGTTCCACATGTCTTAAGCATGTTAGGAAATAGCACGTGAGCACACACTCCGCACAGGCACTCTACACCAGTGTTTCTCAGTGATTTTCCATGTCAGCCCCCACACCAATGGCAGGGTATGAACATCACCATCACTGCATCAGCTTAATGATTTTTTTTTTACCAAAGTAAAAAAAAAATATTCTCTCCTCACTTATTAATATGGAGAAATAAACAATTTCCTTACATTCCCAAAAAGAAAGGAAAAAAACCTTCATTTCCCAAAATGAAAGATTTAGCAAGTTGAGTAAAATACCTTCTGAATCACTTATATAGAAAGAGCAACTCACAAGTGGCTAAGCCAAACATTGAGCACTAAGATATACATAGGCACAGCTATGTAGAAGTCAGGGTTTCCTAAAGAGTTGACTGACTGTAGAACTTTTGATTGCTGAAGTTAACTAAGCAGAGCAAGCAAGAACAGCAGCGTACACAAAGCAAGACATTTGTCAGGGCCACTCAGTTGTTTCATCTGAGTTTTTAAATCTTAGTGTCCCATCCATAAGCTGCAACGGAAAAGTTCAGATGGCCCAGGAGAGGACCCCCACCAGTTTCTGCACTTCTTACCCACAGCAATGGGTTCCTCTATGCCAAGTGGTGAGCAAAAAGGCCCTTCACCCCCCTGTTTTCAGGGAGTCCATTTTTGTTTAACTGCAACTAAATAGCTATGATAGCATTTTTGCTGCAATAATGCCAAACTAAATTAATGATGGGTTAAGCAAGATAAGTTTCTTTATCACTTAAAAGTTCAAGCGGGCATGATAACTCCGCTCCAAGAAGCAGTCGAGATCACTGGTTTCTTCTCTCTTGCTAATTTACTTGGTCCAAGATGACAGGCCACCAGATCACCCTCCCAGCTACTAGGGAGTGGAAAGGAGAGGACAGAAGCATGCTTCTTCCCATGAATGATAGGGAAGAAGTTGCACTCATCACTTGCCTCAAATTTAGTGGCTGGAAATTTAATAACATGAAAGGGAGGCTAGAAAACGTAGCCCTTATTTGGGGTACCCCACTAAAAATTAACACAGTACATGTATGAAAGAGAAGGGAGGAAATCCACAGAAATGCTTTGAGAGTTTGCTTGTTATATAGATTTTACAGACCAGGCTAAACACAGATTTTCCAAAAGGTTTGTTTCAAAGCAACACAACATATGTAGGAAAGAGAAGGGGAGAAAAGATATTGAAAGAGTACTGTTAGTCCTCTGCCCTACCAACTTTATAAACTTACTTCATGTGGTAAGTCATACCATGAGAAAATTTGATTTCAGAAATGCCCTTCTATGAGTCAGATGTTACTAGCAAATGAAATGGCATTGCCAAAAAATTAGATTATGATTTCTAAACCCAGCTTTGATCAATCTGGCACTGTTGCTAGCTTTCCAACATTTTCTCTCCATAATCTAAGCCCCTATCACCATGCCCCTATCACCGCCATGCCCCTATCACCGCCACTACCACTTGTGGCTGCTGTTAATCCCAGTGTGTCTAGAAGGGCACAGCTTCCTTTCCAAATGGGTGTCAATGCCCCTTTCCCAGCTATCTATCCACAAGGTACAGATGTGAGCACAGCTGGCAGCCTGTGTGGGGATGGTGGGCTGTGTCCCCAGAGGAAGCCCCTGCCAGGGACCAGAGTCACCATAGCAGCCAGGAACACCAATGCCTTTTCTTGGTGGTAGCAATGCGAAGTCACAGCAAACGACTGAGCCAACCCTAAGTATTTTTTATGTTGAACGTCTTCACCCTTGAGGTATGAAATGAGGATTAGAGAATTTGTTGCATATTAGTTTTCAGGATTTATGGGTATGAACAAAAGAGAATTCACACTCTGATCCTTATGCAAAAAAAAGGCAGACATTGTTTCATTTGGAGGGAACATAAAGGAGTATTCAAAAAATGTTTGAATAAAGCCCTTCGTAGCTTTCTATGGCACATATGAATATTTATAATACTTAGAAGGTAGACTCGCAGTGGATTAGAGGATAATATGCTGGCCGGCTGCCACTATCCCAGGCTGCATAAAGCAAGCTGATAGGCACAGTTGCTACTGTGTTAGAAGGTTGATTCTATTTCAGACATGCCCATATTTAGGTATATTTATTTATGAATATGATTTTGAGGTGGTCATTACATTTGGAATGAGAAGCATAGGGCAAATTTCTAGCCTTCTGGAAATATTAACAGAAGCCAGCTCATTAAGGACAAGAAATGTTTTGAATCCTTTTATTTTTGTATCACTAGGCACATCATTATATAACTAGCAACAGTATGGTTTCTTTTGTGTGTGTGTGTGTGGTACTGGGGGTTGATCCCGGGGCCTCACGCCTGAATGCTTTGCAAGTGCTGGACCACTGAGCTGCACCCCCAGCCCTTTTATTTTTTTTCCTTACTTCCTGAGACAGGGTCTCGCTAAGTTACATAGACTTCCTCTAGTCTTTAACTTGCAATCCTCCTGGCTCTGCCTCCCAAGCCACTGGGATTACAGATGTGCACCATCACACCCAGCTACAACAGTATGGTTTCTGTCACCAATGATATTACAAGATTTGTGGAGTGAGCATACTTGTTACTTCAAACTATAGAAGAAAAGAAACTTAAGTAAAAGTCCAAATGCTCAAATCTGCCCAATTCACAGACCTCTCCAACCCCCCAAAAATCTACAGTACTTTGAGTGTTTACTTCTTTATATAGATTTCACAGACCAGAATAAATGCAGATTTTCCAAAGGGTGTGCTTCAAAGCAACATAATGTGGCATGTGTAGGCAAAGGAATTTATGAGGAAATATAAAAATATCTATAAAGTAGTACTTGTCCTTTAAGAGACTGCATCAGTTAACAATATAAAGCATAAACACATGTAATAGTAAAACTTAACAAAACCCCAGCAAAAGGTATAAAACTTAAGTCACCAGAATAGTAATAGACATGTCAAAAAGCAAAATACAGGAGAGAGAAGTTCATACAGCTGTAGCAATTGAAGATACAACCGGGTTACATACAATAAGATAATAATCAAGAATTGCTTCCTTAAGTTCCTGTCCAGCCTCATCTCACACTTCACCTTCTCTGTACTCAGTCCAAATTGGCAACATCAGCCTTTCTTTTCCTTCTAGCCTCAGGGCCTTTGCACTAGCTATTACCTTTGCCTGAGATTTTCTTCACCCAGTCTTCCCCAGTCCAGCTCCTTCTTGTGGTTCTGGCCTAAGCTCATGGGTCCTCTCCTCAGAGTAGGTTCCCCTGACCACCCTTTGAGCATTGTTCTCACACCCAACACCTTCTGGCAGATACCCTGTCCTTGATAGTAGGTCTTACAGTCTGAGATGATCTTTACTTGCCTCTTCACTGTCTGTCTTCCCCAGTAGACTATTAGTGCCCTGGACCAAGCATCTTAGCTGTTTTATCCACTGCTGTTTCTCCAGCACCCATAAATGTATCTGGCATCTTGTAAGACTGCAAGAAATATTGATAGAATAAAAGAATAATCCAGTGTTGGCCTGGTGAGGAAGGATAGTGCACTCAATCATTTTTCAAGAATTGCATGTGCCAGACAGGCTGGGGTTTATCTCAGTCGGTAGAGTGCTACTCTGCACTTTCTCAGGCCCTAGGTTTGATCCCAAGCACCATAAAAATGGGAGAAAGATCTAGCAGCCCCCTCCAGAAACAATCAGCCATTGAAAACTCTATGAATAGCAGAGAAGCAGTGACACAGTGCCAGGCACAGCACAGCGTTGGGGAGTGTTTCATTCTTTTGTACATAGGGTCACTATGAGTCAGACCCAACTTGACGGCACCCACCAAGAACCAGGCACTGTGGTGTGCGCCTATAATCCCAGCAACTTGAGAGGCAGAGGCAAGAGGCTTGCGAGTTTGAGACCAGAAGGAGCCTGCACAACTTAGGAAGACCCTGACTCAAAATAAAAAAGTAAAGAATGGGCTGAAGGAGCAGCTCAGTGATAGAGTACTTGCCCAGCATGTGTGAGGCTCTGGGTTCAGCCTCCCCAGTACCCCACCACACACACACAGAAAATTTATGTAATAATACTTGAATCCAAAAATGTTTTCTATCAGAAAATTTGATTAAGCAAAGTCTCCCAAAGCATCTTGCATAACTGAGATTTGACCTGAGTGACTTTCCCTTCACCTTCTGTTCTTACGTGGGCATTGCTCTCCTCCTCCCTGTGTACTGGGTCTGTCCTTCAGTGTCCTTCCCTGAGTACAGGGAAGGCACGTACTCCACATGTACTTGGGCAGGCTGTGGCACTGCTGTGTCCCATGGCCATCATATGTACGATAGGCCGTGAGCATCATGCGAGTAACATGTGTATCTGTATGTCACATGCCCCTTAGATATTAAAAGTCCATAGCTAGGGACAAGGCTGAGGTTTCTTCTTCAGTGACCCACACAGTGAAGGCTGGCGCAGTTCCCAGGTCCCCTTTAGCTCTGGTCCCTACTTTGCACATCCATTTGGTTGCTATCTCAGGCACAATCTTTGCAGAAGGAAGAGACTATC
Source organism: Pedetes capensis (assembly GCA_007922755.1). Taxonomy (NCBI): domain Eukaryota; kingdom Metazoa; phylum Chordata; class Mammalia; order Rodentia; family Pedetidae; genus Pedetes; species Pedetes capensis. The sequence goes on along the minus strand of VMDO01000134.1, from coordinate 59,181 downwards.
TCTCATCCCCTGCACCCCCAAGTGCTAGAGATCAAATGCAAGGCCTCATGCATCCTAGGCAAGAACCCTACCATTGAGCCCTATCCCCAGCTCTAAAAGAGAGATTGTATATTTTTGTATCTTTTATGGAAAAAACAGTCTTGTCCTAAATATATAGTAGTCCAAATAAAATTACCAGATGTTGTAGATGGGGTTTTACACATGCCAACCAAAGAATGATTGACAGACATCCTATGTTTGAAAGGCAAGGAGATGGGGAAAGAGTCAAATTGTAGGAGTAGAAATAGAAGTACAAAAAGGCAACCTGGCAAGCATGAGGAGCAAAGATGGTAAAAAATCTTTAAAAAGATTTTTTTCAACAGAAGGAAAGATAAGAGTTTTTCAGGGCAGGCAGTCAGAAGAGGCCTGAGACCAAAAAGCAGCTTCTCAGGACGCTCTGAGCTCAGAGGCCCCCGTAGCCTAAGCCCCGGAGGTTGTGCTGGTGGGTCTGGAGTGGGAGATGGGAGACAACAGCAATGTTGGTGCCATCACCTGGAGGACTGTCAGTCTGTCACATACCAGCCTGGGCCTCCAGAGCGACAAGGGTAGGAGTGGGGAATGGGCAGGCCAAGAGTCAGCAGGAGCGAGCCCAGAAGGTTGGAGAGCAGAAAGGCCCAGTGGACTAGCAGCAGGTCCCCATAGGTGGGAAGACCTGACTTGGTCAGCTCTTCCTGGGCAGCATTGCCACAGCAAGGAAAACAGGTGGGGCACAGGCCCTGAGGCCCTGTCAGAGCCAGAGGCACTTCATACCTCCTTGCATCCAAGGACAGTTACCTCCTGCAGAGAGACGTATGTGTTTGAGACTGTGCCCTCCTGCTTGGAGTGCAGATAGGGATCTCTCCTTCCTCTGGACTGTCACTCAGGTCCTCAGGCCCCTGGAAGGGCATCTGCTTCTGAGTCACTCTATCTTCAGCTCCCAAGAGGACTGAATACATGAGCGTGTCAGCATGGACACAGAGGCCTTCCCTCATCACCTTCTCTTTCCTCTGAAGCTTCTTGCTGGGGGTGCAAGTGCTGAGGAACCGCCATTAGCTTTCAGCTGGGCCTGGCTCTCAGGCCTGCAGGTCAGGAACTGTGGAAACATATTAAATTCTGGAAGCAAGCTCTGAAGTTCTATACTTAGTTTCATGAAGAAACTAAGGGTGAGGGTTCAGTTTGTCCACTGTACCTCCTGAGAGAGTGTGTTCTCACATTCACCTCTGAATTACCAGTTGCTGTCATGATAAGCTAGGAGCTGATGAAAGTGTGTCATAATCCTCAGGTTTGCTGAGGGGAAGCTCTGTTTTGGAGTAATCAGGCACTTTTTTCCCTGGCCTGGCATTACAGAGAGTTGCTTGGCCGGCTCCAGGCAGGCCGACCTGCTCTGGCAAGACCTCTAAGCCTAGGGTGTAATTTTTGGCTTCTTCTCCATTTGTGACAGTTGGATGATGAAGCCTATGTCTCTTGAACCTTAGTTTCAGCCAATCTTGACTGAGAACAGCAATGAATAAATATCCAGCTGTCATCAAAGATCAGACTTCTGCAGAATACAGAAAGACAGAGAGACTAACTCAGTAGATGTTAATGGAGATAATGTAAAATCCTCCACTTTGGCCCATGAAGTCAACTGCATATTTACAGAGCAGGAAGCCACATCCAAACAGCAGCTTGACAAGCCAGCCTGCAAGGTTTAATTCCCTCTTAGTTCCACAGAGTGTGTAATGTGATTTTCTTTCTAAATTATGGGCTTAGATGTATATCATCGGCTCGATCAAGGAAGAGAGGGAGATAATTTTGCCACACTCTGATTTGTTCAGTCTAAGGCATCACACTGGAGATGGCCCAGAAGAGAAACAAAACTGTCTTATGAAGATTATGGGATAAATTGGGAATATTAGGCTGAGCAAGAAAAGACCAGGCATGGGAGATGTCCATAAAAGTTATCTTCTTTAAATATTTGAAGCATGGCCCTCTTAAAAAGGAACTAAGTGTGTTTGTCATAGCTCCAGAGCTCAGAGCTTGGATCAATGCGTGAAAAATAAAGGGAGAAAGACTTTGACTCAAAACAATAAAGAAATTTCTAATAGTCAGAAATGCCCATAAATGAAAGGGGCTGTCCTTGGAAGTAATGAGTTCCCCTGGCCAGATGCATTCGAACAGTGGGAAGCCACAGTTTATAGGCAGCCGCTAGAAGGCATTATGCACCCTGGAGATGGTTTGAGGAAGTGACTTCTGAAGTCTCAGTAGCATATTAAACATTGCATGTCAATGGGTGCAAAAGAGGATGCAGTTAAAGTATCAGATTAACCCTTTTTTGGCGTCCTGAAAGCATTCTGTAGCCATGCATTGACCAGCAATGCTAGTGGCTTCACACATCTCAACGGTGAGTTCACGCCATTAACCACTATTGTCTGGACCTCACAAAGGAAGAGAATGGACCTCCTTATAAAAGCACATTTAGATTGTGAAGTTAAACTGAAGTTATCTTCGAGTACAATTAAAAAGGATACGTCAAAATTAAAACCATTGTTAAAATTAATCAAAGATTTAGAAAGGTAGAATGAACTTCAGAGGTGGAAATTACTGATTTAAACAATTGTTCTCACATTTTAAACTACATAATGAGCTAAAAATTATGAAGCCTTAGAATATAGCTCTGAAGAGTAGTATAAAACCAAAGTCAGAATGAAATATTTTAGCTTTCAAAACTAAAAAGCAGAACAATTACTCCCTACAAAATGGTATAGGAAGAGGTTTCTGACCCCTGCTAATTGTTTTATTATTCTTCAGAGGGGCATACTGGCAGCATTTCCCAGGGTTTTCAGTAATTACACTCCATTCAATATCTGAAGAATTACAATAATTCTACATGGAATACACTTGTGCCCTTCGGATGCAAAGCCTTTAGACAAGTGAAAAAACAACTTAAAGTAAATTAGCGGGGAAATTATCATAGTTACTGTTTATTTCAGGGCTCCATATATCAAAGGCTAATTATACATTGTATGTTACATTTTCTTGGAGGTATTTGTAATATATTTCTCAGGCTTATCAAAACACATACTGGTTTTTAGGATCCTTTCTGAAAATGAAGTTCAAACTTTTCCGATTGCCTCTTTGAATTTGAGAAATCCAGGCATGTCACTTCATGTTTGCCAGAGTTCTCACAGCGGTAGTATTCAGTGAGGTATTATGATACTCACATATATACATTTATAAGGCCGTGATTCTTTCATGTTTTTTTTTTTTACACTACATAAGCTTTCCTCAAAATCATTTTCTTATACTTCGGTAAGCCAAGGGTCTAGAAGAGAGAAAAGTGAGGGCTGGAGTTACATAGCTCCTCAGAAATCGGGGGATCTCTTTCCCTGGGTAGAGCCTCATCAACTTTCAGTTAACATTACCATTAATCCACTGTGTCTACAGGATCCCCATTAAAGTCTGAGCAGCAAAGGTATCCTGAAACATACGCAGGGGCTGGGAGGCCCAGCTACCGTTAAAACATCCTGGCTAAGGAACAGTCCTTAGCTCTCACCAATGCTGTTCCTTGGGTTAGGGGTCTCTGTTTCTGTCCATTTTTTTTTCTCTTCTTTTGTTTTTAATTGAAATCAACACAAAAGATTCCCTTTAAGTCTTTAGTGCAATCAAAACTTTACAAAGAAATTAAGAAGAGCCCTTAATGACAAAATTAATAAAGGTCAAATAAATTATGATCTATTCACTTGATGAAATACATTTAAAAATATTTTAAAATGCAAACAGCATGGAAAATGATCACAGTTCAACGTGGAAATGCAAACCACAGTGAAATTTGCATATACGGTATGAATTTAATTTTTTAAAAGATATGTTGTTGTTGTTGTTAGGTGCCATAGAGTCGGTATCCGACTCATAGTGACCCTCTGTACAACAAGGGAAACACTATTGTCAGTGCTTCTCTGCTGTTCATAGGGTTTTCAATGGCAGATTGATTTTTGGGAGGGGGTTGCCAGGTCCTTCTCCCAAGCCTGCAGCACCTGGTGTTCCAGGCGGTCTCCCATCCAGGTACTAACCAGGCCCGGCCCTGCTTAGCTTCTGAGATCTGATGGGATCGGATTCCACAGGGCTATGGCTGCAGGCTTTAAAAGATATAGGTGCATATATTTTTTAAATATTAAGAGGAAAGGTAGCAAAATATCAATGAGTTTGAAGTGATATTCTAAATGGTTTTTACTTTGTTCTTAACATTTTCTGATTTTCTAAAATGTGCATTGGTTAGTGTTATAATTAGGAGGGAAGTAAAAGAAAAGAAGGAAGGCAAATAATTAGGACTAACATTAAAACATACACTTTTACTGGAAGACTGGGAAGGTCAGTAATGCATCGTGAGGTAGCAAAAAAATTCTAGAGAGAACTTTTTGACTTACTGTTCAATCAATATAATCTAATACTTCACTACTGAGTCCTGTTTACTGTGAAAAACTTAACAAGCTAACCTGTCACATCTAATACAAATTCTCTCACAAATTCATGGTGCTCTGTGCCTACAAATTTCACAATGCTGAAAACTATTTCTGAGTATTAGAGTACAGTATCACAAATGCTTTTTTATATTATAGGCAACAAGCAAACAATGAGACTAGAGGTATGCTATTAATACTCCTTACTTGACTATTCCTTGTGTGTGAGTGTGGGTTCCTCTCTAAAGTCATTAAACAGGTTACATATCAACGAACTGCCTTCAGGTAGTCGATGTCTCAGAACATGCTATTTCTCTTAATATGGAGTATTGCTGGAATAAGCAATGGTTTATTTTCCTTTTGGGATTATGCATTATGCATAAGCTGACTTGCATTTTGTCTTTTTCTTTCTTTTTTTTTTTTTTATTCCTTGTAGCGCATGATTGCAAATACTGCCAGAACAGTGAGGTACTACAGAAGCCAGCCCTTCAGTAAGTTCAATGCTGCTGCATGCTGCATGGAGATCTTGGCAATGAAGTCCTTTTTAATGAGACCGCTGAGACACTTTAGGAGTCTGGACAGCGTTTGATTGTGTCAGAGGCACTTTGGACCATGAATTCCATGCAGTAGAGGCCTTGAGTTTAAGGACTTTGTTTTGCTGTTGTAAAACTAGAAAATATTTACCTCATTGTAAAACTAGGAAAAAAAACCATCGGGATATTGTTTTGTGAGTGAATTTAAAGAGAATTAATTTGCTCCTTCCAGTGTGGCTAGAAACTAGTAGGGCACAAAGGCCAACAAGCCCTGTCTCCAACCAGCTCTTTGTGTGACTCACTGCTTGATGCTGAGAAACTCATATTAACCCTTGATGACTCAGTTCTGTCATTTATAAACTGAGAAAGATAGTATTTATTGTCTCTCTAGAATGCAATGATGATTATAGCACATTTGTAAGAAGTCCCTTAGCAGGATTTTATGTTTCTAGTATTGCCAGGGAACAAGAACTGGTGCAAAGCTCTAATATATATAAAGTATTACTACTAATGAATAACTATGTTAATCTGTTTGGAGTTAAGTTGCATCGTAGCACCAGATGGTCATGCTAGACCAGTGCTAGAGTCTTCAGTGTTCTTGAATTTGGGTTGGGAGCTGGAACTTTGGCTCCTACAACCTAGTTTGGGAGTGAAGGGATATACTGTATGAAGTTTCTTGTTAGCATCATTGTTAAGATTCATTTGAAGCAATTTGGCTCATTAATTCAACATGATAACATGACAAGGCTGTGCCTGTGAGCCACTCAACACCAGGCTCTCTAGTAGACCAATGCTGAGAGACTGAAAGGCTCTCATTTTAGTAATCAGAGTGGTTTGCTCGTTATAGTGAAAAACTACCCCCAAGCCAGAGTTTGCACGTGGGATGCCAAAAGAACTACCAGTAAATGCTCATTTTTTAATGTACAGGAGAAAAAAATTAGGGAAGCTAATCTTGACTTAGAGAGCAAGTAGACCTTTAAAAAGTTAATTCAAATGATTGTGCCTTCTCTGACTTCTAAAATGAGAATAGTTTTGCATGTCATCATCTGTTCCTATGTGGATTCTGCCAGAATTAAAGTACCTCATATCTTTTTCCCGTAGTAATTTACTGTGTTTAAAGACAGTGGTCATAAAGCAGTTGTACAAGTGAAAATGAGAATAGATAAGTGATACCAGCTACAACAGGGGTTTTTAATGTAGAATCCATGGCCCTTCAGGGGATTCCAGGACATTCTGAAATTATATGCAAAATCTGATGTGCCTGAGAGGGTTCATTGCTTTAAGAAGGTTCACAGTAAGGTTCAAAAACCAAAGAACCATGACAAAATTTGTTTTGTTGCATGAGCCTCATTGTCAGTAAACTCTGCATTCTCCCATATCTTCTCTAAGAAAAGTGGGGAGAATTTTTTTTAATCTCCACTGCATTTGTTGAAGTTATCAGTAACTGCTGGTAAACAACAGCTGCTCAGCTCTGAAGTCAACAATCTATAGATAAAGCTATAGGAATAGACTCATAAACATTGTGGGAATATGTACAATGTAATTACAGTATATTGTACATGTAGAGTACACTGCCAGTGCAAAGCGGAGGAAATTAAGCACAATGTGTTGTGCGGTTCACTGTGGTATTATTTATATGTGATAATTATACTGATGAGTTTCTTCTTAGAGCAAGAAGGGGCCTTTGAATCTTCTCCTTGCATCTCTGTGTTCAGACCTGCATTACTCCCTTCCACCCCTTTTGCAGATGGCATTCCAATTGTCTTGGGGAGCGGTGGGTGGATCTAACAGAGGCAACTGGACTGCAGAAAGCAGTGTGCTGTGGTGGGAAGAAGTCTGGTCGGGAGTCCAGACTCCAGCTTGGCCACTCCTGTGTCCAGCTAGACCAGAAGCCCCACACCAGGGATGCAGGGAACAGAGGTGGCCTGTGAGGTGCAGCAGTGGGTGCTGAGTCAAAACAAAACATTTTTTTCTCTTTTATTCTGAATGTCACCATTTAAAAATTGGGAGAATTCACAGGGAAGAAATTTAGATTTCCCATATTTTAGGAAGAGAGGAGGGGAGCGAGAGTGAGTGAGAGAGCTAGAGAGCAAGAGAGAGTGAGAAAGGGAAGGAAGGAAGGAAAGAAGGAAGGAGGGAGGGAGGGAGGGAGCGAGGGGGAGAAAGAGAAAGAAAGAAAGAGAAAAAGCGAGAGAAAGAGAAAAAGAAGTAGAAGAAAAGGAAAAAGGAAGATCTGACAACTCTGGGTGCAGACTCCTACATGGCAGGGAAATTCAGGAGCTACGTAGTCACTTCCCACGGGACCTGTGTTTCCAGTTTACCACTATTGAATATGGCTCATTGCCTTTGTAGGGCTGTGGGCACTGGATTTTTTTGCAGTTCCAGTTGGAGTAAAATCACTTAACCTGTCTGACAGCCCAGTTCCTCACCTGCTTGGGGTATGGATCAGAATAGAATAGTAACTGGATTTTCAGAACAAGTAGCATCAGGGAATTCAAGATCTAGTAGAAGCATAACTTCAGTCCATGACTTGGCTTTTTCCCTGAGTCTGGACAGTCTCTAAGAACACACATTCCGTTTAGTGATGCTATGTATTGTATGCAAGTGAAGGGGGCAGTCAGGGCCTGATAGCCTCACTGGCTTGCTTCAGTTTGTTCCAGGTGGCAAGTGCTTTTGTGAGTTGCTAATGAAAGTATGTCTTTTGACACTAATCCTCATCTGGATCAAAGGAGGTGGAGGCACAGAGCATGAGACACAGAGGTGGGCTGGTAAGGGGAAACAATTTTCATCTATCACCAGGGGCCATCAGACAGATGCTTCCCTTTTTATTTGGTGCCTCTTTTTTTTTTTTTTTTCCAATGTGCAATGCAAAGGAAAATGATCAAAAGAGATGGTTCCAGGGAAGAAAAGAAAATTGGAGGGTAGAAGGGAGGAGGTAGAACAACCAAGTAGAAATATTTCAGTGAGTGTGATGTGTTGAAAGGTCTTGACAAAACCCAGGAATCTGTGATAAAAATGTAATAAGTCAATGGAGAAAATAAAGCTGTACTTTTTATGCATATATTATGCAATGCCAATTTCTGCCCTCTCTTCTTTCAACAGATCCTGATGCAGCTCAAGCTAATAAGAACCATCAGGATGTCCGGAGTTATGTACGGCAATTAAATGTGATTGACAACCAGAGAACTTTATCACAGATGTCACACAGATTAGAGCCTCGCAGGCCATAGACATCTGAAGTGCCCAGAGCAATGGTCTGTCTCAAGTCCACAATCTTTCAAATGCTATTACTGACTGTGTTACCACTAGAGAATTCTACAAAACATGCGAGAATACATCCTGAGACACCTCAGGGCTGCATTCAGCTTACCAACTACATGACAAGAGAAGAAATTATTTGACTTTCATAAAGCTTACACACTCTAGCTTAGGAATTCCCAGTTTGTAGTCACTTTATTTCATTTCCAATTGCACCATCTTCATAAGGCCCACAGGAAGAGCTTGGTAGAAATACCACTGTCAAGAAAAACATCAAGCCCCTGACATTTCTTCCAAGAGAATTTACATATGAGATGTGCTACAAACAGAATTGATTTGGATACATCAACGGTGATACAGTTTCATAATTTTTAACTCAGCATCTCCATTTGGAGCATGGGGTTTGGGGAAGGTGTTGAGGAATCCGTGTAAGTCCAAAGTATAGATTGTGTTCTTCCATATTCATAGTCTTACCTCTGAAGGAATAGAACCTGGCCACCTTACTCTAAAACATCGTGGATTTTTGTGTAATTTAGGGAGGACTGGTTCTGCAAGTTCTGAATGATACATAGAATAATATTTATGTTTACAATGTAACTTTTTAAAGTTTATAAATCAGAATTACCTACATAAGAATTCCACTAAGAAACACCAATGTTCTTAAAGTTGCCAGCGTTCAGACAGAAAATAACATTTCAGAAGAGCACAATATGCACAAAACATTTTTCAAAACTGAAGTATTTTCCTGGGCATTTAAAGTCTTTCAGCTACAAATTTGTTGTTACTGATTAAAATAAAAACATATTTTCTGGATTTAAATGTAATTACAAATATCTTAATTTTCAACAATTGTTTTGCACTTTCAAATGGATTGTAAATAGTTCATTCAATCAATGGTATAAGAGTTATTTATTTGCTACGTAATAGATATTGTGCCAAATAATTCCTTTTTATTTATTTTATTTAGTATGTAATCTTGGAGTACATTTTTTTCTGTTTTCATAATTAGACTACTTTGATGTGTAGGAATTGTATGTATGTATATCTTCTGTAAATAACATCTGGTATCTTCATTAAATATACTTGTTGGCAAGACATAGTTGCATTATTTTTAACTCTGATACCATAGGAGGTAGGACCATTTGATACAGTAAGGTACTGGACTTTTTTTAATTGAAATAAATTCACATACTAAAATTCACTCTCATAAGGCACACAATCTGGAAGTTCTTAGTGTAGGCACGAGGTTGTAAAACCATCATCACTTCCTAACTCCAGATTCTCATTCCTAAAAGAAACTCCCTAATCCTAAGAAGTCATCCCTCCTCCTCCTGTCTTTCCAACCTCTGGAAACCACTAATCTGGTTTCCACCTCTGGATTTACCCTGGACATTTCATATAAATGGAATCAACAAAATGAGCCTTTTGTGTCTTATTTCTTTCATTTAACATGATGTTTTCAAGGCTTTTCCATGTGATAGCTTATATCAGTATTTCATTCCTCTTAATGGCTAATGTGTTTGTTGTATGGATATACCTCATTTTGTCTGTCCATTAATCATTTGATGAACATTTGGTAGTGGTTTCTATTTTTTTACTATTAGAAATATTGCTGCTATAAGAGAGCTGCCAAGTACGGGACTCCACACTATTACTCAGTAATTGAAGCACTTAGTAAATATTTAATAGGAAGATATCTAAAATTCTTTAAGTGCTGGGCATGCTTCTATTTTTAATAAGTCAGTATTTTTCAGAGTGTCTCACAAGTTCACAATGCTGTTTTCTCCAAAAACAAAAACACACTTGTGAAGCAAAAAAAACAAAACCAACATACTATCTTTGAATAAATTTGGGGACCACTGCACAATACACCCAGTTCTTAGAAAGGATTCCCAGTTTTCGTTGACAAGTTAAAGGCTCTGAAGAGCTAGAGATGTAGCTCAGTGGTAGAGCGCTTGCCTAAAGACTTTGAGATGTGCTACTGTGATCCTTTTTTAACATCCCATAATTAAAGCCGGCTTTCAGCTGGGCACCATGGCACATGCCTATAATCCCAGCAACTCAGCAGGCTGAGGAAGGAGGCAGCCCATGCTACTAGAAAGACTCTGTCTCAAAAAATAAAAAGGAAGGTGAGGGGCTGATAATGCAGCTCAGTGGCAGAGCACTTGCCTCGCACAGGCAAGGCCCTGGGTTCAACACCACCACCCCAATAATACTACTAATACAAAAAAAAAAAAAAAAAAGCCCTCTTCGAGGAATACTACAGCAAGCAAAAGCCTTTCTCCCTTCATTTATATGATATTTCAAGGTCTTCAGGAACAGGAATGTTATTTTTATACAGTATTATGCCTTTTACTCAGAGACAAGTACAATGCCTGGGATTTACTACACAATATTGAAAAGGCACAAAATTAATTTCCTTGCAGTCATTACTGTTCAGCATTTCACTATCTCATAAAACCTCAGTCAGCTACCAAGTTTCCACCATTATCCAAATCTAGATAATTTATTGTTGTTGTTAGGTGCCATCAAGTCAGTATCTGACTCATAGTCGACCCTCATAGGGTTTTCAATGGCTGACCGTTTCGGGATTGCCTTGGGAGTGGATTGCCAGGCCCTTCTCCCATTTTTGTGGTGCTGGGAATTGAACTCGGGACCCCAGAGACTGCAGCAGCACTCTACCAACTGAGCTAAATCCCAGCCCCTAGATAATTTACAAAGCCAATAAATGAAGTTGCTAACCCATTTCTTGGCCTCCTTGCTCTTGTTTTACTTTTCTTCTTACCTTTCTTAAAAACTGGTATCCTGTGGACAGGAGCACCTTTCTCCAATTCCATGGTTACTGGCACCTTATGACCTTATTTTAATTTAGTTTCAACATTATTCAAGATTAATACATATTCTCTCATGTATATTCCCCTTGGTCTTCTGGATAAGAATAATGATTACTGTACACAATAAAGATAAGATATTTTAATTATGTCTGGCTTCTATGAGAATGCATTAAACTCTTTTATTCAAGATAGTGATGGTGAAGTAAAAGAATTCACAGACTAGAAATGTAGAGTAGTAGCCAAGCAACCTTTCCTGAGGCAGGAGATGCAGTTAATACTTTAAAACTTGCAAACAAGCCAAAAGAAAATGAGATGCCTACAGGGTCACAAGAAGGATAATGAGGTTTGCTGAAAGATGTGAAAAAGAAGAAAGAATGTTTTTACCAAAAGCGCCTGCAGAAAATTATACATTTAAGTGTTTAACATACCTACTTAGCAAGGTCACAGGCATACTGTATGGGAGCTAAGCTTTTCCAGCAATTTTTGAATACCATGCAGGTTAAATATATTTCTCCTGAATTCAGTGGCATTTCCTCTCAAGGTATGAATGCAGATCAATGACTACCAGTGTGAGAAAATTAAAAGAAGTGTCATTCTGGTTTCAAATCGTGCTTCTAATAATGATTTTTTTAAAAGTCAGCATAGAATATGCAGTATGGTAAAATGAACCCCTTCCTCTAATAGCGTTCCTTTTGCTGTCAATTTAAAATGCACTACACGTCTTGCTTCCCAGTAATCTTAATTTGTCCTACATAGAGGAGGGGAGTGTTGGATGAGCAGATCACAGCATCCTTTACTTATAAACAGGAAGGAGAAAACATTTAAATCAAGGAGTCATTTTTCTATCCATTTACTCATTTGTTCATTGATTCATTAGCAAATAATGATTGTGGTGTGGATTTTGAATGCCCCCCAAACACCCACGTGTTGAAGGCTTGGTCCCCAGCCCATGGCACTGTTGGGAGGTGGTGGAAACATTAAGAGGTGGGCCCTAGTGGGAGACAGTCAGTCATTAGGGATGTGCCCTTGAAGGGGATACTGGGACCCTGGTCCCTCCTTTTTCTCTGCTTCCTGGTAGTCATGAGGCAAGCAGCTTCCTCCACCATGAACTCCTAGGCATCATATTCTGCTTTGTCACAGGCCCACAGGTAACGTGGTCAGGAGACCATGGACTGAAACCTCTGAAACTGCCAGCCAGTTTCCCTTCTGCTCAGAATAAGTCTCTTAAATCTCTTCTCCTCAGAAGTTAATTTCTCCGGGGATTCTGTTACAGTGATAGAAAGCTGACTAACACAAGGAACTTACTAAGTGAGCATCAAGCCCTGTACAGACTCAGATTTCAAGGCTGAGAAAACCCGTAGAGGCTCCCTTTTCCCCTGGAACTTCTCATCCTGTGGGGGGAGACAAAAGGTTAATCAAATAATCATACAAACAAATTCGCTTAAAAATCATTTCAAGGAAGGATGAGGTGGTAAGAACATGTAAGAAGGGGATTTAACCCAAGCTGTGGTGAGGAAATGTTGCCCATGGAAATGACAACTGAGCTGAGCTCTGGAGGATGTGAATGCTGGCTAAGCAGAGAAAGAGGAGGAGAATATGCTCTGTGCAGGACATAACCTTGGCAGTGAGGGATGGGAAGCTCAGTGGGACAGATAGGAGTCCTGCATGACATGCTCGTTAGCTAAGAAGGGCTCAGAGTACTCAAGGCCTTGGGGACCTTTTTAGGGAGCTTCATCTTTTGCTCAAGAACAGTTTGAAGACTTGGGAATGTTGAAGAACAGATTTGTACTTCTAATGGTGCGTGCCTGGAGGACGCCACTGTTCAGATTTGCCACAATGCCTGTGATACAGGGAAGGGTCGTCTGTAATGCCTTAATTACTTCATTATGCAAACTTAAAGATAGAGAAGAGGGGATTTTGGATAATTTTGGATAATGGCAAACACCATCACTTCTCTTGTTTAAGTCTATAATGGGCCACTTTTTAATTTTTTACTGTGTCTCAGGTTGTTGTTAGGTGCCGTTGAGTCGGTATCCGACTCATAGTGACCCTCATAGGGTTTTCAATGGCTGACTGTTTTGGGATTGCCTTGGGAGTGGATTGCCAGGTCCTTCTCCCATTTTTGCGGTGCTGGGAATTGAACTTGGGACCTCAGAGACTGCAGCGCAGCGCTCTACCAACTGAGCTAAATCCCAGCCCTTATTGTGTTTAAGTATACATAAAATTTACCATTTTAAACCCCTTATGAATGAACAATTCAGTGGTAGTAAGTACTATATGGACTTAACTTGACATTATTCCAGCCATCTTGAATTGCAACCACCATGATTGCCCCAGAGTAACCCTGCTTGTTTTTTCCTGAATAGTTTCCCAGCAAACTATAAATAGCCATAACCATTAGAATGGCACATGGAGCTTTACAACTGGATCCTGGAACTGGGAATGTACCTAACTCTTTTATATGAGTTTAGAATAAATCAGGTACATTCTGGCTGGGATGAAGTTATTTTTATCCTGAACAATATATATGCCCTCTTCTGACCAAATTGTGGGATCCACTTGGTCTTGCTACTGCCAGGACCATGCTTCTTTCAGTTGTTGTTGTTAGGTGCTGTTGAGTTGGTATCCGACTCATAGCAACAACAGATGAAACACTATTGTCAGTGCTTCTCTGCTATTCATAGAGTTTCCAATGGCTGATTATTTTTTGGGAGTGGCTTGCCAGGTCCTTCTCCCAAGCCTACACACCTAGTGTTCCCACGTGGTCTCCCATTCAAGTACTAACCAGGCCCGACCCTGCTTGGCTTCCAAGATCTGACAGGATTGGACACACTGCGGTAAGGCTGCAGGTGCTTCTTCCAGTAAGTCTCCAATAAATTGCACTGTGTGATCCTCGATCTGTCTGCCTCTCTTTCTTGGAGCTCATGACAACTTGGGGCCAGTTCTCATACACTGGGACCAAGTTATTACAGAGCAACATTCATGTTACTGTTTAACTATTACCACTATCCATCTCTAAAACTTTTCATCATCCAGAACTGAAATTCTGTACCTCTTAAATAGAAACTTCACATATTCCCCTCCATCTGTCTCCTAGGAACAACTACTCTACTTTTGTCTCTATGTGTTTGCAAAAGTCTAAGTACCATATATAAAGGGAGTCCTTCAATATTTGTCCTTTTGGGTCTGAGTTGTTTCACTTAGAGTAATGTTTTCAAAGTTCATTCATGTTGTAGCATGTGTTAGAATTTTCTTCCTTTTTAAGCTGAATAATATTCCATTTTAAACTGGGCATGGTGGTTTGCCCCTGTAATCCTACCAACTCAGGAGGCAGAGTTAGGGGGGGATCACAGATTCAAGGTGAGAGGCAGTGGTATAACTTAGCAAGACCCTGTGTCAAGGTAAAAAAATTACTAAATGGACTAGAGATGTGGCTCAGTGGTGGAGTGCTTGTAAAGTATTTGCAAGGCCCTGGGTTTAACCCCAAAGTACAGCAAAAAAAATAAATAAAAATAAGTATTTAAAAAGTTTCATCTTATGTATATTGTTTATCTGTTGATAGATATTTGGGTTGTTTCCACCTTTTGGCTATTGTGAATAATGCTGATTTATGAACACAGGCATACAAATAATCTGTTCAGGTCCCACCTTTGTAATCCTTTGGGGTATGTACCTGGAAGTAGAATTGCTGAATCAGATGGTGATTCCATGTTTAATTTTTGAAGGTGCTGCCATACTATCTTCTGCAATGGCTACATCATTTTATGATCTACATTCTACAGAGCCCGCTATTCCCACATCACTTCCTTGGAGGATGAAGCTGCCAGCATATGTCATGGCCACTGGGAAAGCAGTGATTAGGGGACCCAAGGCTTATACGTAGGCACTGTGCCTTGCACACAGTCTGAGTGTGTCTCACTCACTGAGGGACACATGTTGGAAGCATGATCCTTGGTACAGCAGTACTGGGAGGGGTGGAAACTTTGAGAGGTTCCAAGGTAAACAGCTCATGGGAGCACTGTCCTCAGAAGGAACTAATGTAGTTCTCATGGGACCCCAGTTAGTTCTTGGGCCTCCCTGGCTCACCATGTGATCTCTCCCTCTCACATATACACTCACCATCATTCCATCTTCCATGAGTCTTCACAAGATTACAGATAGGTCTCTCTGATCTTAGACTTTCAGCCTCCAAAACTCTAAGCTAAGCAAGCGTCTTTTCTTTGTATATGACCTACCCTCCAGATCTTGTTATAGCAACAGAAGACAGATTAACACAGCGAGTGTCTAACATGGAGCAGGAAGGCTGCATTCTCCTTGTGCCTTTCTAGTCACAGTTGCCCAGGGGACCTTGATCCATCCTTGCTGCCAGTTGATGTGTCAGTCTGAGAGTACAGGATGGGAAGAGTGCAGGGAATGTTACCATCCTTGAGAGAATAAGGGCATGGGAACATGAAGATGCCTGCCTTGCTTGGGCAGCTGGGGAAGGTCAAATAATGCCGCCCAGGAGCCAGGATCTTTGTTTTGGGAAATTCACATTTGGAAAGAATGGGGCCAAACCCCTGCTATAAAAGGAAGGAAAGCCAAGGCTCTGTGAGCTCATGGGCACTGCAGTCCTCTCCAGGCTTGGGAAAGAGAGAGGGCCTTGGTCAGGCCTGGAGAGCTGCCTGATGCCACCCCTAGACCCCTCCTTGCCACTCTTGTGGAGGTGGGGATGAGTTAGACTTTTCCCAGTTAGGGATGACTAAGGAATAATGGAATCGCACAATAGGAGCACCAACACACACACACACACACAAACCCTCAAGAGCAAATCTGCATAAGAATTTTCAGCACAAGTTTTTGAATTGCCCACATTTAAAAGAGGACTGGAGGACCCTCAACAGGCCTCCAGCCATCCCATTAGCCAGGGGCAGGCAGCAGCAGTCTCCAGGGTGAGAACATCCAGGACCTGGCAGGAATGAACGAGAATCGATGTTTCCAGACCGGTGTGCTGATATTTCAGGACAGAGGAACAGATTGCGTCTCCACAACAGGGAGAAGGACTCGAGGTAAGGAGACACAGCAGCTTCGGCGGGGGTTGGGGATGGGGCTGGTTCTTCACTAACCAAAATAAAGCAACATTAGAAAGGTAAAGAGAGAGTCAGTTCAGTAGAAATATAAACTATCAGCAAGTCCAGCAATAACTATGTATTCATCAGCGTTCTCCAGAGAAACAGAACCAACGGAATGAGTTGGTTTGCTATAACAATCTTCCTCCAAGGAGATTTATTGTAAGACATTGGTTCACATGGTTATGAAGATGGGATGTACAAATATGCAGTGCAAGCCAGGTGCCTTGAGACCCAGAAGACCCGGTGGGACCCAGGAGACCCAGGTCTGAAGGGCTCTTAGGGATGACTTGAGAAGTGATCAACAGATGAGGTCCGGAGGCAGTCTGCTGGAGAATTACCAGCACCTTTTGCTAAGGGAGCCTGGTCTTTTTGTTCTATTTAGGTACTTTCAACTGATTAGATAAGGCCCACCTGCTAGAATGACAGGCAACAGCAAAGAGTACTTTAGATCATTCAAGACCTCCTGAGAGTCCTCAGCCAATTACTAAGCCAATCACTAAAGGACAGAAATGGAAAGAAACTTACTAGGGCCTTTATGTCATAGAAATTGACTTAGGACAGAGGGCTGGTCCTGGATTTCTGTCAGACACTAGTCACTGTATCCTAAGCTGTGTTACACCAGTCTTGCAGTTTTTGCTGCCCTAGTTGAACCAGGATACCACTGTACGTATGTATGGGCACAACTTAAACGTTATTTGCAGTAGAAGAGAGAGCATTTCAGGTTCCTGGATGAAAAAGGGGAGAAGTGGAAACAGGATAAAAGACTCATGCTTCCTTTTTTTTCTTTTTTCTTTTTTTTTTTTTTTGCGGTACTGGGGGTTGAACCCAGGGCCTCAGGCTTGCATGCTCTGCAAGTGCTGGACCACTGAGCTGCACCCTCAGCCCACTTTTTTACTTTTTGAGACAGGGTCTCACTAAGTTACGCAGACTGCCTCTGGTCTTGAAATTGCGATCCTTCTGCCTCTGCCTCCCAAGCCTCTGGGATTATAGGTGTGTGCCACCGCCTTGCCTCAGGCTCAAGACTCATGCTTCTTGACGAATAAAACAGTCACAAATGAAAGAGCAGACCAGAAATGAACCTGAGGGAGACCACACGTCAAACATACAGGTTGCATTAGCAGTTTGATTTGCGCCTCTCCTGGGCATTTGTTTACATGTTCAACCCCCCTAGCCTAGAGAAAATTATATGCTGTTTCCTTAGAAAGTCTCTCCTCATTAGGAGTCCTAATCTTCTGCACCTAATGTTCATCATTTGGATTTCTGGCTTCAGAAATCAAATTGTAGGTATGACCCAAAGTATACATTAAATTGGGGGTTATTGTTTGCAGCACTCTATGTGAGCCAGGTGATAGTAGGCTGTTTTAATTAAAAATTCGCTTTTAATAACAACCCACAAATGAATAACATTAAGTAAACATGGAAACACTTGTGAGTGGGAGATGATAGGAAAAACTGAGATACGTGGCCGTATTGCAGGCCAACGTGCAGAGTTCATTTATGCAATTGAAAAAGACATCTTTGGAGCAACTGAATAAGGTCTGTAACACGGGGTATGAAACTCACTTGAGTACAACGAGGTGATTGCTAGAGAAAAAAGGAGATTCTCTATTTTCCCCCTAATTACAGGAAAAGGTGGGTCACTTAGGAATTGTTGTTGTTGTTAGGTGCTATCCGGTCGGTATCTGACTCATAGCGACCCTCCCAGGGTTTTCAATGGCTGACTGTTTCGGAATTGCCTTGGGAGTGGATTGCCAGGTCCTTCTCCCATTTTTGCGGTGCTGGGACTTGAACTCAGGACCTCAGAGACTGCAGCGCAGTGCTCTACCAACTGAGCTAAATCCCAGCCTCACTTAGGAATACTGAGTTTTAAATGCAAATTTTTTTGAATGTTGACTTTGGAAGAAAATTTGGGGGCCTGTATTGATTAAGTAATCATGCTTTTTGCCTCTCAGTCTTGCAGATGATTGAACACCCACTCTATCCATCTCCTGAAGCAAGGGCAGGCAGCAGTAGTCTCCATGGTGAAAACATCTGGGACCTGGCAGGAATGGAGGAGAATTGATGTTTTCAGGCTGGTGTGATGATATTATTTATTTATTTAGAGATGACATCTCACTGTGTTGCCCAGGCTGGCCTTGAACTCCAGGGCTCCAGTGATCCTCTTGTCTCAGGCTCCTGAGTAGCTGGGACGACAGGCATGGCAGCTCAGCCCATTGATTTGATAGTATTTTTCTCTAAAATTTTACCTTTAAAATAGAAGGCGTGTGTGTGTGTGTGTGTGTGTGCGCGTGTGTGCGTGTGTGAGCACACGCAAACCTCTTTATAAATATCCTATACATCATACATGTTACATGTCGGCTATGGAAATCCTTTATTTTCTCAGGATACAACAGTTCTCTGCACTCATTATACCTCTCACATCAGGAAGGAGCTTCATCGCATTTGAATTGTTCTTCCTCTGAAGCTGAGTGGTAGGTCCACACGTATCTTCATATTGTTCTCTATGCCTTATTTCATTACAATTGACTCCACTGGAATGAAAGCATTCCATATATACATATATATATGTATATATGCATATATATATGCAATATATGCAATTATGTCTTATCTTTTTTAACTTGGAGATCTATAGAATTATTTGAAAAATCTGGCATATAAAATTGCATATATATATATATATAATTGTTTTATAAAGAATGTGGAGAAAGGGCTTTCATTATGGAACTCCACAGTATTTTATTTTTAAAAAATCCTCATTGAGGCCAGGCATGGTGGTACACACCCATAATCCCAGCAACTCTGGAGGCAGAGGCAGGAGGATCAAAAGTTTGAAATCAGAGGTAGCCTGTGTAACTTAGGGAAACCCTGTCTCAAAACAAAATAAATTTTAAAAAGGCTGGAGGTGGAGCTCAGGGGTACAGGGTTTGCAAAGGCCCTGGGTTCAGCCCTTCAGTACTGAAACAAAAAAATCCTCGCTGGACATATATTGTTTTGAAATCTCTGTTGCCAGTCATATGGTCTCCTCTTTCTACTCCTAATTCCCTTCACCCTTCCAGTTGGCACATTATCTTTGGGGACTTTGAGTCACATTTTTCTTTTTTATGCATACCACTTTAGTGTCCTCATAGCATCTAGCTATGAACTTGAAAACTTCTAACTTGACTAAGGATGAAAATATTTTTTGTACTGAACAACAGAAGCCCCTCCTATTACCAAGGTCCATGCTCTTTAGAAGGGTACTGTAAGCTATCAAAACAAACAAACAGATATCAAAAACTGTTACAACTCTGGTCATGAGGGCACAGATCCGTAGCCCCAGCCACTTGAGAAGCAGAGGCAGGAGGGTTGCTTGAGTTTAGGAGTTTCTGGCCAGCCTGATCAACATAGTGAATCTCCCAACTCAAAATGAATAAACAAAACTGCTATGTTATGAAATGGGGAAAATAGTCTTACTTAAAACCCACGCTGGCTAGAGCTCCCTCTGCTTCCTAAGAGTAGGTGCCATATTCATACAAGGAGCAGTAAATCACTTTCCTGTGAATTTTCACTTCAGAGATCGGTGGGAAGATTGAAGAGGAAGGACTGAAACATCAAAGCTTTCCCAAGCTGTGCCCTGGCCAGGCACATTTTCAGCATGGGGACATGTTAGTAGAAATAGGAGCCTCATCAACTCACTGCCATTCCTCTTAGAGACAAATACCCAGAATACACATTGACATCACTCTTTCTTTCTCTTAAAAGCTACTAAGTCATAATAAGCTCATTGGAGCATAGTTTCCCCCTGTGATTTTTAATAAATCCTCAGAGGCTAGAGTGATATTTCTTTAATGTCCTTCCTAGCGTCAGAAGACTTCTACCAACTCCTAATTTTTCCCTGATCTTTACTGGTCTTTGTAACTACTCATTTGCTTAGAGCCTCTCAAGCTACAATAAAACGTTCACTTAAATATCTAGTGAAATACTCTTCTTGACACTTTTTTTGTCCCCTCTAGCACCATCTTGAACATTTTTTCATTTTCCTTATGGGCTGTTGTTGTTGTTAGGTGCCGTCGAGTCAGTATCCGACTCATAGCGACCCTCTGTACAACAGAGGAAACACTATTGTCAGTGCTTCGCTGCTATTCACAGGGTTTTCAATGGCAGATTGATTTTTGGGAGGGGGTTGCCAGGTCCTTCTCCCAAGCCTACAGCTTCTAGTGTTCCCAGGCGGTCTCCCATCCAGGTACTAACCAGGCCCGACCCTGCTTAGCTTCCGAGATCTGACGGGATCGGATGCCACAGGGCTATGGCTGCAGGCCCTTATGGGCTACCACTTCATAAAATGAGATAGAAAAAGTCCAAGGCACAATAACACTCACTCAGACAGAGCCCACTATGACAAATATATACATATATACACATTATTGTGTTAGTCAGCTTTCAGTTACTATAACAAATACCCGAGATAATCAACTTATAAAGAGTTTATTTGGACTCCATTTATGTTGTTTTGGGGTTTGTGTTTTTTGCTTATTTGTTTTGAGACAGGGTCTTGTTGTATAGCACAGGCTGGCCTTGAACTCATAATCCTCCTCCCTTGGCCTCCTGAGTATTGGGATTACAGGCATGTGCCATACCTGGCTTGGCTCACAGTTTTGAAGGTTTCAGTCTATGATCAGTTGGCCCCATTGCTCTGGGCCCGTGGGTGGTAAGGCTGTACATCATGGTGGAAGCATGTAGCAGAGCAAAATTTCTTACCTCGTGGCTGGGACGGGAAAGAGCAAGTGAGAAAGTGGCTGAAGTCCCACTATCTCCTTCAAGGACACACCTGCAATGACCAGAAGACCTCCCACTAAGCCCCCAATCTCCAAGTTTCACCATTTCCCAATAGCACCAAGGCCCCAACACATGGATCTTTGAGGGACACTTCAGGTCCAAACCATAGCAGATATCTTAAAGTAAGCCTGAAGAAAAAACTTTCCTAAGATGGACGCAGTGGTGCATGCCTGGCATCCCAGCAACTGGGGAAGCAGAGGTGGCCAGGTCACAAATTCGAGACCAGAGGCAGTCTGCGTAACTTAGCGAGACCCTGTCTCAAAAAGTAAAAAATGGGCTGGGAGTGCAGCTCAGTGGTCCAGCACTTGCAGAGCATGCAAGTGCAAGGCCCTGGGTTCAACCCCCAGTACCGGGGGAAAAAAAAAAAAACTTTCCTAAAATAAGCCTGACAGTAAACATGTCCCACATGTACTACAGAATTCCACTGAATCTTCCTACTCAGGGACATGTCCTATAGGGAAAAAAGCCTACTTTATAATACCAGAAAAAAAATCCACGCCAACTTCCTAAAATTGTTGTTGTTGTTAGGTGCTGTCGAGTCGCGTCCAACTCATTTTGGCAGATTGTTTCAGAATTCCCTTGGGAGTGGGTTGCCACATCCTTCTCCCATTTTTGCAGTGCTGGGAATCAAACTCGGGACCTCAGAGACTGCAGAGCGGCGCTCTACCAACTGAGCTAAATCCCAGCCCCCAGCTACCTAAAATAGTCAACATAATTCTTTGTTCTTATATATAATAATAACTAGTAAACACTGGAGATGTCTGAGTAAATTAGTACCATAAAATATAAATGCAAAGGTAAATAAAAAGGGAATTCCAGATTCCAGAAGGAATAGATAATTCAGGTAACTAGAAAATAATAACAATATAAATATGAAATATCTAGTGTGAATCATGGTTTGAATATAAAATGTCCTCTATAGGTCATGTGCCTTAACGTTGGGTCCCTAGCTGGTGCTCGTCCTGGGAGGTCATGGAACTTTAAGAGGAGAGCCTAGCTTGGCAGAAGTGAGTCACTGAGGGCTGGCCTTTGAAAGTTATAATTCCTGACCTATGGCTCCATGTTCTCTTGCTTCTTGATTATGAAGATGTAAGCTCATCTGCCACTGGCCCTACCACCTGCCATCTCGCCTGCCCCACTGCCATTATGGACTGATCCTCTAACTGTGAGCTACCAATAACCTTTTTCCTCCATAAGCTTGTTTTCGTTGGTTTTTATGCCACAGTGACTACAACTGACTAACACAGCATGTGAAACACAATTAATAATGATAATAGCTAGCATTTCTGAGCACTAACTCAGGACTGGGTCCTGTTTTAAGTGTTGTTAATTGACTTATTTAACCCAAGCAAAGACCTGATGACTATCTCCATTTTACAGATGAAGAAACAACCTCAGAGAGGCTAAATATCCAAGGTCACACAGCTCATAAGCAACTGACCCAGGTCTCAATTTCCTTCTATCTAACAAAGCCTATGTTCTTAGTTCCTATTCTATAATGCCCTCAGACTCTTAATCTATGAGTTTTACACACTTCAATGTCCTCATTAACATTTATCCTTAAGGACACACCAAGTTATTAAGTTCTCTTATAGTAAGATCAAAGTCAATTCTGACTTGCTTAAGAGCCTGGGGAGGTTAGGAGTTTGAATTTGGTCCCCATCTACATATACAGTTAGGATAAGGGTACTAAGAAGTTGAAATCAGGCCCGGGACTTCAAAAATATCTATGAACTTTATTTTACAATAGAATGTTGACACAAGAACTTATCCAGATCTAGCAAGACCAGAATAATCTAAACCATCTGGAGACATGTCTATGGCACCTTCCTCCAGAGGCTGCAGTGTTGGTTATTGCCACCGAGCTGTGTAATCTAACACACTGAGGTTTGTCAGAGAGTTTATAGAACTGGTCATCTAGGCAGGCAGAGCTGGTTAAGCATGTAGAGGTTTGATTATTCAACTGAGATAATTCAGTAGAATTTTGCAAATTTGACTCAAAATTATTTTGAAATGTCTACCTCAAAGATCTGTTAAGGTTGACTTGACATTAATGAAGTGAGAAACTAATACAAACATCCAGTTACTTCAATTCTTAATTTTTCCTGACTTCTGGCCCTAAGGAGAATTTTGATTAAAATGTTTAAGAAATTAAGGCAAAAATGTATTTGTGTGCATGTGTGTGAAGTTGGGGATAGTTACATAAAAGTCTGTTGTGAAACATGAGTAGAAATGAAAAGAGGACTGTAGTAGGAGGATGGATAGTGACAGCAGGGACTAGCAAAATGTCCTTCTCTGGAATCAACTCTCAAGCCAGGCACCATGGCATGAGCCTCTAATCCCAGTGACTTGGGAGACTGAGGTAGGAGGATCATTAGTTCAAAGCCAGAGGCAGCTTGTGCAATTTAGTGAGACGGTCTGTAAAATCTAAAAAATAAAAAAGGGACTGGTGATGAGCTCAGTGTTAGAGTGTTTGGCTAGCATGCACAAGGCCCTGGGTTCAACCTCCAGTACTGCAATAACAAAAACAAAAACAAAAACAAAAACAAACAAAAACTCTCATAGAATCTTCAGAAGTTACATAAGACAAGCTGCCCGGAATGAAAAATTAAACTAAAAAATAAGCCAGTTAACATCCTGGACAAAAACTCAAATGATGTTTCAAAAGCACTACCATGAAAGAAAAGAAAGAAAGAAGAAAAAAAGGGAAGAAAGAAAGAAGGAAAGAAAGAGAAAGAAAGAAGGAAAGAAAGAGAAAGAAAGAGAAAAAGGTTTTTATAGGGAAAGAAGTTTTATTATGTCTTGTCTTTTTTAACTTGGAGATCTACTATAGAATTATTTGAAAAATCTGGCATATAAAATTGCATACTGTTTGGTTAGGGAAATTCTAACATACAGAAATTTTTCTCTTCAAGTATTAGATTCAGTACTCAATTGAATTCAAAGTCAAATACGAAAAGATAACACATCTTTTGACATTTACTGGGAAAGCGACATTTACTGTGCAAGTTCGTTGTGGATAAATCTAGACATACAGCTTCTAATTCTCAATGAAAATAATATCTACGTTTGCCTTAGTTATATTTCAATTAAAAATACCTTTTATTTGCTTTTTCTTAACTTAGAATCTACTTTTATGTAAGTTTCCTCATTTAAACTTGATGACGAAATGGCTAGGAGAATCATGAGGGGAAACCAGAAGGAGAAACTGAGTTTTAGAGTACAAATAAACTTCTCAAGGTGGAAAAGAAAAGATTAGCAAGGGATCATACTCAGATGGCACCACAGAAAAAAGGCGAGCAACTGAGGGAGGAAAGAATATATTTCCTGGAACTGTTACATAGAAGCATGAAAACTAATCTCATGCATAATGATTTAAAACTGCAATATGTGACCATAAGTGGTGCAGTAAGTGTCAGATAGGAAGTGTCATCTCACTGAAATGTAAACTAGCACCGCAGAAGACTAATAAGGAGGATGATGTATGGCACAAAGTGAAGCAAGAGCCTAATGAGTCTCATTCTCTGATTTGCAGGTGGCATATCTGAGTCTATTATCAAAAACAAAGTCACCCCAGATTCTCCAGGAGTCAGGAGGTGAATATATATATATATATATATATATATATATATATATATATTCACACTCACCCCTATTTACATAAATATATAAAATATTAAGTAAATTTCATAGAATTATATAAAACACATATTTACCTCATATATTTACTTATAAAAATATCTACAATCTATTTCTTATTAGAACATTGATAATATTCATAGAGAAAGCAAATATTATGTTTATAAAATAAACTTCTTCATGTAAAACATTTCTTAAATCAGTGGAAGAACATCCACTGAGAAAAAAGACTTAATTTCCTTTTATAAATAGCTGTGGATTAGAGTACAACAATAGTTCTAACTCTGCTATTGCTGTGCATTTAAAGCCAAGATGATGACTGTATTGAAAAAGAGGGAAGAGAAAATCAATAGATTATGGCTTCAATGGAGCTCACAACAGAGCTGATTAGAGAGCACAAATGGATTGCATAATAGTAAAATAACCATAAACTGAGTATGGATTTAAGCCTATGTTAAGACCATTCTTAACTGTATTGTGTCTTTAGAAAACATGCATTGAAATTACAACAGCAAATTAAATCTATTCGACCGCAAAATTTAATACATAAGAAATAGCATTTTTTAATGATCTGGAAGAGGGAGTAAATAGCATGCTAATGAAATTTGCAGATGCTACTAAATTGGAAGGTGTTGCAAGCAACAGTGCAGACAGGGCCTTGATACAAACAGAACTTACAAAGTTAGAGAAGACCCACTTGTGACCAAACAAACAAACAAACAAACAAAAAACAGTCAGAACTTTAAAAAGTGTTAGTTGTATACACTTCGACTTGGGAAAGAATAATGCAAAAGAAGTATGGATAGAAAAATGACTTTGATATTTGGCCAGAATTTTCTGATTGTTTAAGTTGGTGAATCCACATTTGCATGGTTTTGGTTCAGGCCCTGGGAAGTAGCTGTTGCTTTATCCCATATCCCTATCTAGGTAGACCAGAGGGCCGAAATTGCTTCATTGTAGACAGTGAAATGAAGAAAATACAGAGATCAGGCACATCAGCTAAAAAGATATGCATATAGGAGAGAAAGGAATTACTATTAAAGATGATAATTAGGTATTAGTATCATTTAATCATGTTTATAATGAAGAGAGACCATGGAAAATCCATAGATAACTGAAATTTTTATATAAAAGATGATGTCCTTTGATTATTTATAAGCAATTTTTAAATGGTACTAGTAATTACCTTATGAAATACCTTTATTATTGCTTTTCCAGATACCAACAGATAGAAGAATTCTCCTTCCCTATGGCATGTGCCTAAATCCAAGAAATTGGTAATGTAACTCAATGTCATGTGGGATTATATCGTTGAACTTCTTAGACTGTTTGGAAGTTTGGGTCCCAGAATTTTGTTTATCTAGAAAAACAAGATATGTCTCCTGGAAGCTATGGAGATTATAAGAAAATAATATTATTGGTGTTAGGTGCTGTCGAGTCATGTACCACTCATAGTGACTCTCAAAGGGTTTTCAATGGCTGATTATTTTGGGATTGTTTTGGAAGTGGACTGCCACAGCCTTCTCCCATTTTTGTAATGCTGGGCATTGAGCCTGGGTCCTCAGAGAGTGTGGAGCACCACTCTTCCAACTGAGCACCCCTCTACCAACTGAGCTAGCCTGTGTATAAGAAAATAATAATGTATCTATACTGTTTCACCAGCTCACTTGAGCCTAAGATATAGACATCTTGGGATGAAAGCTCATCTCTATTTATTGGAGCTGTTCACACAAAAGCTTCACCCTCAGAAACCCCAGTGTTTTCATAGTATGTTTATGTAATTATATTATGCATGCTGTCCTTTGTTGTTGTTAGGTGCTATGGAGTCTGGTCCAACTCATAACAACCCTATGTAAACAGACAAAACTACACAACACTGTGCCATGCCTGGCATTATGTCAGTGCTTCTTTGCCACTCACAGTGTTTTCAATGGCTGGTTGTTTTGGGAGTAGACTGCCGAGTCCTTCTCCCAAGCCTACAGCACCCGGTATTCCCAGGTGGTCTCCCATCCAAGTACTAACTAGGTGGACCCTGCTTAGCTTCCAAGATCTGACAAGATCAGACGGCAGGGTGATATGGCTGCAGGAACGCTGAACTTTAGAGTTCTGTAATGTTCTCTTTGAGTAGAGTCTGCCACGACTAGACTTGTTATGGAGGCAGAGTATGCTGGGTTACCAGGTGTGACCATGAGAGTGAGAACTGATAAGGAAAATGCCAAAAAAGGTGAAGATGCTAGAAAAGGACAATGGTGGTGGAAGCTAACGTGGGCCTGTGTATAGACATCTCCTTCCACCTGGGGGTTCTCATTCCTGAATAAAGAAGATATTCTTTACAGAAGTCTGGGATTCTGCTCTTGAACTATTAATTACAACAAAGTAATGAGAAATCATCATGTTTGAAATATTGAAATTATTGTATTAGCCTATCCAGCCATTTGCAATTAGGCTATTTCATTGGTTTCATTTTTTATTACTTAGATGAAAACGTTTAAAATCCTTCAGAAAAATCTTAACATGCTTAAAGGCAGGCAACATATGGAATTTTCCCTGATTGTACACAAAGATTTAAAAAGTAAAAAATTTTTTTCAAAAATTTTTTTGCAATGGCTGCACCCTTTGAGAAAGAATTTTACAACTGGTAAGTGCTTACAGCCTGCAGCTGTAGCCCTGTGGCATCCGATCCCGTCAGATCTTAGAAGCTAAGCAGGGTCGGGCCTGGTTAGTACCTGGATGGGAGACCACCTGGGAACACCAGAAGCTGTAGGCTTGGGAGAAGGACCTGACAACCCCCTCCCAAAAATCAATCTGCCATTGAAAACCCTATGAACAGCAGAGAAACACTGGCAATAGTGTTGTACAGAGGGTCGCTATGAGTCAGATACCGACTCGACAGCACCTAACAACAACAACAAGTGCTAACAGAGCTCTTTGCTTTATCAAACATTTTTTAAAGTACCTTTAAAGTACCTTTAGCACTGCAAAAACATGAGGCGGACCTGGCAGCCCACTCCTGCAATAATCGCAAAATGATCAGCCATTGAAAACCCTATGAATAGCAGAGAAGCACTGACATACTGCTGAGCATGGCAGTGTCAGGGATTGTTTTGTTCTGTTGTACAAAGGGTCGATATGAGCCAGACCCTACTCAATGGCACCTTACAACAACAACAACAACAAGAACAACAACAACAAGAACAACAACAACTCTAGGAGTCTGGCAGAAAATTGTATCAGCTGTCATATCTTTTGGGAAGGAGGCTATTAATTTTTGCTGTAAACTAGAGTTAGGGGTGCATGGTGAGGCTGGGTGCTGGAAGGGTGTGACAAACTCAGTTATGTTTCAGTCCAATTTTAGACTCGCAATTTTAAAGAAGCACAGGCTGGCAAATAATAATAATGAGTGAGCAGTGTATTGGACCCAAAACTCAGGTAGGTAGGCTTTTATCATTCCACGTTTATCTTAAATAAGGGGCACCTGCTTAGGGGCAGGTCTGGCACCAGACCTCAAATTTTCTGACACGCAGCAAAGTGCTCTCTTCTCCACTTGGTACAGTTGCCTTGTGATGCTGCATCTTGAGGCAGAGTATGAGGGCCGCTGGCTGCCTCCACCTGAAGGAACATCCTTGTTGTTGTTGTTAGGTGCCGTCAAGTCGGTATATGACTCATAGCGACCCTCATAGGGTTTTCAATGGCTGACTGTTTTGGGATTGCCTTGGGAGTGGATTGCCAGGCCCTTCTCCCATTTTTATGGTGCTGGGAATTGAACTCGGGACCTCAGAGACTGCAGCGCAGCGCTCTACCAACTGAGCTTAGATTCTACAAAAGCAGTTTGCAAAATGCAGTCCAGAGCCTTTTCAGGGGCTCTACTAGGTCAGAGCTCTTTTCATAGATAGGCTAAGACATTATTTTCACTATATTGTCTCATGCATGTATGGTAGAATTTCCCAGAGGAAACATGTAGTATGATATTGGAATAGATTAAATGGAAAAGCAGAGATGAGAATCCAGCTATCTTCTATTAAGCCAGACATTAATGAGATTTGTCAAAAAAAAATATATATATAAAAAGACAATTTTCTAATTAAAAAAATTGTATAATGGTTACTTCCTTTTTCCTTTTTTTTTTTTTTTTTTTTTTTTTTTTTTTTTTTTTTTTTTTTTTTTTTTTTTTTTTTTTTTTTTTTTTTTTGTGGTACTGAGGGTTGAACCCAGGGCCTTGCACTTGCATGCTTTGTAAGTGCTGTACCACTAAGCTGCGCCTTCAGCCCATTTTTTTTTTTTCACTTTTTGAGACAGAGGCTCGCTAAGTTACACAGACTGCCTCTGGTCTCAAATTTGTGATCCTCCTGCTTCCGCCTCCCAAGTCTCTGGAATACAGGCATGCGCCACCGTGCCCAGCTGTAATGGTTACTTTTCATTAAAATGTTATTTATGTTAAGTGGGCTTATTTTTAGTTTTAAATGAATGAAATAAAATATTTGAGCATTAATTTCTAATACGATAATATCAATAGACATAATGCACATAAGGAAAAACTATTTGGCATCCTCAATAACTTTTTTGTCATCTAAGGGAGAAGGACCTGGTAGCCCACTCCCAAAACAATCCCCAAACAATCAGCCACTGAAAACCCTATGAATAGCAGGGAAGCACTGACATAGTGCAGGGCATGGCACAGTGTTTGGGGGTGTTTCACTCTGTTGTATGTAGGGTTACTATGAGTTGGACCCAACTCAATGGCACCTAACAACAACAACAAACAAATATTGAGATCAAAAAGTTGGAGAACTCCTTCATCTGAAAGACCTAGCCTAAAAGTTCACCTCTTCCTCTCTGGGGGAAGCCAAGTTGCCTAAGGCTCCCAAAACCTGCCCTAGAGCACAACAGAATGATGATGGAAAGTACCTGGTAGGATTACTGTGAAGACTAGATGGAAAGAGTCTATGTAAGATTCTTAGCTCAGTGCCTGGCACATGAATACTCAGTGAATATTAGCTATCCCCATCTCTATGATCATCATCATCATCATCGTCGTCGTCACTATTACTATTACTCTTACTGCTGCTTTGAGGACTATTACTCTCTCCTGGCAATGTCTTTACTCAGATATCTAAAAAATTTTTTTCCTTGAACATATTAAATGCTCTTGGGTCTTGGCACGTGCTGTTCCCTTTACCTGGAAAACCTTTCCTTCCTTTTTGTCCAAGACATCCTCTTCATTCTTCTTGTATCAATTTAGAGGTTGACTTGGAAGTCTTCATTGACCTCCTCTCAGAACTGTGTTAGTTCCCTGCCAGAAGCTCTCATGTGCGCCCCCTGAAGAGCACATCTCAGTATAATTGCTCGAGCCTCTCCTTGCTCTTCCACTGCACTCTGAAAACTCTCTGAGAGAAGGGACCACATGTTGTTCGCTATTATAATCACAAAGCTCAGCACAATGCCTGACATTCAGTAAATGGTTGTTGAATAAATTCTGCAAAAGTCTCGGTATCTCCACTTGCCCTACTACTTCTCTCATGCCTCAGGAAACCTAAAAGAATTTGCTATTTTAAACATCCTTGTGACTCTATTTGATCCTCAAGTTACATGTGAGAACTAAGGTCAAACAATGACCTAGATTTTATTTGCAGATTTAAGATAATGGCTATTTGTCTTCAAGGATGTTTGTGTGCCCTAATTTCCTAGAGATTCACAGTTGTACAGGAGGTAAAGCATCAGTTTTTATATAAAAGTTCGTTAATTCTTAGGTATGATCCAGACATCGACCACTGACATCTGAAATGAAGAACTGACAAGGCTGGAGAAAAAGCCCCTGGGTGCAAGCTTGCTATAACTTATCACTATAATGGGAAAAGAAGATAAAGAATGCTTTCTTCCTCTTAAGTTGCCTTTCCTTCTGCCCTTAAAATGTGTGCCTGTACTTCTTTGATCCACTGATAGTTGGTGGCAGTCCCAGAATTTTTATTGAAGAGAGGTTTAGGATTTGGGTGCCATTGTGCATACATGTTATCCCAGTGATTCTGGAGGTGGAGGCAGGAAGATCACAAATTTGGGGCCCAAGGCAGTCTGGGCAATTTAGCAAGCCTTTGTCTCAAAATAATAAACAAACAAACAAACAAACAAATAAATAAAAGGGGACTGAGGGTGCAGCCCAGTGGTAGAGCACTTGCTTACCATGTACAAAGCCCTGGGTTCAACTCCCTAGTATCAAAAAAAAAAGTTTTTAGAGGAAACAATTCCATTAAATGAGGGATTCAGAAACATTTTGGTAAGCTATAACTAAATAGCAAATACACTCTTTTTACTTGTTGTTGTTAGATGCCGTCGAGTCGGTATCTGACTCATAGCGACCCTCATAGGGTTTTCAATGGCTGACTGTTTTGGGATTGCCTTGGGAGTGGATTGCAAGGCCCTTCTCCTATTTTTGCGGTGCTGGGAATTGAACTCCAGACCTCAGAGACTGCAGCGCAGTGCTCTACCAACTGAGCTAAATTCCGGCCCTCTTTTTACTTAGATTGCTGTTTATTTTGGAGGGTATTCTTGGTTATAAGAAGGTGCTAAGGACTTCCAAGCCACCCTACTGCTGAGAGTACATCTATTTTTAGTGTGGAAATATTTGCAGTAAAGGAATAAGAAGGTTCAATAAAGAGTTTCAGCTAGATCTCTTTTGTTATTGCTGTTTACATTTGTATACCTATTCTCTGTCTGATGAGATTTAACCAGTAAATTTTCCAAGAGATAAGAAAATTTTAGAAAAGCACATAAATGGTGGAATAAGCACTAGATTATTTTTATTAGCTCTGGGGCCTAATGAGATTTATATACTCATAAGGAAACAGGCAGCTTGATGAAAGAAAAATCAGACGAGGTAACCAGTTTATCATACAATTATTATGCATTTATTTCTGTTATGGACAGCTACAAAAGAATATAAGGTATGACTTCTAGGAGCTTGCAGACTAATTGAGAAGACAAGAGAATGCCTGTGACATTTAAGGATGTGTGTGAGATTCCTTTTTAGGGTTCATTGTTACTGCTATTATTCTCTGAGCCTAATTGTGTGAGGAAAGTAGAATGAAGGAAAAATAGATGGGAAGGAAGGGTAATGTGGCTAAAAATATTAAGGTTTTTCAGCTATGTGCTCCAAATGTATAGCAATGCCTTCATAGTTTTAAAGCTGTAGCTAACATCTAACTAGGCCCTCATATTTCAGTGAGGAAGAAACTGAGGTCTATACAGTAAAATGTCTCAGCTGTTAACTGGCAGGCCTAGGACCAATGCCAGGTTCTCTGACTCCCTGTTTAGTGTCCTTTCACAATTAAGTGCCTTTGAAGATATGGTAAAATGACTGCAGCCTCCTCATGCATGCATCATGCTGAAGAGCCTTAGTTTTCCCTTTTATGGGTAGACAGTTTTTAGAATTATGTGATTATCTACATTAGAAATTTTTTTTAGCATGATAGTTTTCATCCTAATTTCTCAGTTACCAAAATAGAATTTATTAATCTAAAATCTCCACTCTTTATAATAACAGACTAGAAAGTTGTTTCTTAAGCCTATATCCATTTATCCATCCTTCCACATTTATATCTTTAATAGCCATCATATCTTTTTCAATTTTTTTTTTATTTCTCTCTTGGCTTCTTGTCTGAATCTCAGTTTCATATTTCAACGCTGCATCTCTACCTGATTTTCCTCTATGACTTCAACATCAGCAGGGAGCCAGCTTCCCCTCCACATATTCCTATTTCTGTCAATGACACCATCATTCTTCCAGTCACCCAGGTCTGAAATCTTGGCATCATTTCTTTCATTTTCTTTTACAATCTAATGTGTCACCAATTTCTGTGGCCTCTTTCTAGAACATGTCTCTCAATTCCATCCTTCTTTTAATTCCATTTTGTATGGTCTAACTCAAGCCCTCATAATCCTATGAGTAGGTAGTGACAATACCCATCATTCATCCTGTTTCCATTCCTAGCATCCCCTCCTACAACGACTGTGGACTGCTCTATAAATCATCATTACAACACAAACACCCATTTTATCCTTGATTCCAACTTTCTACAGTT
Source organism: Pedetes capensis (assembly GCA_007922755.1). NCBI lineage: Eukaryota > Metazoa > Chordata > Mammalia > Rodentia > Pedetidae > Pedetes > Pedetes capensis. The sequence continues at coordinate 26,459 of VMDO01000134.1, read as the reverse complement.
CTCCAAGTGTCCATGAGTGATTAAATTCAAATTCAGGGTCCTGGATAATCCTGGCCACACCGTTACAATTTCTTTTCAGTTTCCTCTCTAGAACCATCCATCCCAACCAATTTATTTTTCTTCCCAAACCACTGCCAGGGTTTGTTTTTCTTTTTTCTTTTTCTTTTTTCTTTGTTGTACTAGCAGGTTGACGCTGTGGCTTCTTACATATCCTGCAAGCGCTCTACCACTGAGCTGTACCCCTTGGCCTCCAATTTACTAACCTCGAGTCTCTGCCTTGGCGCTGGGCTCCAGTCACTTTTTGCTCACACTTGCAACAGACTCTATCTCTCCAAGTGAAGCTGAGGGCACTTCAACCTAAAGTTATCATGAAGATCAGCAGAACATGACCCCTCCTCAAAATCCCGGAGGTAGCTACAGATAGTTGAACTGAGGCACCTGCAGCCTGATCTCCATGGAAATCCCTTTCCATGTTCATCCCTTTCCCAACTAGAGAATGAACTCCTGTGGAGCACGAAACAGACCCAACTCTTTGTATCCCCAGCGCTTATGTTTGTGGGCGCAGACTGAGTTGACAGAATAGGTGGTGGGAACTTATCAAAAAGATGACAAGTTACCGTAACTGTGCCCCTCGCGGTAAGGCGGGCGCGCCTTACAGAGGAGGACCCTGCCCTGTGCCCCTCGCGGTAAGGCGCGCCTGGCTTGAGCGCCGCAGGCCCGCGCCGGCTGCGGGGCGCTGGGCGGACCTTTCTCCGGTGGCCGCGGGGCGCAGGCCCCACTCGCTGAAGCGTCTGAGCGCAGGGCCAGCGGCGGGCGTGCCGGGGAGGGCAGGGCGGCTGGCGGTTCCGCGCCCGGAGGTAGGTGGTGCTGTTGCCGCGAGTGTCTTCCTCATTGGCGCCGCGCACAGAGGCGGAATGTTCAACTCCTGACTCCGGCGGAAGCGTGGGAGCTGCGCGGGACGCCACCCTCCCATCCCCGCAGCCCTTGTTGCGCGGGGCGTCCGCGCCCCCGGCTGCTGCTCGCGCCCGGCCCGGGACCAGGTAGGGGCCAGGCGGGAGCCGCGGTCGGCCGGGAGGGAGGGCGCCGCGCGGCCACGGTGGCCGGTCGTGCTAGCGCCGCGCGCGGACCAGGCCTGTCTGGGTCCGGGAGCCTGGCCGGCCTGGGGCACCAGGGAGCCGCTCCGGGACCCGGGTACCGGGCGGCGGCCCGCGGAGGTCCCCGGCGCCTGCGGCGTCTGCGCCGAGCCCAGGGCGGCTGCGGGAAGTTCAGGCCGGTGCCACAGAGTTGGGGCCCGGAAGAGCGCGGCGCAGCCCGAGCCGCCCGGGCTTTGGGAGCCGCGGGCGAGCGACCCGGGCGGGCAGCGCGGCGGGGCCGGCCTCGAGGGGGCTCTGGGAACGCTCTTGGGACGAAACGCTGGTCTCCCAGTCAGGGCTGGGCGCAGGCCACCCGGCAGGGGTCTGTGCGCGTGCGGAGGCGGCCAACTTCAGAGTTGGTGCGGGACTCCGCCGAGAGCCGCGCTCAGCACCCCGGGCACTTGCGCCCTGGCCTTCCGGCCGAGTCCGTGGGCAGCGGGGCGCGCGCGGCCGGCTCCGGCCGCCCCCTTTTCTTCCACGGGAGCCCAGGGTGCCCGATTTTGCAGGTGGTCCCTCAGCCGACGGTGTGTCGTGGGCTCTGAGGCCACACCAGGCCCAGCGGTGCGTGCGGAGGCCGCCGCCACGCCTCGCCAGCGCGTGACAGCTTTCAGGAAAACTTTAATTCAAAACTAGCTAGATGGCATCAAATTGTCTCAAAAAACACAATGGAGCATCATTGTCAGGTCGCCGAAAATGTACGTTTCTGATGCGCCTTGAGATCCCGCTTAAGCACTATTTATGGGGAACTTAATTACTATTTTTGTTAGTTTCGTAATAATGAAAGCACACCATTTGGTGGCCCATTCTAACGTGTCACAATAAGCAGCTTTCATTAATAATGTGTATGAGCATCGTCTTACAGAATGAATTGAGGATATTTGAGTTAAGCGTGTTGTTAAAGTATATTATTGTTGGACTTCTGAAGCTGTTTTAGATGAGCCTTCTTCCTTTCCTGGCCTTAGGTGAAACCAACAGCTCAGATTTAGTGGATCCAAACATACTAAAACGTTTAAAGAGAAAAATAAACAAGTGTTTTAGACCAGTTGGTATCTTCTTTGTAGTAGTCTCATCTCTACAGTGAAACATCATATCATTTTTTGATTTAAAAAAATGACAGCTACGTTTTAATTATGGTTTTGGTCTTTTGTAGAATCATTGTTTTAGATTCTTGCTACAATAGTGAGAGATTTGGAGACTGTAAATGAATATGAATTTAGCTTGTTTGGAAAGAGAATTAAGATAAAGAAAAATGGTATTTTAGAGCAGTGTGCATTGTTTATTTTAATCTTTCACAATTTAATCCCTACTCTAACTTTTTGGGATTATTTTGGAAGTTTTTTTTTTCTCCTGGAAAATGTTGCTTAAATAAAAAGTTTTAGTGGTAATAATTCCAGAGTAAATGACCCTAACACTATGGCAAGGAAATTTTTTTCTTGTCTAAGAAATCAAGGAGATGATTGATCTCTTTTTCTTGTTCTTTTAGGGAATACATAAGGACACATTAAAGAGAGTAATATCCAAATATTAAGCACACAGATTTGGATCTAAAAATGGATGGTCAAAGATCTTGGGAACTGAGGAACCTTCTTGCCAAATAAGGAAACTTGGCAAGTTGCACTGTGTATTTTAAGTTAGCACAGAGTGAGTGTTATTGGCAATACATTGGCTAGGTGCCTATCTGGAATGAACAGTGAAACTGACTCTGATAGGGCTGCAGAATTATAAACAGGAGTTACCACGGGTGTGGAGCGAATAATCAAATCATCAGAGAAGACATTTGAGAAATTATAATGATGTTTCGTGAAAAGAGGTCAGACATACAAGTGAAGCTAGTAAGTAGCATAGTGGGAAGGAGCAAAATGGACAGTGGATTTTAGAAATTGACAGATTCAGAGAAGAGGGAGGAGAGAATTAATGATCTTTTTTTAGAACTAGAAAAAAGCTGTTTGTGGTGATACCAGTAGATGTTGGAATAAGTGTTGTATCGGTAGCTTCAGATGTTGGAAATAAAAATTAATTTAGGACATTTGTTTTCTATTTTATTGTGCCTAGGACAGATTGACATGGTGGGTGTCTTATCTAAATGTAATAGGAATAGTTAAGACACCTTTCAGTCTTACTGCAGGGAAAATTTAGGCTACTTCTTTTGTGACAATTAACCTTGCCCACACAAATAAGCAGAGTTCCAGCTATGACCAGAAAACTGTACCAGTTAAGGGAAGAGGGCCATAAATGCCAGAGCTTAGATTGGTTTGACCGGTACATCGGTGCTTTTACTTCAGAACCTCCTACGCACAGCCGAAGCATTGATTATGCTGTGTTGTTGTTAGGTGCTGTCAAGGTGGACTCATAGTAACTAACATTGGGTTTTCAATGGCTGTTTTGGGATTGCTTTGGGAGTAGGCTGCCATGTCCTCCTCCTATTTTCATGGTGCCAGGATCCAACCTAGGCTTCAGAGAGCCCAGAGTGGCACTCTGCCAACTGAGCTAATAACAGTTAAATAGTCCCAGTACAGAAGACTGTGAGAACAAAGCCTCCACACTTTCTGATATCTAACCTCATCACCACAATTGCTAATAGGAAATTAAAGCCTCGAGTTGAACTTTATGCAGTCGACTAATAACTGCAGTAAGAAAGGGGTCTGTTTAAAAGAAAGAAAAAAGGGAGCTGGGCGTTGTGGTGCACCCCTGTAATCCCAGTGGCTTGGGAGGCCGAGGCAGGAGGATTGCAAGCTTGAGACCAGAGGCAGTCTACGTAAATTAGCAAGACCCTGTCTCAAAGAATGAAAAAAAAGCGGGGGGGGGGGGGGGGGTGCTGAGGGTGCAGCTTAGTGGTCCAGCACTTGCAAAGCATGCAAGCACGAGGCCCTGGGTTCAAACCCCAGTACTGAAA